>JAEQBH010002587.1:0-447403 GCA_016808115.1 Tetrastigma voinierianum | reverse complement strand
TTTCATACGAGGTAGGCTGCGTATTTATAGGGTTTCTCAATTGGGCCTAATCCCAATGTCTTCTTTATTAGTTTCCGTGGGCGGCCCCGAGCTACCTTTCAAGTCGCGACCTCGGTTTTCCGCGCTCGTGACGCATCATCCGTAATCGCGACATAGATCTCACGTCGCGACATCAACTCGTCTATGTAGGAGGCTTGAGCCCCGGTCTGTGTGATGTCGCGACATCAATATCTTGTCCTTGTTTTATCTTCTCACGTCTTGCGGGCTTTAGATGGTTTGCTCTACGATGTCGTGACATCGATCTCTTGTCGCGACATCAACTAGATGAGCTGCATTTCAGTGATGTCTTTGATGTATGACCTCTCGGTCACTGTTGGCGACATCACTTTAATATTATCTTTGCGAGGTTTCAATTGGTTTCTCACGATGTCGTGTTTATCGACATCACTGTCGCGACATTAGCTCAGTCTTGCACCCTTTGGCGAATTTTCATGATGTCGCGACTGATCTCTTGTGTGACATCACTTCATCTTCTTGCAAGTTTCCATTGATGATTCACACATTTGTGCGACCTCGATCTCACGTCGCGACATCTTTTTATGCTTTTGCAGGTTCCAATTGTTCTCTCCTGATGTCGCGACATCGATATCTTCAATAGCGACCTGGCTTTCAAGGTCTTCTGCCAGTCTTCAGCGATGTCTTCGGATGTCGCGACATCAATATCTTTATCGCGACATCATCTTATGGAGGCTGGCGGAAACTGGCGAGTGCTCATGTTGTGAACATCGGCAATCTCTGTAGCGACATCGACATGTCTCACGGGTTTTCATGATTGTTCACGATGTAAGCGACATCAATATCTTGTCGCGACATCACTTTATGGCTCTGCAGCTTTGAACTGGTTCTTCTTAGTTTCGCGACCTCGACTTCTTGTTGCGACATCACTTTTAAGGAACTGCAACCTTTAACTGAGCAAGTCTCATGTCGCGACCTCGATCTCCTGTCGCGAAATCACTTTATGTCTACAGAGGCTTCAGCGGTTGCTTTTGATGTCGCGACCTCATTCCTACATCGCGACAACGGCTCAGTCTGCAGTTTCATGCTTTTCACATTGTCATAGCGTCGGGTGCTTTCATCGCTGACCTCACGTCTTGTCGCGACATCAACCTCTGTCACGACATCATGATGTTGTCGCGACATCATTTCGCAGTTTACGCTAAATCTCCGGTTGCCTATCTTGTGAACCATGTCGCGACGCATCAAATTTCCTTCGCTTTTTCGATGTCGGCGACTCATAGCTGGTAATCTGAAACCCCAAAAGCTGCAACATCATTTAACCGATTGCTTTCATTTACGCTCTTGCTATTTCTGCATTTTTACTCGCCCGATTCTTGCTTTTTTCCTTTGCATTTCTTCTTTCTTTTATACTCATTTGCAATTACTTGATTTAGTGAGTTTCTTGTATTTAAATCTTAATTATTCCTTTTTACATTGAAATCAAACAGAAAAATGTACTAAAAATAGATGACTTTTAAGCTCATCACTCCTATAGATAGCCCACACAATTTTAAAGCCTTTACGCTTAAAATAAGTAAGTATAAAAATTCTCTGTCTGATGTCTATGACATGCCATGCAATGGTCGTGTAAACAAACTATTTACATTGACCTGACAGCTTAACCTGCATCTGGTGAAAAACATATGTTTTCAGCAAGGTTATGGTCATCAACTGTCCTACATAGGAACATAGATAGAAGCTTGACTCAATGAGCTTTCCATAGAGTCTAAGAACACCAACGAGGTTCGTGCGAAGAGTTATGACCTTAAGTTGGAGTCTCGTAGGTATGACCCTTCCAGAACACCTGCTCGACTGTCCTTGCCGACCTGCCCTATCCGGCCAGCCCCAGCACCCACTGCCATCAACAGGAATATGGATGGAATCTTGACTCAATGGGATTTCCATAGAGTCTAAGAACACCTAAAACGGAGTTCGGACGAAAAAGTTATGACCTTCCGAAGTTGGAGGTCACACATGAGTAGCTAGCCCTTCAGGCGGCCTACCGACACAATCTTTGTGACCTATCCCTATCAGAGCCAGCCCCAAAACCCTTCCTTCCACAAGAACTGTCTCGAATCTTGAAGCTTAATGGGCTTTCCATAAAGTCCAGAACACAGAAAGCGAGTTCGAGATGAAAAGAAGTTATGACCTTTCGAGTTGGAATTACCGTAGTCAAACCAGCCCGGTGACCTGCAGTCGGTGACCTCAGAAGTGACCTCTACAAGTGACCTCCTGACCTGGCCTCTGGTGACCTGCAATGAGGCGACCTGCAGTAGGCTGACCTCTACGGCCTGACCTTCTGACTGACCTTCTGGCTTGACCTGCTGATAGATTGTTCAGGGTAAAATGACCATAACTTAGGCTATAGACGTCCGAATTGAGTAATTCAAAAGCCTAACATCAAGTTCACTAATGTGGATACAATTTACCTGAAGGACTCACTACCAAATTTCCTTTATTTCCCACCAAAAAACTAGTTCTAAGTTTTAGTTAATGCATACTATCCCAATATGGCAGCTTCCTATGGTTCAAAATGCAACCAAACATTCCCCGTAGGGCAATACAACCAACGCCGTTATGCATTTTAGCCATAACATATAAAAATGACACACAAGGAAAATTACTTAGTCCTAAACTCAATCCTCGGACTGTCCGAAAACAAATCCTGAAATTTCCAGCAACTGTCCCAAGGTCTTGGGATGGTTCACACGGTCACTCACGGCCTCACACAACCCATGCCATTGAATGGCCATTAGACAAGGATTAAACCAAGTAGGAGAAGATCTCTACCTCTCAAAGTTTGTCGAAACTCCTCAACTTTGGTCTTTATGCGAAGTCCTTGTAATGAGGATGAACTCTTCCTCTTGCAGCCAGGAAGCCTTCGGTCAGATGTCGGTAAACTTAGAGAAAGTGGAGTCTCTCTCTAGAACTCTCTCTTTCCCTTCCTTCTCTTTCTTTCTCCTTTTTCCCTCTCTTTTCCCCCATCTAATCGGTTGGGTCAAGGTTGGTCAAGTGGGATGTCCTCTCACTTGCCACATGTCCACTTCTAAGTGGCCACCTTGGATTTTACCTTATCCCTTATCCATTACCATAGATTTCCACCCAATCACATGTTGCCATATGTCTCTCATGGGTCCCACTTGAGCTCATGTTTGGCTAGCTCACAACTTGAAACGTGGCTCAATGTGAGCCACTCCACACCTTCCTTAGAAAATCTGGAATTTTCGGGGTTTCACAAAGCCTCGACTTATGTGGTAAGAAATTGGCATTAGCGATAACATGATTAACAATGGGCGATAACATACCAACACATTAAATTTTCATGAGCGAACAAAGATGTCACGTTCAATTAGTGAGATTCCCAATGGCCGACATGGCCTTCTCCTCACCCATCTATCCATCTTCTTTCATTTTCCTCAACCCGATTAAGCTTGACCCTCTGAACACCCCCTCACCAAAACGACGTCGATAATGGAGACGATCATCTCAAATTCGATGCCTATCTCTGCCTCATCACTCCCTCTGGTTTGTGCGGTTTACTCCCAAATGAAACTACACTTCAGTTCCTTCACACCTAAAACGACGTTGTTCGGGTTGCGGAGTCAAACGAATCTAGGATTTCGATTCTATCAGATGCGCAAAGCTCCCTTGGGGCTATGTAATAATACTAATCACAACCATCAAGTTTTTTTTGGCTCAAATGGACTAATTAACATTCAGATTCATGATGATGATTGCTTTTGTTACAAGCTTCAGGGAATATGACATTGATATAGTGATAGAAAGGACTGGGGTGTTTATGGACAAAGATGGTGTAGGTAAGCACATCGGGCGGGGGCGAAGGTCATCATCTTGCCGAAGGTGACATCTCAACCTATGTTATGGTGTCAATGCAAATGAATGCAATCTGATGAGCCCCGTAATTAGCAATGCTTCTGCCTGACCAATTGCCTTGCCCCTTCGTCCAAGGTCCTCGCCCGAAGTTTGGTGAATTTGCTGCCCTTTGATGCCTTTGTCACCATGGCCTTCCCTCCATTGCTTTGAGTAGCGAAACTAAAAATATCTTGGTAGAAACATCAAAGTGTACCATAGAAAACTACTCACTCAAATACTTGAGACGAGGCTCCTTCATACGACCACTATGACCTTAAATGCTGAGTTGCGACCCTCGACGTGTGCCAACTTCCTGAAAGGTTATTACCCTTGTCCTCCAATACTCAGAGCAAGCTCAGTAAATTTGCCCACTACGTGTGCTACTGGCTTGTCTTAGTTGTGGACCTTGTTTTTCAGGTGTTCAAGAAGACATTTGCAGAGGAGGTGAATGTTGTATTCAGGGATAGTGTTGAGAAGGAGCTTAAGGGTATTCTCTTTGTGTGTGATGAGCCTCTAGTTTAAGTTGAATGTTGGATTAATTTATTAATTATGGACTAAGCATAATCATATTATAATTTTAATTGTGTAATTGTGCATGTTAATTATGGGTCAACTATGGGATGATTTAATATTAACTAGTTAATAGTTCGTGGTTCCTCTTTGCTCTTTGCTTTGGTAAACTCATTGGACGAAACCCCTTTTCAGCAATGCTATATATATATATAAGTAAATATAACCCTAGAATTTTCAAGGGGTTGTAGAACACACTTTGGGGAGAAGGGAAGAACCATTTACACCCTGGCTTTTCTTTGATCTCATTCCTTGTAGATTTGGGAGATAAATGACAGCTAATAGGGTTTGAAAAATGGGCTCGTAGGCCCACTCGCCAAGCCCAAAGAAGAGGCGCGCCCAGTGAAACACTTAGGCCCTTGGCGCCAGCCCAAAACAAAGGCCCAGTCAGCTCGCCCCAAAGGCCGATCATAGATAATTTGGAAGGCCCACATCCTGCAAATCAGACTAAATCTACTTGATAAAGTAGGATAATCACGTCTTATCACCCAGCAAATCAACTAAATCTCCAACTAAATCTCATTAGCAAGGAAAATAAGATAATTCACAGCAAACAGCTTATCCTGCAGATCAAACCGGATCTCACCAAT
This sequence comes from Tetrastigma voinierianum, assembly GCA_016808115.1. NCBI lineage: Eukaryota > Viridiplantae > Streptophyta > Magnoliopsida > Vitales > Vitaceae > Tetrastigma > Tetrastigma voinierianum. Next base: position 442,313 of record JAEQBH010002587.1, on the reverse strand, counting down.
AAGGAAGAAGGATAATTCTTAATAAACTACTCCTTCAATATCCCTTATTAAATTCGATATCGATAAAGGCAGAAAATATCTCATCAAATGGAAAAGAATCCTTACTACCCTCCAATTAGGAATAACATATACTATAAATATCAGGCCACCCCATCGGTAAAAGGTACGCAAAAAGCATTCGCCCTTTAAGCAGTCTATCTTTTCCCTCAACGAGGAACTGAATTAGGCATCGAAGCGGCCACGGGCAAAGCCCCCGCCGACCCACATTCTTTCTTGTTTTTACAGAGGAGTGCCACATCCGAGTGCAGCGGGCCCAGCCCGTACTTGATCCTGTCACCAAACCGGCGATCGAACTGCGGACCAGCCAGTAGCAGTCCTATCTCCCGGCCAGAAGCTGACCCCAATACGCTCCGGCCGGTCACGGTTGAAAAGCATCATCGGTGGCGTCGGCGTAGGCAACGAGTTCTTTTACAAATAAAAGCCCGATCTCTCGATTCTTACGATGGTATCAACCGAACACAGCGAAACGCGCCCGATCCGCAAGGATGCAGGACCCGCCGACGGCGCGGGCCAATGAACCTCCGGTGTGTTAGAAACGATGCAAGCCAACATGGATGAGGTGGAGGTGCTCCGCCTCACCAACCAACTCCTGATAGGAGATTTAGAGCAACTCACCAGGCAGATGCAACGCCCACGGGAGATGCGACAAATTCAAGAAGGTCATAACATCACCCCTCATGAAGGGCAAGATATTCTCGGCACTCCCCAAGGAGCCGAAACAGAAGCAGAGTCTAGCCGAGCCAAGGGGCATGGACCACACTTAGCCTGGAGAGGGGAACCTTAACAACTCTGGGAGGTATGTAGGGAATGAAATACGCGTCTGGCAAAGGCGGAGCGATCATGGGAAGCGAGAGTTCAAGAGCCTCCGGCGGGAACTTCGGTCGAGTAAAGGAAGTTGTAAGGGGACGGGCTCACGATCTTTATGGACACCTTGAGGTCAAACGGTAGTCAGTTCACGGCAGGAGTGCTCCACTTCCCTCTTTCCCGGCAAAGTTGGTGCACCGGTGGAAGCGTTCGATGGTGCCAAAGATCCCGTTGATCATCTCAACACTTATAAGAACCAAATGGAGCTGCATGGGTATCAGGACCCTGTGAGATGCAGAGCTTTCGCTATCACATTAAAAGGCCCAGCCTTGGCTTGGTTTAACAGGCTTCCGCCCTCATCAATCTCCTCATTCAGAGAGCTATCCATTGTGTTCGTCTCCCACTTCATTGGAGCCAGAACATACAATAAGCAAGCTATCATCTTCGACCATCAGTAGAGCTGTGAGAAGGCACGAGGTTCTATGTTCGAGGTTCAACCGAGTCTCACGAGAAGGTAGATATACTGACAGTTAAGCTATCCACTAGCCTTCATTCTTTGAAATTTGGGAGTGTAGTCTAGGAATTTGATGTTTTCCATCTCAAAAAAAACCCTCGAAACGAAGCATGGGTGAGGTGCTAAGCGGAAAAGTACATTAATGGTGAAGAAGCCCTCCTTATCAGAAAGAGCTCCTCAGCCACGTAAGAGAAAAGCGGGGCTGATAAACAACGGGGTGAGCCCAAAGAAGACAAAATGGCTGGGAAAGGTCTCGAGAAAGATGGACAACGGTCCACAGAAGAGGCGTGGAAGCCTTAGAGGCGACTGGGGTACCTCGGCGAGCGGCGACAACATTATTCACCTCGGCGGTTTACCCCTCTGACAGCCACAGTATCGCAGGTCTTGCGCGAAGTGCAAAACGAACAGTTCTTGAGGTGGCCATCCCGGATGAAGTCAGACCCCGCCACAAGAGATAACACCAGGTATTGTGAATTCCATAGAGATTATGGGCATCGCACGGATGATTGCATACAGCTCAGGAAAGAAATAGAATACTTAATTCGACATGGGTATCTCCGACGCTTCATAGCACCTGAGGGTTAGGCCCCAAGTCAGGCTCAAAGTGATGCTCAGGCTCAGCAGCCACCGCCACCACCTCGTGAGACAACCATTTCGGCCTGGCGGCGCTTTAGGGAAATCCATGTGATCTCGGGAGGATTAGCAGGAGGAAGGGAATCCAGCTCAGCCAGGAAGGCCCATTTGCGCAGCATCAGGTCAAGAGAGGTAATGGAAGTACAAGCGGTGTCCAAACTGCCTCAGCTCGACACGTCTATAACATTCTCGACTCGGATGCGGAGGGATGCAGCACCCGCTGGCTGACCCTTTGGTATCCTGGCGGTTGTGGCCAACAAAATGGTCCATTGGGTCCTAGTCGACAATGGGAATTCAGCCGACATCATCTTTGCCTCGCCCTTCGACAAGATGGACATCGGAAGGGCTAAGTTGGAACCAGTCAGCACCCACTTGAGAGGATTCTCTGGAGAGAAAGTTTTACCCTTGGGCTCAATACAACTAGTGCTCACTTTGGGAGACCTCCCGTGCCATGCAACGACCACAGCGAGATTCCTCGTTGTAGACGCCCCATCGGCCTATAATATGTTGCTAGGGAGACCCTCTCTCAATGCAATAAAGGTCATTCCCTCCGCGTACCACATGATGATCAAGTTTCCCACCACAAGCGGAGTAGAAATGGTTCGAGGAGACCAACGCGTGGCCAGAGAGTGTTACTCAGCATCCATGAAGCAAAAAACGGTCGACAACATATACCTGGACAAGCTCGATATGTGCGACGAGGGTGACACTACGAGCCCTGGAGGAATTTGAACACTATCTTGTTGGATGGCGACCTGAACACCTACTTCTACATCCCGGCTCGAAGCTTCTTCGAAGACCTAAACCACCACCCATTTCTTGAAACGAACAAAGCGTCTTCGCATGGGGCGAGGGTAGATATGGGAGTTGACCCACAATAAGCACTCATAGACTAATGTCGACCCGTCCTTCAAGCGGTCGAAGCAAAGAAGAAGCTTGTGTGAGAAAATGGCAGATAAGCAGGGGAGGTCGGCAAACTCACTCGAGGGCGGGGCAATCGAGAAGGTGGAATATCACGAATGGCTAGCCAGCGTTGTTGCTTGTCATAAAAGTGAGCGACAAGTGGCGACTGCGGATCAACTTCACTAGCGATCAGCGAGCATGCGGAATGATAGTTTCCGCTGCGGTCGACCTCATCGTAGATGCCCTGTTTATGAACTCCTCGGTTTCATGGATGTTTCTCAGAAATTTGCAACCAGATCAGCATGGATCGGATGACCAGAAAGACCTCGTTGAATCACGATGGGGGAACCTATTGCTATCGTGTGATGCCCTTTGGGCTGAATGCGGGGCTGTCAGAAATTTGATAAGCGGGATGTTCGAGCTTAAATAGGAACGTCCATGGAGGATATATAGATGACATGTTAGTGAAGTCCACCCTTTGCCGAACTCCATAGCTCATCGTAGGCGTTCCAGTTTGAAATTAAACATGGCCGAATCCGGCGAGTGTGCGCTGGAGTGTCAGCCAGGAAAATTCTTAGGTTTCATAGTCAACAATGGGAATCGAGGCAAATCAGAAAAATAAAGGATGTGCTCGACATGCCCCGCCATCGAAGCATAAAGGAAGTCCGTCGGCGAGAAGGATTGTCGCTTTAAGCGGTCGTGTATCGAAGGCTAGCGATAAATGTCGACCTTTCTTCCAGTTTTAAAGAAAGCTTTTCAATGGGATGAGTCAGAAGAAGCATTCTCAGCATTGAAACATATTTGAGCTCCCGTTCTGGTGAGCCCATACGAGGAGCTCTCGCTCTATACTTAGCAGTTTCGAGACTTTTAGGCCCATTTGTCTCGTCGGTGGCGAAGCGGTACAACATCCAGGTTATTGTAGCCGAGCCTTTGAGAGGAGACGGAAGGAAGAGTGCCCAAGGATGGAGAAATTAATCTTGACATTGGTATGACGGCTCAGCTCCGCCCACCACTTCAGGCTCCTTACCATTAAAGTTCAACGGAGATGTCAGGTAGAGCAAGTCTTTGCATAATCGGAGACCTGGGGAAGGCTGATGAAGTGGGCCATAGAGGCTGGCGAGTTCCGACCTTATCGAATATAAGCCAGAAAACTGCAATAAAAGGGCGGTCTTGTTGACCGTTATAAATTCACCTCGTGGAGAATCGTGAGAGCAGCTATTGTGGTGACCTCTCGTGGAGACTCTCTGTGAAACGGGGCCACAAATGCACAAAAGAAGCGAGCTAAGATAATCTGGCCTCCCAAGGAATAGATATTGATGCGCGCTCGGTCGGATTCAAGCCTCAGCCTTGGTAGTATGAAGTAGTCATAGGCGAACCTGACCTCGCCCATTGATAGGTGACCAACTTGGGTGCATGGCGACTCCCAAGCGAGTAGTAAGACAAATAGAAGACACCTACGAGGCCAAAAGTGAAAAAATGATCCTATACCTCAAAAAGGTATAGGATTTACTGAAAAATTTCATGCTGGTCCAGGTCAGACACATACCCAGAGCGGAGAACTCTCGAGCCGGTGCCTTGGAAAAATTAGCGACAGCCTCACAAGAATACCTCAGCAGACTAACGCCTGTCGAATACCTTGCAGAACCTTCCATAGATCTTTATGGCGAGGAAGTTGCCCCAATCGGATCCGAACCGAGTTGGATGGACCCCATTTGGGATTACTTAATAGACGGACGTCTGCAGCGACAAAAAGGCCACTAAAGAGTGGGACCAAGGTCGGCTAGATTCACTAATCTAGGAAGCCTTTACAAGCGAGGTTTTTCACACCCATCCTTAAATACATCGCGGGAAGCGACTACGTACTAAGGGAAGTCCATGAAGCATATCACGAATCACATCGGAGCTCGGGCATTAGCGAGAAGGTTTAAAGGAAGGGATATTATTGGCCTAATGCTTGAGGCGACCAGGCCTAGTCGAAATGCAAGATTTTGCCGGGAGCACCTAAAATCACTCACCTCCCATCGGGCCCTTGACGTCGATCCACCAGAGACCACAGCCTTTCCTTGATGGGGTTTGGATATATTATGACCTCTGCCCATTGGGAAGGGCAAATGCAAATTCATCATCGTTGCAGTGGACTACTTCACCAAATGGGTTGAGGTCGAACCTTTGGCTACAATCACATAACAAAAGATACGTAATTTTGTGGTAGGCGTGGCTTATAATAAGGTTTGGTATCCCAGAGCTCTGGTATCGAACTGATGGAAGCAATTTGATAACGCGAGTTCAAGGATTTTGTCTTGAGCTCGGGATCGAAAAATTATTACTTGTCCCGGCACATCCATAATCTAATGGTCGGTGAAGTCACCATGAGAACCATAAGGCATCATTGAGAAGACCAAATTGGAAGATCTTAAAGGCAAATGGGTAGAATACCTCCCAGAGGTGTTATGGGCTCACGAATTTATCGCCATCGGCAACCGGGAAACCCCATTCGCCCTAGCCTTTGCCCAGGCGGTAGCCCCTATCAGTCGAGATTAAAGTCCCAGGTCAGGTGGCAGCGTGGAACACAATGGCGAGGCTCGCCTATTTGGAGCCTCCCTGGTGAAGCGTGGCGAGTCCTAAAGCGCCGCGATCCAGCTCAGTTTGGCGAGCTCAACTACTGCCCACGCTTTCGAGGCCATGCGAAGCCTAAGAGTTAGTTGACTGGGTTATTCGGCCAAAGGCACCGGCGCGGGAGCCCGGTAGCGCCGGTTTGGCGAGCTTAAGCGCTGCGCTCAGCCCATGCGGCCCGAGTCGGTTCGGCTCGGGCTGTTCGGCCCAATGACACCAGCATCCGAGGCCCAGCTAATTTCGGTTGCGAGCTCAACTACTCTGCTCAGGCCATGCAGCCTAAGAGTCAATTCATTTCGGGATGTCGACCCAAAGGCCTCAAAAGCCCCGAGCCAGTAGCTTAGTTTGGCGGGCTCGCTACTGCGCAGCCCATACGGCCAGTCGGTTTAACGGGCTGTTAAGCCGCGGGCATCGGCCCGCGGGCGGCGACTCGGTTCGAAGAGCTCGTGTTCCTTTCGGGCCATGCGGCCGGGGAGTTAGTTTGGCTCGGGCATCCGGCCGAAGCCCGGCTCGGTTTGAAGAGCTCGGCTACTCCCAGCTTTCGGGCCACGCGCGATCCGAAGCCGGTGGCTCGGGCATCCGGCCCGCGGGCCCGGCTCGGTTTGAAGAGCTCGAGTGCTCCAGCTTCGAGGCCCGCCTTATGCGGCCCTAACGGCTTTCGGTTTGAAGAGCTCGGCCCCATTCCAACTTCGGGCCATGCGGCCCGGGAGTTAGTTAAACGGGCATCGACCCACAGAGCGGCGGCTCAATTTGAAGAGCTCCAACTACTCCAACTCGGGCCTGGCGAGAATTCGGTTGACTTAGCAGCTCAGATCTCACGAACCGGCGACTGCTGGTTGAAGAAGCCGATACTGGCCGGAGCTGCTGTTGCCCTAGAACGATTCGAAGCTGGGCTCAGGATTGCGAAGTGCGAAAAATGGTTGAAGGCTGAGCATCAACTTTCAGTCATCTGACCGGAGCTGCTCAACAAAAAAATCGGGACCAGATTTATCAAAGCCGAGAAGTGAACTGGGTTCTGCAGAGCGTAAATTACAAATGAAGCAAATGGGCGAAGCTAAATGATTAATTAGGAAAGACACCCATATGATGGGATTAAACAAAAGCATTAAGCAAGCAGAAGATATAGGAAATGGAGCGTGGAAGGAAGGTAAAGATGAAAGAAGTGAGCTTTTTCAGTGAAATTTAGATTATAGGAAGCTAATTAAGAGAAGTCACTTTGCTCATCATCACTAGTTATCAAATTGAGTCAGTTTCAGGACAAAATAATAAGACAGCTCTCTGAAAACAGCCACCAGTAAAGCCAGGCTTTTTACACATGTACTAATCTCAGCTTCCTATAACCATTCCTGACGACAGAGACCACTTGACAATGAGATACACATGACCAAACATCCTGAATGGAGCCACTGAACCATAGCTGAAACCTCTGGCAGCAAACTCTGTCTATGTATTTGTCTTATCACGCAGCTCGTCTCTAGCCGCACGCAGCTCTTCTTAGGACCTTCACGGCCCGCTGCAGGACGTAGAGCTTCGTCACGACCATCACGAAGCTCGAGGCGGGCAGGCTGCGACCCGTCCTAGCCTGGTCGATCATTTTTTGACTAAGTAGCTCATCCCAAACCTCCCGAAGCTAGACTTCGGCTGCTCTCAAGCTGTTTCTAGCCTCATGTTCTCTACCCTCGGCCCGAGCGAGCGCCGACGTAGTATGCTTCAAATCAGACTTAAGCTTCACTGCCTCCTCGATCATACTCTGCACACGGTCCAGCGGCTTAGCCACTTTCGGAAATGAAGCCACCTCATGCAACCTTGTAAACTCGGGCGGCTTTGGCATGGCTTCATTTAGGCGGCCTTTTGGCCAAATAACAATGGTAGCCTTGCACACATCCAATGCAAGATCGACGTTGACCTGAATCCATCGACTCATGTTTGAAATGCGGACCACGACAAGAGATGGGAACTTACAGAGGCAACCCCCGGAGGGGATAGAGCCAAAGCTTCCTCAACGGGTAGCGACCTCTTGAGGTCAGAATCTTTAAGGATGGACGAGACCGCACCCGCCGCAAGCTCGGCATTGAGGAGCAAGGAGTCTCCATCTCCGTCAGTCTCGGAGCCCTTCCTCTTCAACTCTTCCGCCCTCGAGGAAGGTGACTTAACACTCTGCGCGGGGGGGTTCCAAACAGTGATGGGCATGACCTCAACAATTGCTCGCGGCCTTCCGAGGAGCCTTTGGCCTTTGCGTGACAGAGCGGGGTTGCGAGACTCACGGCTTCAGGGACCTCGGCGGGAGCGGCTTGACACCTCGGTATTCAAGCGTGGGTAGAAAGGGGGGGAAGGAAGATGCCCTGATTTGAACCTTCAAGCGGACGGAGTCCTTCTCAGCAGTTCCAAGTTTTCCGTTTCACGCTTTGAGACTTCCGAGACAGCATCTCCACTCGAGCCAAAAGCTCTCCCTTGGGGGGCTTGGCAGCGGAAGGCTCGATAGGAGAGATTTTCATAGTGGAAGAAGGCGAAGACCTCAAAGCAGCAGAGCGAATAGACCTCGAGCTCGAGGGGCCAGGAATATTCGACCTGATCAGCTTAGCGTAGGGGGGCGGGGAACACTCAGCCAATTCCTGCGCTATGACGTTATCTTCGGGGCTGAGATCGGGCGAGCACGAGAGCCTTGAACAAGCATAATTAGAGATACTTGATGACCTCCCTGCGAAGACTATACCAAAAGCAAGCGTGCTGCGTAGATTCTCGGGGTGGTCGAGCAAGCTAGGCAGCGGGTGTCATCTTGTCAGAGGTCTTATCTCACTATTGCGACGTGACGAGAAGAATGCGCTCCTTCCAAAGCCTTTGGGAAGATGGAGGATCGGAGATTGCAGGGGCACAGTGCGCCGGGAAAATGAGAAGCCCTCGGCGGTTTCCTTTGCGCTAAAAGATCAATGAACGGGCTATCAGGGATCAGGGGCCCCTGTCCTAAAGAAAACCAATAATGACAAATACCCAGCGGGTGGCGGCGAGGTTGAGAAGGATAGACATTGAAGTACTTTCTGAGCCGCTTTTATAAAGGGGTGCGGAGGAAGCGAGCCATTATCGAGAGGCCACTTCAAAGAAACATACCATCTTAGGTCTTTGAAACCACATAAGAGTCAAATGTCGGGGCCGGACCACAGGACACCAAAGGGGCTATAACGCCTAGCAAAAGTGGCCCATACAAGTCCCGACTTTGCTAGGTCCATCGCGAGCATTACGCACGGCGGACCTCGGGTACTCCGTCCCTAGGGTACTTAACTGGTCTATTCTCCTTACCCTTGTTCAGAAAAGGGGGCTCCACTGAGCATCTTGAAGATCAGCTTGGCCAGGAAGCGGTCGGAGGCATACTTGATCCGCCGGAAGCGGAGCAACGGTAGAAGAGCCACCTCGATACACGAGAAGCGACCGGACCCATGGTGATAGCAAGTAGTGAGAACAAAACTTGGCCAACCTAACCTTAGCACCTCGATATATTGCTCGAAAGGACACCAAAGAGAGAAAGACGCAGCGGTCCCAGGAATAAAACGGAAGCTATCACCGAAAGGCGTAGGAAAGGACTGCGAGCAGAAGGTTCGAGACACTAAGAAAAGGGAAGTCAGGAACTCGCTAAAGTAAAGAAAAACGAGATCGAGGGGCACCTGAGGTGAACGGTCGGAGAAGTGTACGGAAGAAGCTGAAGGAAAATGAAAGAAGTGGGAGAAATGGCGCGGCAGAAAATTAAGTCGTTGTCTTGAGGCGTATGACGGCTGACAAAGCCACCAACTAACCCGACCAGAGTAGGCGTGTGGAAATTGCATCCGTCTGACGTTACATGCACTGTGCATACCGTACACGGGCTGGGGGATGGCTGTAGGGTTTGGCGTAGGCTGTGGCGCTGTGGCTTGAGAAGGGCGCCCAGTGAAACACTTAGGCCCCTAGCGCCAGCCCAAAACAAAGGCCCAGTCCGCTCGCCCCAAAGGTCGATCATGGATAATTTGGAAGGCTCACATCCTGCCAATCGGCCAAATCTGCAATAAGGAAATAGGATAATCCTTATAGCGTCTTATCCTGTAAATCGACTAAATCTCGACTAAATCTCGCCAGCCAAGGAAAATAAGATAGTCGCGTAACGAGCATCCTGCGAGATGGCAGGATCTCGCCGTAAGGAAGAAGGATAATTACCGATATTACTCGCGATATCCCTTATTAAATCCGATATCGATAAAGGCAGAAAATATCTCATCGATGGGAAAGAATCCTTACTACCCTCGATTGGGAATAACATATACACAATACCAAACCACCCCATCGGTAAAAGGTACGCAAAAAAATTAAGCCCTCTAAGCGAGTCTATCTTTTCCCTCGGCCCGAGCCGACTTAGGCTTGCCGGAGCGGCCGGGCAGCCCGCTGACCCACCTTTCTTTGTTTTGCGGAGTGCCCACATCGAGCATAGACCATCGGCGATCTATCTGAGCCGGCGGCAATGCGCTCGGCCCGATGCGGTTGAAAAAGCATCATCAACGGCCAGCAATGACATATCTATGACGGGTATATTTTTACATACTACGGTGAAATAGCCATTGTTTTGATAAAGTTATTATTTTATAATATATTTCATTAGATGCTTTTGATTATTGATCGATTTTTGAGTTTCCGATAAATACTTTTGATTTTACAAAATAATTTAACAATTGGTATCAGAGCACATTAATTGGCACTGAAGCTATCAATTTTATTTTATTTTTGGCTTTTTGGGTTTGTTCATGTTTTCCTTGTGCAACCAATTTTTGATCAAAATTATTATAATTCCAAAGCGGAATCAATGGTTTCAATGATGAATTTCTGGGCATGAAATACTTTGTGTGCATTAAATTTTTGAACCATCTTAAGCCTAATAAAGTTACCTTAGAATTTGAATGATGGTAGCCCGCGAGATGGAAACTACAGGATTTGAACTATGAAAATTTTTTATTTTACTTTGTTTGATTTGTTTATTACTTAGAGTGTATGTACACGTTTCTTATGGAGGATTAATACTTGATGTCCTAAAAGTATAAAAGGGGACCCACTACTGTTTTTGATTCTATAGAAGAACCAACACGCAAATTCCATCAAGATGTCGACTTTGATAATATTACTGGACCTACTTAATTTTGTTTGTTTTGGAACCCTTTCCATTGAAAGTAAAATAAAATTTTAAAATATCGTCATGCTCAAAATAACTTTAAGGAATGACAATGAGTTTTCCTTTTAAAAGTTTCTAGAGAATTGACTTTTCACGTTTTTTGCTCAACAAAGACATCCTATTTTCTAGTACAATATTTTCATAATATTTTACAATATTGAGTCTTATAAATTTTTCTATATTTATCCAATTATGGTTTTGGCAAAAAATTGCCTTTTTATCTAAATTTACAATATTTTTTTATTGTTTCCTTTTTCACATATTGCTTTAGCAATATATGTCTGTGTTATTTGTGATAATCTATAACATCATATTTGTGAAAAAGATTGAATGCTTATTTACACTTGGTAGAATTAATAAATATCGAATGTTTTATGAACTTCTTGCTCTCGTGAGTTTGAGTATGTCGGATGTTCTTTGGTTGATCTTTATGGCCCCAGTAATTCTCCCGTTTTGCGCATCAATTTCTTTAGATCATCTGGATAGTGAAGTTGTCCTATCGATGACTTGATTATTTGTTAAGGTGCTTAGTTTGGTGAAGAGATTTCACTAAGTTTTATGAACCGCACAATTTTATCACTCTATAAGTGGGAAATTGACGCATTTGGTTGTGATGGATGGTGAAGCGCTCTTATCTGTGCATGAGTCTTTTCGTATTTTATAGACTCTAGCATTTGGTGACCACTTTTGTGGGTCATTTGGTGATCCGAATGGAGCAATTTGCATGTCCTTGTTTAACATGTATTTTTGACATTGCTCTCTTGTTTATTCTTCATCTTTGAGCTTTCCTCAGTTCTATGCCATCACGAGACTTAATGGGACTAATTACGAATAATGGGTTGAATATCTCATGATGAATTTGACAATTATGAAGCTGAACTTGGCCTTAACAGTTGAAGCTCCTCCAAAACCCACTATTAAGAGTTCTGCAAATGAGAAAAAGTTCTATGAGGACTGGGAGTATTCCAATAGTTGTTGTTTGATGATCATGGAGAATCATATGGAAGACTCTACTTTTGAAAACATTACCAAGAATGAGAATGCAAAAGAGTTCTTGGATGCTATTAGCAAGAAATATACAAAGTTCTCAAAGAATGAGAAAAATAAGCTATCTTATAATCATTGGGTAGATGTTTGTTTTGAATCCAATGTCATTGATGTGTCATATGATACTTGGTGGCTAGATAGTTGTGCTACTATTCATGCTTGCAATTCTATGCAGGCGATGATAAGTAGAAGGAGTCTAACTAGTCATAAGCAGTACGTGTTCATAGGAGACGGCACAAGAGTCCAAGTTATTTTTGAAGTTAATTGATTTCATCCTAGTACATAAAATTTTTGGAATTGCAAAATGTGGTGTTCATACCCTTCATTAGGAGAAATTTGATATCTGTACCTATTTTGGATAGACTTGGTTATAGTTTTATTTTTGGAACTGGAAAAGTAAATTTATATCGAGACTCTTTATTGATTGGCAATGGAACACTTTGTGGGAACCTTTACAGATTAGAGTTGTCTGCTTTGCCTTCAATTTGTACTACCTTTACTATTAATACTATTAGTAGCACCAAGAGTTTGAGATTGAATGAAAAGTTTTCTATTATTTGGCACAAGCGTCTGAATCATATTTCCAAACAGAGAATGGAGAGATTAATCAAGGATGAGATTCTTTTGGATCTTGATTTCTCAGATTTTGATACCTGTGTAGATTACATCAAGTGTAAACTAGTTGCCAAGGTTAGGAATGCCAAGATTGATAGATGCACTGAGTTGCTTGGGGTTATTCATACAGATATTTGTGGGTCATTCACTGATTGCTACCCAAATAATGCTATTTTACCCTTGATATCCTGAGGTTTGAGCACTTTTGTGTAATGTCATACTAATTAACCCATTTTGCATGTTAAGGACCTAGCAAGACTACTAATCGCATTTTGTGGCAAATTTTGTAGTTTTTGCAAGCTAATCATGCCAAAGTTTTTTAGTCAACTCAATCATGAAGAACCCAAGATGAAATCAGAGCTGCAGTTCAGAAACTAGAAGAAAAGAGAACATAAAGCAGAAGAAACAAAAGCAACGACAATTACCGCCAATTTCGCGGCCTGCGAAATTCCGTAGGAGTTCGCAGAATTTCGGCTGCGTGATTTCATAGTGTTGCGAAGTACGCGCTTTTAACTTTTGCCCTTTGTTCACTTGTCTTCTTTGCTTTAACTTTTGACTTTTGTCCTCTTTTTGGTTTCTTCGTTTGTCCTATAATAGCTTTTGCTTTTGTTTTTTTGGTATTTTGTATTGAGGGTTGGCTATAAAAGCCCCACACGAGACATTATGCTTGATTTAGTTTTGGAAAGGAGACCTTTGCTCATTAATAAAAGTTTTTGAGCGGGAAGCTTTCAGCTCTTTCTCATTTTCTCTCATTTTCCCTCACTTTCTCTCCCTTTCTCACTAGCCAAACACCCTCCGAGGATGACAACTCAGAGGATGAGTGGCTAGAACCTCTTTCTCCTTGAAGAAGAAGGCTATTGGGCAAAGGATCCTAAGGCAGGCTGAGGGGTTCCATGTTTTTTCACGCAGGTATCCATTATCGTTACTGTTCTCCGTTTTTAACTTTAGGTTTTGATCCCTTTTGAGTCACCTTGAATGATTATTACTTGGTAAGCTTTTGGGCTCATTGGATGCTTAATGTTAGATCCATTGATGTTTGTTAGTTATCATTTATGAGCCATTGTGAGGTGAGTCAAGGTGACTTGTGTTTTAACGATCGAGAGCACTAATGGCCAGTGGATGCCATTTTTCAAAGGATAGTTATTAAGGGTCAATTTTTATAGCTAAGTGAAGATCCGGATCGAGAAATGACTATAGGTCATCCTCCACTAGCAGCGAAATGACCACCGAAACCCTGGTCTTACTGAATCAACCTAGTGACTAACACTTGAGAAGTTTTATTTTACATTTTATTTCATTTAATTACAGTTTCAAACATTAAACCCCCTTTGTTTTTACCAAAAAAAACCTAAATCCAAGCCAAATTCCTGATTTGAACCTCCTTTGCAAGTCATTTGAGAAGAAAACTCATCCACGTGTTCGGCCATCTAGAGCCCACTTTATCTTTGCGAGTAGCTATCACTGCTGCAACCGGTGTTAGGAGGAATTAGGTTTATAAATTTTGTTGATTCGGGGTACCCTCCATGCTACGAATCAAATGGTGTCGTTGTCGAGGATGGTGCCTAGTAAACCAATGACATATTGAACACTTGGTTGATCCTCATCATAAGTTATGGTGAACACTCTTTTATCATTTCAGCGTCGAGTTTTTTTTTTTAGTTCATTTTCCTTTGTTTAAAAAAAAAGTAAGTTAACAGGCATTGAGATCCCCTCCCGGGATTCCCGGGTGGTCATACAGTGAAGTCCATTGTGCAATCTTAGGGAATATCAATGGAACCACTTTTAAGAAAAGAAAGTAAACACATGCATTAATATAATACCTCCAAATATATAAAAGATCCTGACGACTCAAATCCATACTTAGGCCTATGCTAGCATTAGGTCACCAACCTAAACACACATAATAAAGACTCATATGAGTTCAATACTAAGATCAGAGCATTCTAAGAGTGTTTGAGAATTTTGGGGTACAAAGGAAAATACATAAGTCCAATAAAATAAAGACAAATGGATAAGGTAGAATACTGCAGCTGTCGCAAAAAAAGTGATGTAGAAGTTGGCATGAGGTAGGTCCCTACGAATTGCCTGGACCTAGGGAACAGATTTAAAACAATAGAACGTGAGATAATAAATCTCAGTGAGTGGCATAATTTATAAGGAAAGGAAATAATGTTTTATTTTAAATTCTTCTCTTAAGACCTCCGATCATCTTTTGCAAGGTTCCCAGTTTAGAATCATTTCCTGAAAACCCAGAGCTTATACTAAAGTCAAACAATAGCAAATTCATGCTAAAAAATTTAACCGACATTATTATTAAGAAAATTATAACCTGAATTTGTTCACAACATAAAAATTGAGCATAAAATATATATAATCATCATGTCGTAAAAATAATCATGAAAATATAATAACCATAAATATTGAAATGGTTATAGCTTACTCAGAAACCAACAATGTACCATACCATATATCCATCATAAACCGTGGGATACCCCACCTCATGACCCTCAACCTCGAAAAGTACCGTGGTAATAATAATGATAACAATAAACCGTGGGTGGCCAGGCCTCACGGCAAGTGGAAATAATATATAGCAGGATTGGGTGAAACCAACCTCACGTGGAAATAATATATGTCGTTGGATGAAACCAACCTCACGGCCGTGGCAAGCCAGTGCAGCGTAATACAAATCTTTTGAATCGAACCTTTGGTACCTATGGTACATCAATTTATAACACTTAAACCACAGTATCTTTTCATATACTTTTCCAACGTCTTGTATTATAAATTGGGAATTTATAAATTTAATTTCCAACAACTCAATCAAATATTGATGAATTTCAATTCATCAATTCATGCTAATCGAAATACCACAATGAAAATATTCACCACAACCGATTTTAAGCATAAAACTTTAAAATATTTAACATGCTTAAAATCATAAAATCTCAAAAAATCCATTTCTTAAATCAATAAATTTTCAAAGAGTGGTTTAAAACACTCAATCCATATACCAAAAATATTTAAATACCACAAATTTGTCCATGAACTTCATTAAAATTTCCAAATATTTAAAATGTTGACAAAATTCCATAAATGATAACTTGTTTATATAAAAGCAGAGATAATTATATTTATGCATAACCAACCATTACGATCCAAATAATGTATATATAAGATAATTAACCACAATTATATCCTTAATAATACCTCAAACTTTTAAAACATATAAACCACTCACAGACTATTGATGCTCAGTCCTGTTCCCTTACAGAATCGTCTCCAAGCTCAACGTAAGTGCTTGTAATATAATAAAAATACCATTTGACCGACCAGCAACGAAGACATTGGGATTGCCTAAATGTCTTCAGAATAATTTTAGAACCATGAAACTATCTGGGTGGACCCGATATCCAATTATACGGTGTGCGCTCACAGAGACCGTTCCAAGAGTGGGGCTTTTCACTGGGAGGCTAATTTTCAAATTGAACCTTCCGATAAATCATAAAAATATCAATTTCACCAATCCAACTTCAATTTTGCCTAATTTGACGGTGATTACTTGATTCAAGTCCAACCTTTTCGGTAATTACCCTAAATGACCCAAAAATGGAAAATTAACCAAACAACGTCCAAAATTTACAAACTTTATATCAACGGAAAGCCCAAGAGACCAGGAACACAACAGTACCCTTACCTTGGTCCAAAATTTGTTGTGGTGGCCGAAAAACTCGATCCAACCATCGGCCAAATTTGTTTTTATCGTATCTTTCAAACGGTGAAGAATCTGCGAAAAGGGACCACGGGAATGAGTTCAGAGGGTCCAAAAATGGGGGGAGGGAGGTATGGGTCAGCCTGGAATGGCTAGAAAATGAAAGCCAGGCGACTGAGGTGGCGGTCGCCCGCCGAGGATTCGCCGGCCCGTCAGGGCGCGTCCGTGTGAGTTGCGATCGGTGGCCGGCAGGTCGCTCTGCTTGCCCTTCCTCCTGGCCAGCGCGTGCGAGGTGGTGGCGAAATCGTCTCCCACGGCTAAAGCAGGTGGCACAGCAGTTAGCTTGACCCGGTTCGAGGGTCCACGGGTCTTGGGGGGATTTTTCTCGGGTTTTGGAGCCGGGTACTCTCTTTGGCATTCAAAACTAGGCTTATATAGAGCCTAGGGTTGTTTTCGGAATTAAAAGCAGGGTGATTTGGACGATAATCTGTGTTTGAACTTGTCAGGACCATAACTTCTTATCCGTGAGTCGGATTTTGACGTTCAACCCGTCTATGAACTCGTATCGACGAGGCCTACGAAATGGTGTTTTAGTAAACCCAAAATTATTCATCCTTGAAAAATTCAACTTGGGCCCACATACTTATTGTTGGTCAAACTTGGTCAAACTTAGTCAAACGTGTTAAAAAAAACTTGTATTATTTGGTACTGGTCGTTACAACCTACCCCCCTTAAAGAAAAATTTCGTCCACGAAATTCGTACCTATGTCATGGAAGAGATGAAGTCTTGCCCGCATTTGGTCCTCAGCTCCCAAGGATTCAGCGTGAAGCTTAAAAAGTCATCTATTTTTCGGTCCATTTTACGATTGATTTTTACATAAAAGCGATTTATATGCAGAATACGGAATAAACTTCACGAATTTACGTGCGAGAAAAGAAATCAGCGAAATTGCGGTAAAAGTAGCGAGAATATGGTAGGCGGGCGATAAAATGGGATGAAGCAGATGGCAACAAGAACGACGCATAAGGATGAAAGGACCAAATGTTGCTAAGCTTCGACAGCAATCGAAGAGCGTATTCAGGTTACATCAGTGAAACTCCAGTCGCAAATGAATCTTCATTGAAAACAAAATGGTTGAGTGAAAAACTCAGGTTAAACAACTAGAATTGAAGAAGAAAAGAAGACCTGATAATGCAACATCACGGATCTCGGTGTGACATCAACACTACAACGAAGCAATCGCGACATAGGTTTACGAGGAGGAAGTTGTCGCGACGGCAATTCCGCGAGAAGATAAAGGTCAGCGGCGGCCACATGGTTGTCGCGACATCAGTCGAAGGCGTGAGGTGGCGACAACGCTCCCGGGGTTGTCGCGACCGCGATATCTTGTGGAGAGTGGCGACAACCGCGGTTGTCGCGACATCCCGAAGGACGGAAGGTCGCGACGTCGATGGTTGTCGCGCGACATGAGTTTCAATGAGAAGAGGTCGCGGCGAGATCAAGGCGTACGGCGACGCAGTTCACTTAAGACATGTCGCAACCACATAGGAAGCTCTGCGACAGGGCTACGGCCAAAGAGCTGAAATATCGCGACAATGTCAGTCATAGGCGACTAAATAAAATCAAAAAGAAATGCATCGAAATTAGGGCCCGACTTGAGAACCTATAAATACGAAGTGCTACGAGAAAGAAAGCGCGCTCTTGGCGACTTGAAAGAGATGCGGGTTCTTTGAAGGCTCTGTATTTTATTTTTCTTTTCTTTCTTTTCTTTTCTTTTCGTTTCTTTTCATTTTATTTTAGATTAGATTAGTTTGTATTTAGGTTCTAATTTGGATTCGACGTTAGTTGTAAGGATTTAGGCGAATGCGGTTATATTTCTTAAAATTATATGCGGTTTGTTTGAATTCGGACAAATTTTGGATTTGAACACCGAGTTTCCGATTCAGTGGTTTTTCTTGATCCAGCAAGCCAATGTATGGTATGTCGGTAATTTAGAAACCCGGCTTCCATTGAATTGGCGTTATTGTCGAAATTATCTTTCTGCGATATTTTATTCATTATGCATTTGAACTGAGATATTCATCGACTAAATGGTTTTACTTGTTTCTTAGAATTGATCCCAATGTCGATCCTCTGTACCCATAACGAGATTGTTTCGGCTCGATTTCGGAGGCCCTGCGAGTGCTGTGGAAGGCATTCTGAGTGAGAACAATTTCGGAAAGGTATTGAACACACTATTGATCTAATGTATACGTATACTTAAATCAATACATCCTCTTCTCACTTGTAGCAAGAATGAGTTAAGTAGGTTATTAATTTAAGTATGCGAGAGAGTTCACCTGGTCGAATAGTGAATTCGATCCGGAGTGTTAACAAGGATCTAATCAAGGAAAGAGTAAGGCTGTTCTAATTTGAGGATGAGGAACTTGATGCAGTATAACCTCGCAATGACTATGTTTAAGGAGCTGGGTTTGCGAGTCCATGTTGTGGGTATGGTATTGAGAAAGAAAAATACCCAGACCAGGCTATTGATTTAAAAGTAGTCATCTCACCCTGCGTGTTCGAGAGAAAGCAGGTTAAGGTAAGATGATGAGCGGTGTGGTTTGGAGAGATCAGTCACACTATCTTAATCCTTGGACTAGTTTAAAAATCGTAGTTAGTAAAGTTACAGTCTGGTTGTAGGAATTGATTCTTCACAATAGTGATTATTCATGTTTTCTTTAGAGATAAGCGTTGATCTAAATTAGTTATTTTAATATTTCAATATTCAATTCATTTTATTGACCATTCATTATTCTTTTACATCATTCTTTTTAGGCTTTTTCAAGCAAAATCAATATAGTATTATCGTCCAAATAGTATGGAGCTTAAGTAGTTGGGGTAGTTGATTGAGAAAAATTCTTGAGATCTCATGGGATCGATATACGGACTTTCATCCAATTTACTACTTGTTCGATCACATTGCACTTACAGGTATCTTTGGATCAAAACACAAAGAAAATGGTTTACTGCTTTATGAAATATCTTTAAATCAACACCATTGCTAAAAGAAATCCCCACACTCAAGTTTAATGGTTTTGTGCGAGGACTGAATAATAATCAGCAGGTAATAAGTCATAAATTTGAATAGGTGTTTTGATCATAACAATTAATTGATGTAGTAGACAGGGTTTATGGCGTCGTTGCGGGGATGGAGCAATAGTCCTTTGGTAATAGTGTCATAAATTTGTACGTAATCTTTTGGTCAGGTCAACGATCGCCTCCTCGGCTAGGTGGACCTCCGAGGACCTTCACTAAGGATGTCTTGTTGCAGCTCTTCTCTTCTCTACCCGGAATTTTCGGCCTCCTCATGGGATAGCGTCATGCTCGGCTCAGTCTCGGGTGTCTCCAGCATGTGGGGGATGGGCTACTTGCGTGGCAGATGTGGAAAGCATTATGGACTCAGCTCCTCGACCAAGTCTAATCTATAAACATTGGACCTATCCTCTCGACAATCTCAAAAGGTTCAATGTAGCGAGGACAGCTTCCTCGCTTCCCAAAGCGTACCATGCCCTTCAGGAGAGGCTTTTAAGAAGGCTTCGATCTTCAACCTCCAAACTCAAGATCTTTCCTAAACGTCGCATAGCTCTTTTGCCTATCTGTTGCTTTCAGCACAGCACGTATAACATTAACCTTGTCCCGCATCGTTTGTACAATCTAAAGACCTAGTAATTTCCTTCTTGATCTCATTCCAACATAATGGAGTGCGACATTGTTTCCCATACAATGCCTCATAGGTGACATCTGATGCTTGAGTGATAGTGTTGTTATAAGTGAACTCTTCAGTAGATATTCATTCAATGTCCTTTGAATTGCGATGCGCATGACCTCGGCTTATATCCTCCCAGGTCTGAATAGTCCTCTCAGATTGTCCATCGGTTTGAGGGTGAAGCGGTACTCAAATTCAACTTGACACCTAGTTCCTTCATCAATCCCTTCCAAAACCTCGAAGTGAATCGTGGATCTCTATCAGAGATGATCGACACTGGCACCCCATTCAAACTCACTATATGATTCATAAAGAGTTCCGCTAGCTTATGAGGAGAAAACTTCTCACGAATAGGTAGGAAATGTGCGGACTTGGTGGGTCGATCAACTACTACCCAAATCATAGTCATGTCTACGGTATGGGAGGGAGTTTGAATACAAATCCCATTGTGTCACGCTCATTTCCGTGCAGGATGGGTAGGGTTATGAGTCAGGCTTTGTCTCTCCGCCTTCACTTGTTGACGGATGACACTTGGATACATGCTCGGCAACTTCTCTTTTCATCACGACCACGATAATATTCCTTCGATTGTACGGTACATCTTGGTACTAAGGTTATAGCATAAACGAACTATGGGCTTCCTCAATATTTGCCTTTTAACTCCTTACGGTAGCTAGAACACAAAGCTTGAACCAAAATCACCAAGGCTCCATCATCTCTAATAGCAAAATCCGATTGTTCCCCTTCCTCGACTTTCTTTCTCATGCTCATCAAATAGGGATCTTCTAGTTGTGCCTCGAGAATAAGATCTACAAGTATCGGTCGTAGTTGGAAACTAGCAAAAAGTGCTCCTGAAGCATGCATCCTCAACTCAACACCTAACTCTTGCAACTCGACCATCAATGGAAGTTGTATTGTGCATAAGCAGAGCACATGGAGCTTCACGCTCAAAGGCATCATGTACATTTTGCCTTACGGATGGTGAGTCGATGGTGCAATCATAATCCTTAAATAATTCCATCCACCTCCTTTGCCTTAAGTTTAACTCCTTAAGGTAAACAAATATTTAAGGCTCTTATGGTCTGATAAGCTCTTGACAAGTAGCTCCGTACAAGTAATGCTCAGTCTTCAATGAAAAAAATTCTGCGACAAGTTCTGAGTCATGAGTAGGATAATTCGGCTGCGTGTTTCTTCAGCGTGGAAGCATCGCCACAACTCTCTTATGTTGCGTCAACACGTGACACAAGCGCGGCGTGAGCGTCGATGTAGCCTCGAGCCTCGTTGCCCTGCGATGTGAAAGCAGCGGGCGAGGTTAGCTTTTTCCTTCGGTGTTTGAAGCTTTCCTCTTTTTGTCAGTCCACTCAAACTTAACTCCTTTCCTAGTGAACAATGAAGTGGTCTGCCATCTTTGAGAACCCTTCTATGAATCTACTGATATCTTGGGTTAATCTTTGAAACTCACTTTTGTCACCGTGGTTGGTTGCTCCCGATTTGCCACTTCTTACTCGATGATCCTGTCATCATCGGCAAAAACGCTATGTCAGAAATCCCTCGGCTCAGCCAAAACTCACATTTGTTGAACTTGGCATACAACTAGTGTTGCCTTAAAGTCTGCTGCCTAAGCCCGAATGTCTCCCATGCTCGACTCCTTCGATTTGAAATATCATCGATGAAGACAATGACAAACCGATCTAAGTATGGGTGGAAGACCCGGTTTATCAAATCCATGAATACTGCTGGGGCATTGGTGAGTTCGAAAGACATTACTAGAAACTCATAATGCCCTTATCACCGTCACGAATGCCGTCTTAGGAATGTCGATTCCTAATCTTTAAGCGATGGTACCACGACCTCAAGTCAATCTTGAAACGCTACAGGCGAACAAATAGATCATCAATCAGAAAGAAAAGGATATTTGTTAGAATGGTGACCTTATTCAGCGTACGTAGTCTATACACAACCTCAAGTATCATCATTCTTCTTCATAAGCCTTTCAGGTGCTCCCAGGTATCTTTTTGGGCTAATAATCCCACATCCATGCTCTTGTAGCTGGAGTCTTAAGCTCTTTCAACTCGACGGTGCCATTCTATAGGTGGTGAGAAATAGGGAGTTGTACGAGGACTAAATCAATGGGAAAATCTATTTCTCGTTTTGGAGGTAAACCTGGAAGATCGTCAGGAAACACATCCAGAAAGTCCCTCACTCTTTGTTGCATCTCCTCTAATCTCACTCGCTACTAAGTGTCA
Organism: Tetrastigma voinierianum; assembly: GCA_016808115.1. Taxonomy (NCBI): domain Eukaryota; kingdom Viridiplantae; phylum Streptophyta; class Magnoliopsida; order Vitales; family Vitaceae; genus Tetrastigma; species Tetrastigma voinierianum. The sequence continues at coordinate 420,235 of JAEQBH010002587.1, read as the reverse complement.
ACTTCATGACTGATACACCTAATGTTTAAGTAAACATCTAGCAGAAATGGCAGAAATCAAACTTGAAGGTGCTCGCCTCCGCTCTCCATAGAAAGCCTCTTGGTAGTCGATCGTCTAAATATCACCTCCTTCTTGAAACAATCCATTGGCCCGAAGCAAAGCGATCCATCGAATCATCAACCCCTTGAGATCCTATTAATATCAAAATGCTTCCCATAACTTGGCCCTCAAATAGAAAACAAGCTGCATAAGCATCGGTAGGCCGTAGAGACTCTCACGTGGGTGTGGCAATCTCAAACCATCCCCAGGAACTGGAGTCATCGACAATGCAACATACTCCGTGAAATAAAGAGTGTGTAGCCTAAGGGTCAATGAGTACACGTGCATCGTCACCAAAAATAGATAATGTACTGTCTAGCGGGGTGGCACATTGCCACCTTTGGTCATAACATAAACTGCCTCTAGTAGGTGGTCATCTCGTCCCACTTGCCTCTAGCGAGGTGCGGGCGTCTGTGCTAAAGGAACCACCAGTGCCTTTGTTTGTGTTTCAGTCCTCATGCCGCCTTATTTGGGCGGGCTTTGACCGAGACTGGGTAATGCATTTAGATCCTCGATAAGGCGATCCCTCACAAAATATGCTGTCTTGCCATACTTGAAAGCATAGTATCCCGCAGATCATTCATGGCTCTTGCATGGCGTGTCGAGCGGAAGCAGCCTCGGCTGCGGATCTCTGTGGCTGTGCCCTTTACTCAACGTCGAAATCGAGAACCATGTGTATGTCCACCTCTCACGAAGCACCTCCCACTAGCACCATGTCTGTCCCCACTTGGATCTCTGTGCGAAGATCCGGAAAATTTGAAACATACCCTCTTAGATGATCCACATTTGGGGCTCCCAAAGACAATCCATCGTAATTGACGCTAGTCGGCGTGTCGAGGGTGCGTCTCTCCACCTGCAAGCGGTGTCTCTCATGGCCGATACGTTGGATGATCCCGAAACTGAGGCTCAAGCTATCGGCTCACTCGATCCATCGAAAACCTCCTCTTCTTCTTGGCCTCATCCACAACCAAATTGGGACCCAATCAGGTAGCTCTCTTAACCTATTCATTGCTCGAAGCTGTCATGCTACACGGTGAGCGTCTCAAACTCTAGCCTCTTAGTCCCAACAAAGGCTGGGGGGCAAAACTCAGTGTGAAAAGCAGTCTTGAACTATGCCCAAGTATGACGTCTCCTAGTCCTCTCATTCGCCCACCACTTCCTTGCACTACCACAGCGAGAAAAGCCCGGCTTTCGACTCTATCCTCATCCAGGAACGCATACGCCGTCCAAATCTTCTGTGTCATCTAGCCGGGATAAAGCCACCATGGGATCAGGTGGAGCCATCAAAACCCACTCCTCAGGATTTGAGCTGATCAATAGCCAACTAGTAAAGCCCAGCACTCCTCTCGGTGATCAAGCCGAGCTCGATAAGATTCTCCTCATAAGTGGGATTGCATCACAAACTTTCCACGGCTTTCTTTGAGGACCTACTCCCTGTGCGCCATCGGAAGAAGAACCTTTCAGAATAAATGAAACAGTCGATTTCATGGATAAGGTTAGGAAGGTATAAAAAACTTGGATGAGTTGCACGTGATGTACAACCAAGTTGAAACCACAATGAAATCGATGCAAAGTGACAAGACCGACCGGATGCCCTCCGGGATTCCGGGTGGTCCGCCTAGTGAAGATCCCCCTTTGTACAATCCCTAAGGAATATCAGTAAACCAGCTTTAAGAAAGAAAGTAAACACATGCATTAATATAACCTCAGTATATAAAAAGATCCTGTGACTCAAATCCACAACCGACCTATCTTCTTGCTAGGTCATAACCTAAAAACACATAATAAGACTCATATGGGTTAAATATACTAAGATCGAGCATTCTAAGAGTGTTTGAATTTAAGTGGTACAAAAGGAAAATACATAGAGTCGATAAAATAAGGAAGCGGATGGATGGGTAGAATCTTTAGCGTTTGTCATGAAAAGTGATGTAGAAGATAGGCGCGAGTGAGTCCCTACAGATGCTGGACCTAGAGAAAGATTTAAAACAATAAGCATTGAGATAATAAATCTCGGTGGTGGCATAATTAAGGAAAATAATGTTTTCATTTTAGAAATTCACTTCTCTCGAGACCTCGATCAAAGCTCTTTTGCAGGTTCTGGATTTAGAATCATTTCTGAAACTGACATACCGAGTCAACAATATTAAATTCATGCTAAAAAATTTATTATTATTATTATTGAAAAGTATAACATAGTTTGTTCACAACACCAAAAATTGAGCATAAAATATATATATAATCATCATGTGATAAATAATCCTTGAAAAAACATGCTCATAAATATTGAAATGGATTATAACTATGAAACAACAATAATACCATACCATGCCATCATAATAGGATACCCCACCTCCTTGAACCTCAACCTCGAAAGGTGCAGTGGTAATAATAACAATAAGCCGTCGGGGTCAAGCAGAGCCTCACGACAGTGTAAATAATATATAGTAGTTGGTGAAACTAACCTCACATTGTGGAAATAATATACTCTTAGTTGGTGAAACCAGCCTCTGCTGCAGTGGCAAACCAGTGCACTAATACAAATACTGAATCGAACCTGCGGTACTATATAGTGCAATCAATTTATAACTTAAAAGCCTTGGTAATCATACTTATATACTTCCAGATACGTATTATAAATTAGAATTTATAAATTTAATTTCAACAACTCAATCAAATGTATTGATGAATTTCAATTCATCAATTCATATAAATAATACCACAATGAAAATATTCACCATAACGATTTTAAGCACATAAAACTTTTAAAAATATTTAACATGCTTAAAATCATAAAAATCTCAAAAGTCCATTTCTTAGATAGTAAATTTTCAAAGTGGTTTAAAACTTCCAATCCATGTATAAAATATTTAAATACCACAAATTTATCCATGAACTCATTAAAATTTCCAAATATTTAAAAATGTTGAAATGAAATTCATGAAATGATAACTTGTTTATATAAAAAGCAGATAATTATATTTATGCATAACCAACCATTCGTCAAATAATATATATATATATATATATATATATATATATATATATATATATATATATATATATATATATATATATATATATATATATATATATATATATATAAGATAATTAACCCCAATTATATATCATAATAATACCCCAAAGCATTTAAAACATATAAACCACTCACAGACTACAGATGCTCAGTCCTGTTCCCCTGCAGGATCGTCTCCAGAGTCAACGTGAGTGCCTGTAATATAATAAAAATACCATTTAGGCTCCAATAACTTACATTGGGATGCCCCAAATGTCTGAGAATGATTTTTAGAACCATGAAACTATTTAGATTGGACCCAAACGGGTCAATTATCTGGCGATGCCCCTACGAGACCAGGTACTTTGAGTGGGGCTTTTCACCCGGAGGCTAATTTTTCGAAATTGAACCTTCCAATAAATCATAAAAATATCCAATTTCACCAATCCAACTTCAATTTTTCCTAATTTGACCAAGTGGTGCCCAATTTCAGTCCAACCTTTCGGTAATTACCCTAAATGACCCAAAAATGAAAAACTAACCAAACGACGTCCAAAATTTACAAACTTTATATCAACGGAAAGCCCAAGAGACAAGGAATACAGCAGTACCCTTACCTTGGTCCAAAAGTTGCTGTGGTGGCGAACTTCGATCCAACCGTCGGCAAAATTTGTTTCATCGTATCTTTTGCAAACGATGAGGAATGCGAAAGGACCACGGGGAATGAGTTCGGAGGGTCAAATGGAGTGAGGGGATATGGGACGGCTGGAGATAGGCAAAAATGAAAGCAGAGTAGCAAGGTGGCGGCCACCGTTGCGTTCGCTGGCCCAATCCGGGTGTGTCCAGCGGCGGTTGGCCATGAAATTTAGCTGGAAAGGTCGCCTCACCTTGCCCTTCCTCCCTGGCCGGCGTGTGTGCAAGGGTGGTGGCCGGAATCGTCTCCCACGGCTAAAACCTGATTGGCCTAAGCAGATTAACGACCCGGTTCGAGGTCACGTGTTTGGGTACTCTCTTTGGCTTGCGCCAAAACTAGAAGCTTATATAGAGCTGAGGTTGTTTTAATTAAAACCTCGGGTGATTTGGACAACGATAAAATCTTGTTTGTTTGAACTTTCGGGGCTCTCTTATTATCGTAAGTCGGATTTAGACATTCAACATCCTATGAACTCGTATCGGCGAGGCTGCGAAATGGTGTTTTAGTAAACCCAAAATTATTCATCAGCAGAAATTCAACTTGGGCCACCTTATTGTTGGTCGAGCTTGGTCAAACTTAAGTCAAAAACAGTTAGCATTAAAAAAAACTTATGTTATTTAGTGGTCGTTAAAACCTACCCTCTTAAAAAGAAAAATTTCGGTACGAGGAATTGATACTGTGTCATGGAAGAGATATAAGAGGTGCGGCTCATGTTGGTCCTCCAGCTCCCAGTCGCCTCCTCAACTAGGTGGTTTCTCAAAGGACCTTCACTAAGGATATTGTCTTGTTCTGAAGCTCCTTCTCTTCTCTGCCGGAAATTTGCACTATTGCTCCTCATAGGATAAAGTCATCACTCATTTCGATCTACGGTGTCTCTGACACATGTGAGGGATGCGAGATATCACTTGCGTAGCATGGAAATGTGGAAAACATTGTGGACTCGAGAAAGCTCCTCAGGCAAGTCTAATCTAAGCCATTGGACTATCCTCTCAACAAATCTCAAAGGTCCAGTGTAGCGAGGACTTAGCTTCCTCAGCTTCCCCCAGCGTACCATGCCCTTCGAGGAGAGAGCTTTAGAATGCTCGATCTTGACCTGTACTCAAAGATCCTTTCTACAGCTTGTCAGCATAGCTCTTTTACTTTATCTGGCTGCTTTCAACTTTGGCATATAACATTAACCTTGTCCATTGTTGTTTAATGTCCCTCAAGACCTAGTAATTTCCTTTAAGCTAGTCATTCCAACATAATGGAGTGCGACATTGTTTCCTTCTAATGCCTCGTAAGGTGACATCTCAATGCTTGAGTATTAAACATTGTTATAAGTGAACTCTTCCAAGGTAGATATTCATTCCAATGTCCTTTTGGTGCGTGCGCATGACCTCAAAACATATCCTCTAAGGTGAATAGTCCTCTCAGTTGTCCATCGATTACGAGGGTGAAAGAGTACTCAAGTTCAACAACACTGGTTCAGCCATCAATCCCTTCCAAAACCTACTCCGAAGTGAATCGTGGATCTCTATCGAAGATGATCGACGCGGCACCCCATGCAAACTCACTACATGATTCATAAAGAGTTTCGCTAGCTTCTGAGGAGAAAACTTCTCACGAATAGGTAGGAAATGAGCGGACTTGGTGAGTCGATCAACTACTACCCAAATGTCGTCATGTCTCTGAACTATGGGAGGGAGTTTGAATACAAAATCCATTGTAATGCGCTCCCATTTCCATTCTGGGATGGGTAAGGGTTGCAGAAGTCCAGAAGGATTTTGTCTCTCTGCCTTCACTTGTTGACGGATGAAGCAACTTGGATACATACTCGGCAACTACTCTTTTCATCCTGACCACCAATAATATTCCTTCGTGTACGGTACATCTTATTCTGAGATTTTTCTTATAAACGAAACTATGGGCTTCCTCAATATTTGCCTTTTAACTCTTCGATTCTTTGGGAACACAAAGCCTAGAACCAATCACCAAGGCTTCATCGTGCTCTAATAAGAAAAAATCAGTTGTTCCCCTTCCTCGGCTTTCTTTCTCATGCTCATCAAGTAAAGGGATCTTCTAGTTTGTGCCTCGAGAATAAGATCTCTAGTATCGATTAAGTAGTTGGAAACTAGAAAAAAAGTGCTCTGAAGCATGCATCCTCATTGACACCCGACTCTGCAGCTCGACCATCGATGGAAGTTGTATTGTTTGCATATAAGCCCAGGCACATGAGACTTCTTCCTCAAGGCATCCCACCATACATTTGCCTTACGGATGGTAATAGTGCAATCATAATCATAAGTAATTCCATCCACCTCCTTTGCCTTAAGTTTAACTCAGCTACAAATGGCAAATATTTAAGGCTCTTATAGTCGATAAATATCGGACAGAATCACTCCATACAAGTAATGCCTCCAAGTCTTCAATGCGAAGAAGTGCAGCGACAAGTTCAAGTCATGAGTAGGATACTTTAACTCGTGTTTCTTCAAATTGTTTGGAAGCATCTTGCGAAAGCTTTCTCATGTTGCATCTGACCACCTTGACCTAAACCTTGGCATGAAGCATCGCTGTAAACCTCGAACCCCTCGTTGCCCTCTGGCAATGTCAAAACAGGAGCTGACGTCAACTTTTCCTTTAGTGTTTGGAAGCTTTCCTCACACCAATCAGTCCATAAAGCTTTACTCCTTTCTAGCAAAACAATGAAGTGGTCTGCTATCTTTGAGGCCTTTCTATGAATGCGAAATACCCCTTCAATGCGGAAACTCCGCCTTGTCACCGTAGTTGGTTTCTCCCAATTTGCCTTTGCTTCTACTTTACGAGGATCACCAAAAATGCCATCACTTGAAACCACATGTCCAAGAAAATCAACCGGCTCTTAAGCTCACATTTGCGAACTTGGCATACGGCGGAGTGTCTTTGCACTTAAAATGCACCAACACCAAACCAAATGTCTCTCATGCTCCAACTTCGCTTCATTTTACCAAGATATCATCGATGAAAACCGATAATAAGCAGAATCAAGTATGGGCGGAAATTTCGGTTCCATCAAATCCATAAAGCTCTTTGGTGCCTTGGTGAGTCGAAAGACATTGTTAAAACTTCAATGCCCGTATCTGCGTCTGAATGCGTCTTGGGAATGTCCGATTCCTAATCTTCTTGATATTTTCGAGCCTCCAAGTAAAATCTTGGAGAGAACACTTTTGAACCACTGGAGCGATCAAATAGATCATCAATCAAGGCAAAAAGGATATTTGTTAGAATGGTGACCTTAGTCAACTCTTTGTGAATATACACGACCTCAGTAATATCCTTCTTCTTCACAAATAACTGATGCTCCCCAGGTGAAATGCAGAGCTAATAAATCCCTATCACCAGCTCTTGTGGTGAGTCTTCAACTCTTTCCTTTCATTGAGATTGCCATTCTATAAGGTGGTAAAGAAATAGGAGGTATACGGACTAATCCAATGGGAAAATCATTTCTCGTTAAGGTAAACTTTGGAAGATCGTCGGGAAACACATCCAAAAGTCCCTCCTTCTTTGGTACATCCTCATCCTCACATTTACTACGGTGAATAACTACATAGGCTAGATACCCATAGCCTTTACGAAGTAAACATCGCGAGAAATGTGAAATTAAACTGAGGTGCTGCGCCTCAGCTCAGTAGAAAATTGCCCTTTGGTAGTCCCAGGTAGTGTAAATATCACCTCTTTGGAAGCAATCCATTGAGCGTGGTTTGACAAGCAGTCATCCCAAGAATCACATCTGACCCCTTGAGATCTATTAATATCAAATGCCTTCCATAACTCGACCCTCGATGAAACGAAGCTACCCTTAAGCATACGGCTAGGCATAGAGACTCTCTGTGGGTTGTGGCAATCTCAAACCACATCCCAGAAAGGCTGGAGTCATCCGACTCGTCTGACATACTCGCGTGAAATAAAAGGAGTGTGTAGCCACTAGGTCGTGGTACATGTGCATCGTCACCAAAATAGATAATGTACTGTCACAGCGTGGGGTGGCTGTCTTATCACTGCTGGTCAAGCGCAAACTGCACTTCTAGTAGGTGAGTGGGTCACTCTCTGTCCCCACCTGCTTGGTGCGGCGGTATCTGTGCTAAAGGAACCACCAGGAGTGCATACATGCGTGTATCCAGTCCTCCAGTACCTTAGCCGTAGGCGAGCACGACCGAGACTCTAATGCGGCTAGATCCTCGATAAAGATGATCCCTCTTGAAATGTCTGTCGCCACTTTGAAAGCATATATTATCCTTTGGCATGGTCCGTCCCATGACTCTTCTGTAAAGCGTCACAAGTGACGGAAGCGCTTCCGGCTGCGAGATCTCTGAAAATGGCTACGCCCTTGCTGATAGAAATCGAACCATGTGTATGTGCCTCTTTGAAACCTGCAGCGGCACCACGTTTGCCCCCATGGGATCTCTGCTTTAGATGATCGAGTTGAAACTACCCACGTAGATGATCCTGGTAAGGACTCTGAAAGACAATCCATCGTATGATCGGCTACTACGGCATATCGAAGTGTTGTCTCCACCTCTAGAGCAGCGTTTCTCATCGACTCATACGTGGGATGATCGGAACCTGAGAGGCTCAAAGCTATCGGCTCACTCAATCCATCGAAACCTCCCTGCTTCCTTGTGACCCCATCGCCTTAAATTGAGACAAGTAGGTAAGCTCTCGAACTCTGCTCGTGCTCAAAAAGCGTCATCTTTACTGGTGGCGTCTCTGAGCTCTAGCCTCTTGAGTCTCGACAAAATTTGGGGGCAAACTGAGTGTGGCAGTCTTGAACTATATACCCCAGTATGGCGTCTCCTTGTCCTCTCATCGCCCACACTCCACTACCCCCAACCTGAAAACCGGCTATCATTGTATCATCAGGACACTACATACCTTCGTCCAAAAATATTCTGTGTCATCTAGCCGAGATAAAACACCATGGGATCAGTGGAGCCATCAAAACCCACTGCTCCAAGTCTACGAGCCTGATCAACAGTAACACAAGTAAACCCACTCCTCTCGAGTGATCGAGCCAGGCGCTCGATAAGATTCTCCTCATAAGTAGGTGCATCTGAACTTTCCACCGAAGCCTGTTGGGACCTACCTCTACCTCTGTGCGCCATCAGGAAGAAGAACCTTTCCAAGAATAAATGAAACAGATTCAATTTCATGGATAAGGTTAGGAAGGTATACAAAACACTGGATGAGTTGCACGGCGATGTCTGACTCGAGGTTTAGAGAGCCTAGAGCTGCGATACCAAGGTGACAAAGACCCGACCGGATACCCTCCGAGTTCCCAGATTGGTCCCGCCTAGTGAAGTCCCCTTTGTACAATCCACAAAGATATCAATGGAACCTTTAAGAAGAAAGTAAACACATGCATTAATATAATGCCTCAAATATATAAAAGATCCTGGCCAGGCTATCTTAAATTAACCTGAAACACACATAATAAGGAGCTCATATGAGTTCAATACTAGATCGAGAGCATTCTAAGAGTGTTTGAATCTAAGGGTACAAGGAAAATACATAAGTCAATAAAATAAAGATAGATGGATAAGGTAGAATCTTGCTGATTTGTCACGAAAGAGTGTTGTGAAAATTTGGCGCGAGGTAGGTCCACTACTGGTACTTTGGACTAGGGATAGGATTTAAAACAATAAAAAGTGAGATAATAAATCTCGAGTGGTGGCATAATTTATAGGAAAATAATGTTTATTTCGAAAATTCCTTCTCTCAAGACCTCACGTCCACTCTTTTTGCAAGGTTCCCGTTTAGAATCATTTCCACAAAACCCGAACTTATACTTGAGTCGACAATATGAAATTCATACTAAGCTAGACATTATTATTAAGAAAATTATAACCTTAATTTGTTCACAACATAAAGTGAGCATAAAATATATATAATCATCATGTCGTAAAATAATCATGAAAATCTGATAACCATAAATATTGAAATGGTTATAGCTTACTTTCGAGAAACCAACAATGTACCATACCATATACCATCTAAGCGTCAGATGCCCACCTCCACGACCCTCAACCTCGAAAGGTACCGTGGTAATAATAATAATAACAATAAACCGTCGAGTAAACCCGACCTCACGACCATGGAAATAATATATAACCGTTGGGTGAAACCAACCTCACATTCTTAGTGGCAAACCCGATTACCTTTGTAATACAAATCTTGAATCGAACCTGCAGTATATAGTGCATCCAGTTTATAACAGCAATACAGTATCCTTATAAATATACTTTTCAACGATCTTGTATTATAAATTAAGAATTTATAAATTTAATTTCAACAACTCAATCGAGAAATACCACAATGAAAATATTCACCATAACCGATTTTAAGCACATAAAACTTTAAAAATATTTAACATGCTTAAAATCATAAAAATCTCAAAAATCCATTTCTTAAATCAATAAATTTTCAAAGTGGTTTAAAACCTCAATCCATGTACCAAAATATTTAAATACCACAAATTTATCCATAGACTCGGTAAAATTTCCATCTTTAAATGGTGATAAAATTCACATGAAATGATAATTTGTTTATAAAAACAAATAAATATATTTATCATAACTAACCATTCGATCAAATAATATATATACATATAAGATAATTATACAATTATATATCATATGTACCCCAAAGCATTTAAAACATATAAATAAATACAGTTTCTGAGGATGTAGTCTATTCACAAGATCGTCTCTCGAGTCCATATTAAATTACGCAATATCATCATCTAATTTGAGAACCGATAAGCTTGCTTAGAGGCGTTGGGATCTTGAGTAATATGCCAAAGATAAAATTTTAGAGAACCATAGAAACTAAGTTGGACCCAATATATCAGTTATCGGAGAGGAGGAGAGAAGTAGTGCCTGTGGGCCAGGGTACTGGGGTGGGGCTTTGCCGGAGGCTAATTTTTGAAGTGAACCTTTCAATAAATCATAAAATCAATTTCACCAATCAGCTTCAATTTTGCCTAATTTGACCAATTGGTGTAATTTGATCCAACATTTTTCGGTAATTACCTAAATGACCCAAAATGGAAAAACTAACCAAGCGACATCAAAATTTACAAACTTTTATATCAGGCCCAGTGACCAGGAACAATGGTGCCACTTACCTTGGTCAAAAAGTTGCTGTGGTGGCGAAAACTCGATCGACCGTCGACCAAATTTGTTTTCATCATTATCTTTCAAGCGTTGAGAATGCGCGAAAGGACCACGGGGAATGAGTTGAAGAGGGTCAAGCGGGGAGGGAGTTATGGCTGAAAACGGTCGTCGAAAAATGAAGAAAACCGTGACCCAAGGTGGCGGCCACCCGCTACATTGTGAGCGATCCGGGCGCGTCCGGCGGCGGTTGGCCGTGAAATTTGGTCGGCAAGGTCGCTTCACCTTGCCCTTCCTCCTAGTTGGTGCGTGTATATGGGTGGTGGCCGGAATAGTCTCCCACGGCTAAAGCCGGTGGCACAACGGTCAACGACTGATTCGAAGTCCGTGGTCGCCCAGGGGATTTTCTCGGGTTTTGAGTACGGGTACTCTTTTTGGCACGCAAAACTGAAGCATATAGAAATTAGGTTGTTTCGTATAAAAACTACGGGCGATTTGGGTGGCGATAAAATCTTTATTTGTTTGAACTTGTCGGAACGCCTTCTTATCCGTGGTCGGATTTTACGTTCAACCGTTTATGAACCGTATTGTGAGGCCTACAAAATGGTGTTTAGTAAACCAAAATTATTCATCCTTGAAAAAGTCGACTTGGGCCCTTGTGGTCAAACTTGGGTCAAACTTAATTGACTTGGTCAACGTGTTAAAAACTTTGTGCTATTTAGTGCACCCAGATCGTTACAAGGATTGTTTCTTCGTTGTCTTGTGTTTGCCCTGTTCTTGCTGCAGGATTGCATGTTCCAGTGGGCTTAAATTGTGATCAAATGGAACCCCCACATGAAGAGCAGCATAGTCAGTATCCAGTGGAGAGAAATCCAAACGCATATAGGTCCATGAGGGACTATAGAAACCCTCCATGGGTGAATGCACCCTCATGGATTGTACCTCGACAAATGCGCATATGGAAATGCTTACAACCACAGTTGGGGAACCACCTAAATTTTCATGGGGACCCAAACCTCCACAACCATCACGCACATTCATAGTATGCTTCTTCATCTCGGCCTTAACCTGGCTGACACCTCTCCCGGTTAGAGCAGCGTGAACCTTAGCGGCGGTGGGTGACTTTGTGAGCAAATCCCGTCAATGCTCAATTAAGTCATAAAATTGACACTGTGGAAAACAATGTGGACAAGAGAATTGATGGACTTCAAAATGAAATTGATCATAAATTTGACAATCTGCAGTGCTCAATTTCAAGGCTTGCCAATCAGCAGCATGCTTATCAAGAGGAAGAGAATCCAAAGGAAGAGTGCCTAATTGACACCATTTTGGGTGAATAGGCTCAACTACAGCAGCTTCAGGAGGAATTGATAGAGGAACCAGTAGAAGCTTCTGAGGAACTGCAGGATGCCCCAAAATTATGTGTTGTCTATGGGCCATGGAGGAGAAAAGATGAAATCCTTCCCTTGTTGACTAAGGAAGGCAGTGGGAAGGAAGCAATGGAAAAGCCCTAAAAGCTTATCCCTACACCTGGAGCACATTCGACACATGAAACACCTACTGCTAAGGCCATCCCATCTACACTACCTGAGCAATACTTTAGGAAGTTAGTGGCCACTGTTCAAAATTTTGCCACTACATCAAAGACATTGGCAGCTGCTCATACTACATGGCACAGTGGATGGCTCTTACTGTTGGTTCAGATTTGGACCACCTGGACCTCAGCAATTCCACCATTGCAGTTCCTCCAACACCACGGACAAGGCTGGCGGTTTAGTGGACTCGGTCTCGCGCCCAGTTGTAGAGTTCACTCACTTTTTGTTTTGATTTTTATTTTATTTTATTTTATTTTGCTTTATTCAATTTTTCTCTTTATATTTTCTCTAATTTTAATAAATCTTTGTTTCTAACATTTTTCATTCTGTATTTTTATTTTTTTATTTTTTAATTTTTAATTTTTCTGTGTTTTATTTTGCGGTTTGTCAAATTTTTGCAGCAGGGGAGGTCCAAAGTTCAGAGGAAAGAGCCCAATAAATTTCTCAAACCAAAACAATTTTGCAACCCTGCGAAATTTCGCAACCCCACTGTAGAGCTTGTACGACAGATCAATTTGGCATGTACTGAAGCAACGACACTGTAGCATTTTGTCTTTTATATATAAAAATTCTTTTCATATATATATATATATATATATATATATATATATATGTAATTGTCTGCGAAAAAAATTCAAAAAAAAAGAATCGCAACATTATGAAATTTTATGACTCCCACTCCCCGATCCTGCACTCCCATTTTGTTTTGACCATAACTTTTTTATCCAAACTCTGTTTTTGGAGATTTTGGTATCATTGGAAAACTTAGAGAGTGTAGAATCTAAACATAGCCAAAAGAACACTTTTGAAATTATGATAAGGGATTAATTTTCAAAATGCTCAAACTGGTCACTTTTTTCCTCTCTTTTCTTCTTCCAACTTGTTCATTTGAAGCCCAAATAGAGTGAATATGGTCTTAGTGGAAAGCTTACGAAGTCTCCTATCAAAAAATGGGTACATTTCATCAAGGAGGTATCACTTCTCCATAGAGATTTCCATTTCATGGCCAGCGTTGAGGAATGATGTAGAATTTGGTTGGGGGGAGAGTTAAGGAAGGAAGTGTTGATTTATGTTTTGAGCAAGTCTATTTTTTGTTAAGTTGAATGGGTTGCTAGTCAGCTTTTTTTTTTTTGCAATATAATGCATGTTTTTTTTTAGTTTCTAGTTCATGCTTTAGGTTGATTTTGAAAACTTTTTTTTTGTAATGCCTAGCTTGCAGTATGAGAATTTGAAATTTTGTCCCGATGTTCTTGATGTTAGAATGGTGTTATGCTTAGTTGAGTTGATAACATGTTGAAATTCTTATGGTATTCAACCTTTTTTCTTCCACATTAAACAAACCACACACTGTGCACATTAGATTTCATTTATAGGCTGAAAAACTACTTTGCCTTCTTAGCCCTGCAAAAGTCCAGCCTAGTGCCTTTGACCACCTTTAATAGGTTAGGAACCCCCTGAATAAAAAGAAAAAAAAAGACCAATGAGTCTTTCAAAAAAAATAAAAGAAAAAGAAAAGGAAAGAAAATTTGTAACGCTTTGTCTTGAAACCCCGAGCACGGTCCAAGGGGTATATGGCGAAAGTCTTTAAGGCCTGATGCCTTAAACCAATTGGTTGGGAGTCACCGACTTTGTGCTTGTTACATGGGTGAATAGGCAGAGTTTATCAAATTGTAGGTGTTGGAGTTTTGAACTCATTAAGAGTCCGGGGTGAAACCTGAAGAGTTAGTGGTCAAAATATCCTTATGACTTGATGCCCTAAACCTTAATTGGTTGGGAGTCATCGGTGGACCCCCGTTACATGGACACTTGTGAATTCGATACCCTCAGCATTGCACTCCTACAACAAAAAAAAATGAGTTATTAGATAAAAATTAGGTCTGATCTATTGAGGTTGGTTAATCTGCTAGGTTTAGGCAAAGAGCTAAGTTTGGTGGAAGGGCAGGCTTGACATATTTTGAAAGCTAATCAAGCTAACACTTAGGTTTTTGTGGAAGATGTTAGGTTGGTTCTCTATGAGTTGACACAGTTTTGATACTTGGTTTTGCATAGCACACACTCTTCCTGAGATGGTCATTGGATAGGACTTTGATAACTTGCGCTGCAGGTTGGGTTTTATCACTTCAATGATTTTGAAAACCATTTTTGTGTAGATATATTTATAGCTCATCTTGCCTTTATTTTCTTTTTTCTTCTTTCATTGCTAAGGGACTAGCAATGTGTCGGTTGGGGGGTGTGATTACTACTCAAATAGTGCTATTTTACACCCTTATTAATACAGGTTTTGAGCACTTTTTGTGTAGTAATCGCCCTAATTAACCCATTTGGCATGTTAAGGATCTAGCAAGAATACTAATCGCATTTTGTGGCAAATTTTGTAGTTTTTGCAAGCTAATCATGCCAAAGTTTTAGTCGGCTTAATCATGAAAGCGAATGAACTCAAAGGCTGCCGGTTCGAAGCGAAGAAAGGCAAAATCAAAAGAAAGCGGGGCGACAACAATTTGCAAAGTGCGAAAATTTCGCGGCTTTGCAGCTGCGCTTAACTACACCTTGCTGTTCACTTGTCTCTTTGCTGACTTTTTGACTTTTTGGTTTTCTTCTTTTTGTCCCCCTGTAATAGCTTTTGCTTTTGGCTTTTTTGGTATTTTGTATTAGGGGTTGGCTATAAAATCCCCCACACGAGACATTGTAAGCAGTTTTAGATTTTGGAAAGGAGACCTTTTGCTCATTAATAAAAGTTTTTGGGCGAGAAGCTTTCCGCTCTTCCCGATCTTTCTCATTTTCTCTCATTTTCCCTCACTTTCTCTGTCACGCCCCCGATCCGGCAGGCCAGTTGGCGGATCCGAACGAAATCCAGGCTTGATACTATCTATACCCATACTATATCTTCAGGACTCTCATTGACTTTGTTCTTTCAGTTGTACACATTACTTTGTTGGTGTACAAACAATTTACGTAATAACAAAATCATTTATACATACAAAGGAACTACCCTTGGGTGGTGTCATAAAGATCTATACACATACTCTGAGTCCATTTACTTATACAAAGACTTATCTTGGTACATTTCCTAATACAAAATTTCGAGAGATTGCGGGCGGCGCTGTGCTTTTTATCTACGAGTCGACCTCTTTCTTGATGTGGAATGTCACGTCCTCTGGCCTCCCCTTCGGTACCTACGGATTGAACACCAGTCGTAGCTTTGCAGCAATTGGGGAACATAAGCATCAGACTGACCACTAATGGCGAAGCGTCACAAGCTTATACATATACATATTATCTATCATACATATTTATAACTTTAGTACTTATCATCTCTACATTTCTGTGCATGTCAATCTTTTCACATTCACATGTGCTTTTTGCTCTTTTGGCTATCTTTATCACTGCGTATTACATCTTGTCGTGTGTTTATCTTTCCACGCTTGTCATATGTCTTTTCTTCTTTCGTTCATGTCTTTTATTGCATTCTTTGTACTATGCATTATATCATATCATTCATATCTATCACAAATACTTTGCCTATTTCTTGTCACAGCATATCATTATCTTGTCCCATTTCATCATATTTCTTGTATCATGTTCTTTGCAGAAGTTTCCTATGCTTTCATGTCTCGTATACTTTCATATAACCTATCTTTATACTATCTATACGTTTATCTACATTCTTATACTTTTCATATCTTTGTTCTTTCATATGTCTTTTACTGTCTCTAGTCTTTTCATGTTGTAAGTCATGTCTCTATTCTATGTCTTTGGCATATGTTATATCTATACTTTTCATACATATATTCATACTTGTACTATGGCGTACATTCATATTCTATCTATCATCTGCTGTTAACTTTGTATGCTTTCATTACTTTTCTTGTGTTCATATACTTATTTTCATATCAAGTTATCTTGTGCTTCTTGTTCTTATGGCAATACATGCTTTCATCATAGCGATTAACTATGCTTCATATCATGTCATATATTCTATATGTCATTTCCTTTTAGGTTTCATGCGCAAATACCTTAGAAGCGGATGGGAAACTATGTGTACGAAGGTACTATCAGCATGCGGCGGTGATCTACGTCTGTTAATACCGGGAAGGTATCATCCTTTGTGCGAAGACGGTGACCTATACCATATCTTCTCCGTGCCGAAGAATCTTATCCAGCGTACTAGGCAGTGATTTCGATTAATGTGGTGGCCTTCTTGAGTAACGATCGCGGGATCTCATGTAAATCATTGCAGCAGGCACCGATATCTGTCATGAATACTTTCACGGCAAGCGTATCTTCCTAGGCATGCACATACATCATCTGGGGTTAAGCGGCAATCGAGAACTTTGTGTTTAATGCATGTCATAAGCATGAATAACTATTGTTATCATAATTGCTTATGCATATAACTATCATTACTTTCTTATTAGTTCTCATATCTGTAGTTTCATATTACGGTTCTCATATATCTCTATAATACATATATTCATATCTTTTTCTTCCATTTAGTTTTGTCTATCATATAGTATGAATGCATCTATGCATTCTTGTATTCATATATTCATATATGGCTTTCTATATTCATATCTCTTTATATCATTTGCGTGTTCACGTCATGTCTTCATCTATTATACTCTTTCTATATTTCTATCATGTATGCTCTTACTTGTTCATATATTCATATCTCGTATGCGGCTTATATTCATATACTTTCCATATTTCTTACTCTGTCATGTCTTTACTATGCCTATCATTCATGTACATATACTTATTCTTATGTTTTTGTCATCTTACTTATCTACATCGTTCTTAGCATTCATAGCATTTCTATCGGGTGTTCCTAGCATGTTCCATCTTATTCATTCGGTATAACTATCATATATTCTATCATTTACATATTCTTTGTCATGTCTTTATCTATTCATATACTTTCTATATTTCTATCATGTTCCATCTATTAGTTCATGTGTGACAATCATATGTTCTAACATATAATCTTATATTCATATGTGCCTATCAATTGTACTTTTAGACTACTCGTATCTTATGACATATCCTATCATATCTTATCATATCTTATGACTTATACTGTCGCTATCTTTATAGCGTATCACATATTAATATCATATTCATGTTTATGAACATATCATACATATTGCATTTTCTATATTTTCCTTGTTTCATGGCTATTACATATAGCACTTCATATGCCCATGAAGTATGATGTGTATGAAATCACACCTCATTCATATATTCTTTATTCCTCTATGAATCTATTTTACTTGGAATTGAATCAATCCATTCGGATCATCCAAAATAAAGTTATGGCATTTTTATGCCAACTAGTCATTTTACCGATTTTTCTAGGGACAGTTTGTATTACTCATTTTTTCCGGGCTCTTAACTTCATATTTTGACACTATGTCCTTATACTCATTTAAAGCTAAGGTGCTAAGGGTTGTCGCTGGAATCACCCCGATTCAGACACCAGGCTCAGGGTCGTCGAAACAACCCGGACTTCTCTATGTTCCTTGAAACCAGAATTTGGTTTTTATGATCCCACTTCGAGTGGATTTTTGGGCCACTTAGAGTCATAATTTGACGATGTCTATTTCTATATGGATGGTTTTCCTTGAAGTATATTTTAATTGGCCACTTGAATCACTCAAATCGGATAAGAAATGAGCAAGTTATGGCCAAAATACAAAAACTGGTCAAAACTGGAAAACAGAACAGGGGTGTACCGGTACACCCCTAAAGTGTACCGGTACACTTTGGCCAAAAACGACCAGAACACAATGTGTACCGGTACATGTTCAAAGTGTACCGGTACACATGACCCGGGAATGCCCAGAATGTGTGTTTTCTCCTTTTTTTCATGCCCTTTCATCCATGGATCACTCCTATACTTCCTACACACATCAAAATCATTCCATATTGCTCTTATAACCTCTTTTCTACTCATTTCATCTTTCAATACTTATCTTATTTCCAAAAACATATCATGAAATCCTTCCAAAACAATTTTAATATGGGTCTATCCATACATGATCCAAGCATAGAGTTGTTAGGGTTTGTTCTAAGCCTAACTTCATTACAATTTAACCATGAATTCAACCTAACAGGGAATTCCTTGCCCATCTTATTCCTTGTGGGTTTTACCAACCTTAATTTCAAAAAATCTAAGGTTAAGATGCAATTCAATCAAAACCCTAGATTTGGAGACAAACCTTTAATCATATAAAGCCTTACAATTCCATGTGATCCATACAAAATCCAAAGTTCCATACCTTAGCTTAATCTTGGCTTGCTTGAACTTCTCTCCTTCTCTTCTTCTCTTCTTCTTCTTCCTCTTCCTCTTCTTCTCTCTTTTCCTCCTTGTCTCTACGGTTCTCTCTCTCAAAATGAGACCAAATGTTTGGTCTTATCCATGGGTTTGTTAAGGCCATGTTTGGCCAACAATAAAAACCCATTTTTGGCTTCTTTTCCCATTTTTGCACTTAAGCCCTTCCATTCTTTATTATTTCTATTATATCTTTTCTCTATTTCCATAATGGCATATAACTTATTTATTTATGTCATTTGGCATATAACTTATTGATTTATGCCATTTATGTCCTCAAGTGGTAAAGAACCACTTTACCCTTGTCTCAATATTAATTAGGGTCTTTGTTTTATTTTCCAATTTATTTAGCTTTTAATATACCTAAACAAGTCAGAAAAGCGCTAGGAATTGTATTTCGAGGTGTTACATTCTCTCCCTTTCTCACTAGCCAAACACCACTCCCAGGGGATGACAACTACGGAGGATGGTGGCTGAACCTCTTTCTCCTTGAAGAGAAGGCTCTTAGGAAAAGGATCCTAAGAACGAAATTTGAGGGTTCCTCTTTCACATGGTATCCTTGCCATTACTTTTTCTCCCTTTTAACTTTGGTCTTGATCCTTTGAGTCACCTTGAATGGTTATTACTTAGTAAGATTTTGGGTTCATTGGATGCTTAATGTTAGATCCATTGATGTTCTTTAGTTATCATTTATGAGCCATTGTGAGGTGAGTTAAGGTGACTTGTGTTTTAACGACCGAGAGCACTAATGGCGGTGGATGCATTTTCCAAGAGATAGTTATTAAGGAGTTAATTTTATAGCGAAATGAAAGATCGGTTCAGGGAAATGACTATGGTCATCCTCCCCAACCTTGAGGAAAAGGACCTGAAACCCTTGGTGCTCGAGAATCAACTCTAGTGACCCTAACACTTTAAGGAGTTTTATTTCATTTATTCATTTAATTTTCAGTTTCCAAACATTGTTAAACCCCCTTTGTTTTGACCAAAAAAGCCATAATCAAACCAAATTCACCAATTTGAACCTCAGCTTAAGTCATTTGTGCGAAGAAAACCCATCCCTGTGTTCGACTCTAGAGCCACTATACTGCGGTAGCTATGCTACGGCAGGAGGAGGAATTAGGTTTATAAATTTTGTTGATTCTGGACCACCCTCCGTGCACACAAATCATTCACTCCTCTATCTATGGGTGGCCACAAATATTTCATCACGTTCATTGATGATTATTCCCGTTATGGTTTTTTCAAGCTCATTTGTGAGAAGTATGGCTTTCAAAGCTTTCAAAGCAAAAGTTGAGCTGCAACAAGGGAAGAAGATCAAAGTGATTCATTATGATAGAGGTGATGAATATTATGGTAGATATAATGAGACCCTGGACCATTTAAGAAGTACCTTCAGAATGTGGCATTGATGCTTAGTATATAATGTTTGGTACTCCTCAACATAATAGGATTGTGGAGAGGAGTAATCGCACACTTCTTTATATGGTGCGATGTATGCTTGTTATTTCCTCACTGCCTGAGTTCTTATGGGGTGAAGGTTTGAAAACTGCAGCTTATATTTTGATCTAAGTGCCTAGTAAGTATGTTCCTAAGACTCCATATGAGTTATGGTCATAGAAGAAGCCTAGTCTTCGTCACTTCCATGTTTGGGGATGCAATGTGGAAGTGAGACCGTATAACCCTCAATCCAAGAAACTTGATCTAAAAACCATTAGTGGGTACTTCTTTGGTTATTGTGTGGAATCAAGAGGTTTTAGGTTTTATTGCCTATCGCACACCACTAGAGTGATTGAGTCATATCGAGCTATCTATTTTGAGGATGATACTAGTACAAGACAAGGGCCAAGAGAAATTGTGTTCAAAGAATACATAGCTTTTATTCCTTTGCCTATTACTTCAACTCCGATCTCTAGCCCTATTGTTGATTAGCATCCAATAGTCATTACCGATGATGAACCAATTGAGAATGTAGATCCAGTAGCCCTAGATGTAAACCTGGTAGCCCCAAATGTAGTCATGGGCATACCCTTGAGAAGGTCAGAGAGGGCACGTAGGCCCTTGTAATTTTAGATGACTACATTGTCTACTTGCAGGAGCGTGAGTATGATGTGGGTAATGTATTAAATCCGACTACCTACAAAGAAGCCATTGTTAATCCTCAATCCAACTTCTGAATCGATGCAATGAAAGATGAGATGACTTCCATGTCACATAATAAAGTGTGGAGTTTTGTAGTTTTTCCAAATGGATGCAGACCTATTGGGTGCAAATGAGTGTTCAAGACCAAGCGCGATGCCAAGAGACAGGTAGAGGGATATAAAGCTAGTTTAGTGGCTAAGGTTTACAATCAATAAGAAGGTATTGATTTAAAGGAAACCTTCTCTCCTGTGTCCACTAAAGACTCTCTACGCATTATTATGGCTATAATGACTTATTTTGATTTGGAGTTGCATCAAATGGATGAGGGCTGACTTTCTTGAATGGAGACTTAGTTGAGGATGTTTACATGTCTCAACCTACCATTTTTAAGGAGGTTGGTAAGGAAAACATGGATTGTAAGCTCTAGAAATCCATTTATGGTTTAAAGCAGACTTTTAGGTAGTGGTATCTCAAGTTTGATGAAGTTGTCACCACCAATGGTTGTAAGGAGAACATCGTCGATCAATGCATATATATGAAGGTCAATGGGAGCAAATAAATATTCTTGGTTTTATATGTTGATGATATTTTGCTCAGCCAATGATACTGACATGTTGGTTGAGACAAAACAATTATTGTTTAGCCATGTTGATATGAAGGATCTTGGGAAAGCGTCTTATGTCTTGGGCATACAGATACTTCACGATAGACCTAGTGGCATTATGAAGTTGTCTCCTTGACATATTGAATGCATTAATGTTCAATATCTTGATCATGTTACGATGAGCACCAATTGTAAAGGGTGACAGATTTTCCAAAGGCCAATGTCCTCATAATGATATTGAGAGAGATCAAATGAAAGCAGCCCCTTATTCTTTATTTGTGGGCAGCCTAATGTATGATCAAGTATGCACACGATCTGATATTGCTTTTGTTATCGGCGCGTTGGGTAGGATATTTGAGTGATCCTGGTCAAAGCCATTGGAAAGTGGCTAAGAAAGTTTCGAGCTATCTTCAAGGTACCAAGGATCTCCTGTTGACATATTGGCGTACTGACACTCTTGAGGTGGTTGGTTGCAATGATCCTGATTATGCAGGCTACGTGGATGATAAAATGTCCACTTATGGTTATATTTTTATGATGGCTGAAGGAGCTAATTCGTGGAAAAGTGTCAAGTAGAAACTTACAGCTTCTTCAACTATAAAGGTAGAGTATGTGGCGTGTTATGAGGCTACCTGTCATATAATATGGTTGCGGAACTTCATTTCAGCTTTGGAGGTTGCTCACTCCATTTCTAGACCGTTGAAATTGTTATGTGATAATTCTCTTTATCACAAAATCGATTGCTCAAGTTTTGATTTATTCTCTTTATCTATTTGTAGTGAATTTGATTTGTTGTTTGGCATTGTTTGTGTTTAGATGCCTTGGAAACAAGCTAAAAGCTTTGAAAAGAACAAAAAAGAAGGGTATGTTGTGTGTTGAAGTGTAAGACTCGAGAAATTTCCAATTTATGGAAAAAGGGTAAAATCGTAATTTCGATCAAAAACTAAAATTTTTCTAGATCTCGGATGACAAAACGGATTTCACCGTTGGAATCGTCTCGCGAAATCTAGCTAACACGTCGAATTCTGAGACTGTCGAAAATTGCACGTTTTTCGAGGCATCGAGTTTCGGGTGCCGTAAAACGAAATGTGTTGTGAAAAAAGTCACACAGAACATGTACTCATGTGACACATGTTGCATGAGTAGAGAGATGATGGAAATGGATGGCCGAGATAGTGCCAAATGTCGAAAATCCAAAGCTTGGGGACATAGATGGCATTATAGAAATTGTTTTAAATGAGGAAAAGACAAAATCTTGAATAGTGGTGGTCTTCTTCCTTCAAAAACAAACAAAGCAGGGTGCAGGCAGGAGGGAAAAGGTGGAGTGGCGAATGGAGTTTTTAGAGTGAGAGAGAGAGACTTCTCTCTAGATTCCAGGAACAATCCGGCAGTCGAAATTCTTCGGAGGCGAAGAAAGAAAGTTGTTCTGTGACGAGGCCTCGCGCGTGGGCTCAGGTTTAAGAGTTCGACAAACTCTAGTGAGGTAGGGATTTCATCACTCTTGAAGTTGCAACTGTCTAAGTGTTTTGTGGATGTTTCGATTGGTTTGAGGCCTTGAACGACCGTTTGATCGGTCCCAAAACTTGGGACTAAATTGTGGGAATTTTTAGAGCCCGTTTTGGACGGTCAGAGTGACGGTGCATGGAGCTGTTTGAAATTTCAGCAGGTTGTGCTTTGTGCTATAAATCATGTGTTGGTTTGTATGAGGTCGGAAATGGCCATGAAATTCGGGTTCACAAAGTGAACCGATGATTAGATGATTGGCCGTGAATGGGAACCCGAGGGTTTTACTGTTCACGTGAATAGTGTTCACGAAATATTTTTATGAAATAAATGTTTGGTTGAGTAATTCAAAAAGAATTGTTCGTGGTTGTTAATTAGCCCACGCGAGCTAATTTTTGGTGTAATGGATTGGGAAATTACATAACATGTTTGTGCGATTAAATTATGTAAATGTATATCATGTTATATATATATATATATATATATATATATATATATATATAACCTGCCTATATATATATATATATATATATATATACTATATACCTCTATATATATATATATATATATATATATATATATTTGCATGTCTTATATAAATTGTATTGGAATTGGCATCTTGCATTCCATATGCATTGGGGCACCCTAGAGCAATAGGAATGAGTGCATGAGGTGGTTTCTTGAGAGAATTGTTTCGGAGGTTTGACTAATGATAATAATTATCGGAGTGTGTCCATTACAATATCGGAGGGTAGTCCATATAAAATATCAATTGTCGGAGTCGGCTCAATTGATATACATCGGAGGGTTTTCCACTAAATAGATAATCGGAGTCGGTCCACTACTTATATCGGAGGGTTGTCCACACTTAAAAATAAATACCTTTGTTTTGAAAATAAGGTTTCTCATACATGGCTTAGGCAAGTGTGAGGGAGTCGGTGAGGACTCGGGGTATGAGTTGGTCATGTAGACATTCAAGTAGGATCACACATTTACTTGAATGTGTGAACCTCGTGGAGCATTGCATATGCACTTAGGTGGAAGTAACTAAATTAGTGTGATTCACTGCGGGCATTAGCTCACTGTCCCGGGGAATTATATTATTTCGGTGCGGGAGCGCACGAGAGGCGACTCATCCTAGAGTGAGGCCGGGTTGTGTGGTGTTTTGTTAATGTACACATGTATTAGAACTCTATAAGTTTAATATATGTTGTATAGAAGTAAATTATTAACTGCCAAACTAATGAATATAGTTGGGATTTATTTGGATGGTATTGGTTTTATGGGCCCCAAGTGGCGGGTTTTTACTCATGTTATGTATCATATTAGTTGTTTGGGATGTTTGTTCTTAGGTGAAGCTCCTGAGTACAAAGGAGACTCACCTGATTTTTCGTGAGAGATGGGTCACGAGCATTCGAAATGTTTCTGAGTTATTGGTGGTCAACGTACCCTCAGTCTTGGGCGTCACGACTTGGTATCAAAGCATGGGCCTTCACAAATACCTAGAGACAAGGCCTTGGGCTTAGGCCATAGTCATGTAAGAACATCATCACTTGGTAGGTTTAGGTATGAGATTACCTAGAAAGGCACGGAACAAAACTAGGACACTGCATGTGTGTTTTGTGTGTGATCATGTAAATTGATGAATGGTTATGTGAATGGTGTGTATACCATGTTATGTGTTGTGAATGTTTGTGTGCTTAGGTAAATAACACATGGATGTGTTAGAAAAATTTTAGGAGTTTTTACAGTGTGTAAAAACTGGAACAAAGAGGAGAAATAAAATAAAATTTAATAAAATTATTTGGTTTATTGGACAATAAAATAAAATTTTAATGTTGAACATTAGGGTTAATGTGAGAACTGGAAGTGGAAGGTTTTGGACAAAATGGTCCAGAATAGAAATGAAAAAGAAAAAAAAATGAGATGAAGAAAATTATTTTCTAAGGTTTTATAGGGTGTGAAACTGAAGAAAAGTGAATAAAATAAATTTATATAAATTTATTTGAGTGTTCTGTAAAATGAGAAAAAAAAATATATAGATATATTTTTTTTTGTATTTTCCAGTAGCTGGAAATAATTGAAAAAAATAATGAAAAACGAAAAAAAAAAAAATTGGTGCGGGGCGGGTTGAGGCTACTTGCCCAAAAATTGTGTGATAGAAGGAATTGTATTGCAAGAGAAGGGTTTGAGTGGCTGGAAAATTGTATTGCAATAGGGGAAGTGTATTGCAGCTTAGGTGTGCAATGGGTGAATTGTATTGCAAGACGCCTATTGTATTGTGACTTGATGGTTGAGGTTTGTGTCACAATACACTGCAGTGTATTGTGACAGAGGAACCTGGCTGTTGAGGGAATTGTATCGCAATACACCTAGGTGTATTGTGACAAGGGGGCAAGGGAATAAGAGTGCAGAACGTGTTCGCGATACAGCACGGCCCGGCCGAACCTGGCGACGGCGCGCGGCCGCGGCGTGCTGAACCGCGGCGCTGAGCCCGACCGCGGCGGCGGCCGCGCCCATGACACGGCGCCTGCGCCCGCGGCCTGATCGGGGCCGCGGCCGACCGCGGCGGGGCCCGCGGCCGCGACACGGCCAGCGGCGGCTGCGACATGGCTTGCGTAGGTGCTGGCGCGGTGAGGCGTGAGTACTGCTGATGCACTTTGGTTGCACCAGCTGTTTTTGACTCAATACTATTTCTGAGTTCACAAAAAATTTTCAAAAAAATAAAATAAAATAAAGGAACATAGAATTTTGAAAAAAAAAAAAGTACAAAAATTTTAAAAAATTTCTTGTGTAGGATTTAATATATGGGATATTTATATTGCATTGACGAGGTGTGTGAAAAATTTTTCGGTGTGTGAATAGTGTCTAGGAACATATTTTTTTATTTTTGAATCTACGTCATTAATGTTGCATGTTTTTTATTGTGTGATTTTATGTTTCAAGTGCATTGGAAGGACATATACACGGTATGATGTATATGGGAATTATGATTCTTGCGATTGTTGCGTAGAAATTATATGCATGGTGTAATGCGTATAGGAAAGGAGTGAATAAAGGTTAGAAACTATGACCTTAGGAGTTTGGATAATGAAATGAGCAAGGAAGCTTAGGAGTATATTGAAATAAATAAATTGAGTGGTTGGAAGTTAGCGCCCTTAGGAAATGGGCAGATTAGGTTCATGGTTGTCAAGTCTATTAGTAATTGGCATGTGCATTGCTAGTTAGGCTGAAATGAAAATTAAATGAATCTTCTTTCCATTGGACATATGTAGATGGCAAGTGATTCGTGCCACGACTCAAGGTATTCGGAATCAACAAATTTGTTTCCTATTTTCCTCTGCCAGTAGTCAAGCTCTTTGCGGCATAAGCGTCTAAAGGTGGGAACACGGGGATGGGTTTCATCCCACAAATGATTTGTATCATGATTCAAAATGGTGAGGCTTTCATTTGGATTTTTGGATTTGCATTAAAAAGCATGGGTGTTGTTGTCACTAGGCTAACTAAAACAGTTTAAAATAAGGTGTGGAAAGGAGACCTTGAAGGTTTGGGTCACTAGTTTGATAAAATGAGGTTGCAATGGTGTCCTCGGGTTATTTCCTTGCATTAGGGCAAATGACATATAGTCATTGCCAAAACCGGATCTTTGTTTAACTTTAAAAACCAACCCTTAAAAACATTCCTACTTGAACCTAAGCATTTACTGAGCATTCAATGTTCCAACAGTAGAAAACATAGCATTTAACCTAATTTTAGTGGCTCGTAAATGACATCTAGAGAATGTCAATGTATCTACCATTAAGAATACACTGAACCCTAAAGCATGCCAAGTATTAACCAAAGGAAATACATTAAATAGCATTAAACCTAGTTTTGAAAGTTTGAAACACATAAATGCGATACACCTCCCATTTAAGCAGAGGAACACACACGAGACCCCATTAACTGACCTAGCAACCTCCTCTTCCAAGGTTTGGTAGCCAAACATCCTTTGAGTTGTCATCCTCAAAAGGGTGTGTTTGGCAGCCAAGAAAATGAGAGAAAGAGGAGAGAGAAGAGAGAAAACTATAAACAAAATGAAAAGTTGCATGGGTTCCAAGTTGAATGAAAGTTAGGGTTACAAAATGTTATAAAGTGGCTTATATAGCCTTACAAGAGATGTGAAATGCCAAAATAACCAAAATAATGTGATTACATTGAGGGCAAAATGGGAATTACACAAAACGGGGTCGTTTGGATCCTGAAGCAGAGGCGGGGAATTTAAGCTATGCATGGTGGTTCACTATCATGCTTGAATGCATTATACTTGAAATTTGAATTTTAAGCTGTGCAGAAATATTTTCACTATGATAGCGAAAATATGGCATAGCGAAAATTTCGCTAGGACTGCGAAATTTTCGCTACCATTGAATTTTATGAATCCTTGTAAAAATTTTCGCTATTCCATAGCGAAAATCATTGTTCCTCCTGCATCAATCCGCCTGTATTTCTTCATTTCCAACTTGACATTTCTTCATCCCGGCAGTGAAATGCTTGAAATCCACTCTGAACTCAGCATAAAACATCACAATTACGATGCTAAGCTAGATATGATGGCGGAGGTTCCCGAAACATGCAAAACTACCAAAAACAACCTCGAAACAAAATCAGTAGTACTAATTGGACCTGCACATGTCAATCAGCTTAATTAGTATGATTAGTAGGCAAAAAGCACTCAAAACCTATCTTAAATAGGACTCGAAAATGCTTTTGGGTACTAATCACACCCTGGCAAGGCGTTTAGTCCATAGCAATGCTAAAAACAATCAAAGGGTGTCTGTTGTGCTGCCAAAAGTGTCTTTAAACAAAAGTGTGTACAAGTGAGGCTTTTACCTTCAGTATGAACAATTTAGACTCTGTACAAAAACCATCATGAGAGAACAATTGCCATATAGGAACAAGTTTCAAAAGCTGACATCAATTCGGGAAGCTGACCCTAAACTTCCACCTAAATCTAAGTGTTTTTAGGTAATCAATTTGAACGATAAGTTTGCAAACTATCCCCAACCAAGCTCTTGCCAGGACATAAGCGATGACCAACCTAAATAGATTCGGTTACACGCTTATTTCATTCTTTGATTGTATTGTAGGGTGCGATGTTGGCTTCGACTTCACGAAGTGGGTGCGAAGATTACCGATGACTCCCGACAGTGGGTTTAGGGCATCAAGTCCAAATCTACCGACCACAAACTCTTCGGGCTTCACCCGGACTTGAATGATTTAGAGAAGTCGAAGCACGCAACTCGCTAAACTCTACCCGATCCACCCGTGTAACGAACAAGTCGGTGACTCCCGACCCGATGAAGGTTTAGAGGCCTTGAACACAAAGTCTTCGCCATATACCCCTCGGACTGTGTTCAAGTTTCAAGGCAAAGCGTCAAGACTTTCAATTCTTTTTTTTTTCTTTTTGCTTTTTCTTTTCTTTTTCATTTGGAAGATTTCATTGGTCTTCATTTGTGGGTAACACAAACCTATTATGGGTCGTCGACAGATCTAAGGCTGGTTTTGCAATGTAGAAAGAGGTATATAGCTTCTCAACCTATTGATAAGAACTGATGTACACTGTGTGTGATTAGCTAAAGGTGGATGTAATAAGTTGAATACGCTGGAACTTCAATCGACCAAAAACTTAATCATGCATGGAACTGTTCTAGCATTATGGTGGCATACAGTGCTTCAATTTTTCAACTCAAGGTAAAAGCAGAAACATAAATATAGGCACAAAAATGGTTTGCAAAAGTGTAGAAAGATGTAAATATTGCTATAAAGCTTTTGATATAACCAAAGTGGCTAATACATGCTTAACATAGCTAAACATAACAAAAGTATCATTGCCTACTATCGGCTAATACATGCATCCTATACAACCCTATACAAAATAAGTAGGCAGTTGATAAGGCTAAAACAAGACAAAATATGATATAAGACACTTCCAACTCTAACTTTTCCCCCTAACCAAAGTATAAACATGTCTCCTTTGGTAGGGATGGGAAGGTAGAGAAGGAGTCACGACCGCCTGATCTCGTGGTGGTGTAGATAATGGGTTGGATCCCGAGAAATTCGCTGCGTGACTGCCGACATATCCAGGAAGGCACTCTTTGCGGTTGATCTCGAGTGGGGCGTACGAAGTACGGGGCAGGGTGGCTCATAATCTAAAGAAGCGTAGGCGTGATTACGGTGACTACGGCTGAGACCCGTCCATTTGGTCCTAACGATGCACGTGTAGTGGCAAGTGCGCAGGCGGCATCCATAACGACGGCTAGCTTCTTCGTGACATGGATATGCTCACGGAGGCTGGCGTGAGGTATAGGATGGAGCGGCATTGTCGATGAGAAATTTGAGGGCGTAGGGTGTTTGGAGGAGATGAATGCGAACTAGGGTCCTCTCCGCCCTCCGCTCTACCTGCAGACGGGATGCTCTCCCTCAGGTGGGTCCTCTGCAACATCTGGCTTTGCCTCCTCTGGCTGGCTGGAGAATAATGGAGGCGGCATATATAAGATACGCTCGATGGATAAGACTGATACAAGCGATCCGCCGCTCGTGCGTGGCTCCTTAGGGAACCCGTATGCTCACAGGACTGGCTCGCTTAACCTCGGCATCGATAAAGGAAAAGTCTATTTCGAGCCGAGGCCATGCGGTGGACCTTCTCCTCAAAATGCAGAAGAAGTCATGATGAGCTTGGAGGGACTAAACCAGAATCCCTCGGAGATCCTGTATAGGGCCTCGAGTATAGCTCCCCTGCGCTGTACATAGTGCTGTAGTGGGAATAAGCTGGTCCGGAGCACGTGGTCGCTAGGGCATGCGGCGCGGAGAGGAAGGCGACGGCCGAGAGTATAGGCCCTGCCGCGGTATCATGAGCGAGACAACGAACCATCTCTCTCTGTGATGGTTGAGACCACTGTCTATAACCTGTGGAATTCGCCCGGAGCCGGGCTTTAATGCGGCTGTAATATCAGTGGCTGGGTACCCAGGCGGCCGTCAATGCGAGCCGGGATCTCCAACGGTTAGGCACTCCCGGGATGTCATGAGTGTGGTAGAACTCAAGCCTGACCAGGATAGAAGAACTACCTCGGCGTCATGAAAGGAAGCGTTGAATACTTAGGATCAACGCGTCGAATCTAAAGCGTTGGTCGCGGTCGACTCAGGTATGTCGCAGTATGGCTCCCCATGGAAGTCTCTAGCCTTGCGAGATCCACGTTCACTGGAATCGGTTGCGGTGAACATAAGTGCGATCCTCGGTAGGTGATAACTAAGGTGACGAACCACGATCCGGTGGAGGAGAGGTGGCGGCTCGGGCGAGATCTTGAGCTCCCGGGCCCAATGTCAGGAACCGGCTTGGAGGCGGGGCCCTCCTGCGTGGTCTTAGATGCACTAGAGAAAGGACCGAGGTCCCTACAGTGCGATATCGGCCCAGGGATGGGGGCTCGAAGCATGAGGCTCCTCAGGTATAGCGGTGGGGCGATGTAGGTGGTGACTTTCGGCACGGTGGGTGACCTCGCGACCCCTGAGAGGTGCTGCGGGTCTGCCGGGGTGGCGGGGCGGACCTGGGCCTATAGCGATGGCCTCCGCCAGGTGCGAACCCAGGCGTGGTCGGTCATGCGGCGGGCGAGCAAAGTAAAGTGAAGTGACAAGCGGCGAATGGGTTGTGCGTAGGGCGCGGCGGCCCGGAGGGCTCGAGCACGGCGGTGGAGAGAGCGGCGGGCGTAGGGAGTGCGGGCGGTGGGGCACCGACGCGGAACCCGGCGAGCGTGCCGCGAATCTGAGCGTGCGGCGGTGTAGGCCAGGGCTCGGCAGCAAGCTCAAGCTGATGGGGCTCGGCCTTGCGTGGCTGCTTGCGAGGGTGAACTCGAGGGCCTGAGGGGCTCTCGGTAAGGCGGCTCAAAGGAGGCGGTGCGAGGGGCGGTGGCTGGTCTGGCGGGGTGCGAGGCAAGCTCGGGGCACAGAGGCTCACGGCAAGGGCGGCTCTGGAAGGAATGTGATGGGAATGGAGGGAGGGGGGGGGGGTGGGCACTTTTATCGGCTCATTTGGAGTAAGCTAGAAAGGTCCCACAGGCTTCAAACCACGGGATGCCAAATTTAACTATATTTGCGAAATTTTTGCACCACCTGCTTCCATCTGTGAGAATAACAACAAAAATTTAATTTAGATAAATAATAAAAAAATTAAATTAAAATTACTAAAAATTGAAATTTTTATATTTGGTTAAGGTAAAATGAAGAAAATTTTAAAATAGAATAGGCGAAAATTGACCAAATTAGCCAAAAATCAAAATTTTGAGGCTGCTGGCAGTCCCGATGGAACCAAACCGGCTCAATTACAGTTCCATTCATGGAGGATCGGAAGAGCTCCTTCACCTGCGGTGATGTGTCTTTGAGATGCTTCAATACTGAAACTGCTTTATTGTTTGAGCTTCTTTTTTCTTGTTGATCTTTGGGCGAGATCAACGCTCGGCAAGAGTGATAATACCAGTCCATTCTCCTTAATTCTTCACTTTCCTTTATCAATTCCTCTTCTGAGTTTTGTGAGCATTGGTTTCCACTTGGACTAATTAGGCAGGACTTCATCGAACTCACCTCTCATCTTACATGGTTTATGCTTGTTGCTTTCGGTGAAAAATATTGAGCTCAGTCATGTTGTTGCCAAATGTGTTTGCATGACTCCATTCAGGCAATTGATTATCGCTGGAAGTGGCCAAAAATGGTCTTCCTAGAATATTTGGCACATGATTAAGGCCAGCTTGCGGTGGTTCGATTTATCGAGCACTACAAAATCCATGGGTAGTAGAATTTGTCCACACTTGCAATACATCCTCAACTATCCTTAGGAATTTTTGTGATAGTGTTGCGATGAGTGATGTTGGCAGGCTTAAGCTCTCCTAATAGCTGTATCTGTTTGAATATGGTAGGTACACCGCTATTTAAAGTCAAAACAGTGCTTTGTCTATCTGAGTCCAAACTCAGTGTTGGCCCGATATTGTGGGGGATCCTGGATCCTTGTATTTCACCGGGGTCTTGCTCTGAATAATTGCACTGACTTGCTCTGTTAGGAAGGCTTTCCTTTCAATGCCCAACCCTCTCTTGACAGTGCACAGGTCCTTCAGGAATTTTGCATATGTTGGGACTTGCTTAATCATGTCCAGCAGTGGGATGTTCGCCGCTTGCCTTAGCAACTCAATTTAAGCTTGGTTTGGGATTTTTCTTGCCTCTTGTAGTGGCGAGGAAATGGAGGAGGCATGTTTTTCTTCATTGAATCTTTTCTGATTATTATCCTCTCAGGCTCAACTTCCTTTTTCTTTTACGTTTCTTGTGATCATAGGCCTTGGTTGGCAATTTCTTTTCCACTCCTCAGGTGATAGCCTTGCACTTCCAACCATCCTTGAGTTGCTGGAAGAACTATTTCATGAACTCCTTTGGATTAGGCAGTGTCACGGGAAGGAATCTTCCTTTCTCTGTACCTCCGAAGAATTGGTAATCTGGTGGTGAATCTTTACGTAGATTATCAATTTTAGATTGAACAGTTTCAAGCCCATCTATTCTCTTGTTCAGGGTACTTTCCACAGTATCAATTCTTTGAGCCAATTGTACATTGATCCCCTTTTGCTCTTCCACAAAATTACCCACCACCATGCTCAAATTTAAAATAGCTTGTTCAACAGGGGAAGAGGGTGGTGATTGCTGTGGTTGAGATGAGGAACCAAATTGTTGTTTGCCACCAGGAGGTGCATATACAGGGGGGTTAGGCTTCCAAGAGAGATTAGGGTGGTTCCTCAGTGGATCTCGTATTACCCTTATGGGGCATTGGGTTATAGGCTTGTATTGGCCACGGCATTGGCATGCTCGACATCAAATCTCTCACGAAAGAGCGGTTGGACGGTGTTCTTACGGGTGGACGGTGGATTGTGATTGATGCATGGGTTGGCATGCGGGATTTTCAGTCACTTTACTTTGTACCTGTGCC
Source organism: Tetrastigma voinierianum (assembly GCA_016808115.1). Lineage (NCBI taxonomy): Eukaryota > Viridiplantae > Streptophyta > Magnoliopsida > Vitales > Vitaceae > Tetrastigma > Tetrastigma voinierianum. The sequence continues at coordinate 387,133 of JAEQBH010002587.1, read as the reverse complement.
TTTTCCTTCCGGCTCTTCCACCTTCTAGCTAAGGTTGATATCTTGCTTTCATCTCCATATCCTCGATAATTAAATTCCTCCCCTTTGGTAGAGTGAAGGCCTCATTTCTCCACCTCCCTTGGGTTTGGCTCATCGAATCCCTTGGAAGTTTCAGCCACATAATTAAAGTCCATAGCTTCATCACGGGTGCTTGCTCAAGAAGTCCCCTCCACATTGTTTCGATGGTGTGACAGCTGGAAACATACCACCATAAGTGATTTACAAGCATCAAGTATAAAGGAAACCATGATGTGAAATGAAATGCTGATGGTCTCCATGAACCTTTCCCAGCACTGATAGAACATTTCATTGTCATGGGCAGCAAACGTGTAGATTTGCCTCTTCAAATTGTTGGTCTTGTGAGCACTAAAGAAATTTTTTAAGAATTCTACCTGCAGCTCTGCCCAACTTCTAATGGTCCTTGGTCTCAGTGAATTAAGCCATATTTTGGCTTTGTCCTTGAGGGTTAATGGAAATGCTTTCAACTTCAACAAGTCCATATCGGTTGCACCCTCCTTAAAAGTTATGCACACTTCCTCAAAATCGTGGATGTGTATTATTTAACGGATTCTCATTTCCATGCAAAAATGTGGGAGGCAGAGGGCACTAGATACAGGGTCTACTGCTACATCACTGCTTGGTGGTATGATGCGGGGAAGGTGCACTCACTCTAGGAGGGTGGCTATGTGGTCCCTCATTGTCCTGTATGCTGTTAGTTCACTGGAGCACCTTGCTTTGCTTTTTCTGTTCCTTGGGTAGAGGGATCCCATTTGATCCTTGTGCACACTGATTTCTGACCTTGCTCAGCTGGTGCACTAACTCTTTGCAGTCTACGATATATCTCTATCAGTGATGCATAAACACTGTGGAACAAAAAATAGACAAACGGAGGAACAACAAAAAGACTTGCAAAGATTAATGTTAGCTAAATAATAAAATGATTGTAATGATAAACGACGACGTGGCTGGCAGTAAAAAAAACTAAAGATTAAACAATGAAAATCAAAGGGTTAAAGGTCACCAACACTTGTAATGTAGATTACAAGTACATATCGACTCATCATCTGTAGTTTACGGGACCATCCCGACCAACGGCGCCATTTTGATTCGTGCCACGATAGGGTGATCGGAATCAACAAATTTGTTCCTATTTTCCTCCTCTCTTTAAGTAGTTAATTTCCTCTTTGCAACATAAGCAGTCTAGGTCGAACACGGGGATGGGTTTCACCGCCTTGGAAATGATTTGTATCATGATTGAAAATGGTGAGGCTTTCATTTTGGATTTTAGTTGCATTAAGCATAAATTGTTGTTGTCACTAGGCTAACTGAAACAGTTTAAAATAAGGTGTGGAAAGGAGAACTTGAAGGTTTGGGTCACTAGTTTGATAAAATGAGGTTGCAATGGTGTCCTCGGGTTATTTCCTCGCATTAGGGCAAATGACCTATAGTCATTGCCAAAACCGGATCTTGTTTGCTTTAGAAAACCAACCTTAAAAACATTCCTACTTAAACCTAAGCATTTCTTGAGCATTCAATGTTCCGTGGTAAGAAAACCATAGCATTTAACCTAATTTAGTAGCATTAAGTAAATGACATCTAAAGAATGTCAGTGTATCTGAGATTTAAGAATGCGCTGAACCCTAAAGCATGCCAAAAGTATTGACGAAGGAAATACATTAAATAGCATTAAACCCTAGTTTGGAAAGTTTTGAAACACATAAATGCATTACCTTGTTTTAAAGCGAGGAGAACACTAACGAGACCCCCGTTAACTGACCTAGCAGCCCTCCATCTTCCAAGGTTTTGAGAAGCAGCGAACATCCCCTTTGATTGTCATCCCTCAAAGGGGTGTGTTTGGCAGCGAAAAGTAGAAGAAAGAGGAGAGAAAAGCGCAAACAAAACCACAGAAAGCTACGTGGGTTCCAAGTTGAATGAAAGTTAGGGTTACAAAATGTTTGTAAGTGGCTTATATAGCCTTACGAGAGATGTGAAATGCCAAAATAACCAAAATAATGTGATTGTTGAGGCAAAATGGGGAGTGCACAAAAGCGGTCGTTGGATCACAGTGAGCGAGAATTTAAGCTATCATAGCGAAAATAAAGCATAGAGAAAATTTGAATTTTAAGCTATGCACGTGTTCAGCTATGATAGCGAATTTTCCTGTAGATAGCGAAATTTGGCTATCATAGCGAAAAATATGGCATAGCGAGAATTTAAGCTAGGATTGCGAAAATTTTAAGCTATTCCATAGCCAATCAACTGATTATACTGCATCGAAATCCTTTATATTTCTTCATTTCGGCTTGACATTTCTTCATCGACTTGAATCCATACGAACTCGGCATAAAACATCCCACAATTCACGATGCCAAAAATTTGGATATGATGGCGGAGGTTCGAGCACCAAACTACCAAAAACAACCTCAAAACAAAATCGATAATTACTAATTGGTTTTTATGTCAATCGACAATTGGTATGATTAGTACGCAAAAAGCACTCAAAACCTATCTTAAATAGGACTCAAAATAGCACTTTTTGGGTACTAATCAGCAAGTCAAGGGCGAGGGCATAGAGGGCATCCACGGGAGTGCAGTGGAGCACCACCGAGTATTTGATCGAGGCCTTTGTTGTTTTGTAGGTATTCGCGACAGCGGTGGTATAGCGGTGTCGGTCAGAGTAACCTCCGCAGGAAGGTTTAGGGCGCATCGTTCTCCGGAGCATTCACGGGAGGAGATCCCAGATGGTGGCAGACCATTGGTTCATCGGATCGAGAAGGTGTTAGAGGCTATGGAGATTACCTCGGCGACGGGATCAAACCAGCTACGTTTCAGGCTAGGGTGGGGCCTAAGTATGGTGGAAATGGGCAAGAACCTCTAGGGACCTAGGCCGATGACATGTGCGAGTTCGGGATCGATGTGGAAGTATTTTCGAATCTTGTGAGGCATGCGAAGGCTCGGGAGTTCCTAGAGCTAAAGCGAGGGGGGTGATGGCGGCGATGGATTATGTGGCTGGGTTCATAGGCCTTTGATTTGCTGATGATTACGTGGCCCGCGGATATGGCGAGGTTGAGAAATTTGAGAATGGTGTAGTTGTCCATTCGGGCGGGGTGTAAGTTTCGCCCACGGGTCTGGACTCCATATGGTTGGGGCAGCCTACGACCATGGAGAGATCGAGGATGCTCGAACCTCGTGATGCGGGGGTTAGTAGCAAGAGGAAGGAGGAGCCGATCTTCTTACAATATGAGTTGGAGCTTAGAGGTTGAGACCTTAGAGGTGCCTTTATATGTGAGTTCTCCCCTAGGGATTAGGGCGAGAATAGGGATGATATGTCGTGGTTGTGAGTTAGAGATCTCGGGGACTCTACTCACAGTGGAACTGAGGATCATGGACATGTCAGAGTTCGATGTCATCCTAGGGATGGATTGGCTGACAGCTTACATAGTTGTTATCGATTGTGAGCGTATGAGGGTTACCGCTTACACGAAGGACGGTACTCGTGTGGTATTTCAGGGGGACAAGCATGATATTTTGCCCCAGACAGTGTACGAGTCCAGGTGTTAGGGACGATTAAGCGGTTGGCTTCGAGCCTTACCTTAGAAGGGCGGAGAACCGGACTTAGATCTGCACCTCGGAGTAGTGTCTGCAGTATGTGGATGTTTTCCCGGATGAAATTTGCGTTTACTCCCATAGGGACAGACTTGATTGTCGAGTTGGACAAGGGGTTCATTAGGCCCGAGCACTTCACCATGGGGCGCTCCGGTTCCTATTTGCGAAGAAGAAGGCAGAACTTGATTACGTGATTCTGACGAGTTGAACGGGGGTTCACGATCGAAGTCGGTACCACATTCACAGAAAAATTGGCGATTTGTTTGATCAGTTGAAAGAAAAAAAAATGTTGAATGAGAGAAAAGAATGGAAATTTGAATTTTGAGGGCATGTCTGGCCTAGATATGTGTTAGGATCAATGTATAGCGGAAGCCTAGATTTTGATTGAATGAGATGTGTGATAAACTAATGTCATCATCCTTAGTGTTTACCATGGATGAAAATATCGGTTATGACGGATATATTGGTACTTGGATTTTACGGATATATCGGAGATATATCGGTATTTATAAATTGGTCAAAAATTTAAAATATATTCCATTTATATATCAAAATTATTTTGAAAGTATAGAAAATTGTAATATCAATTAGATTTGGACAAAAAAAATTAAAATTCATTTTCTATAAAAAGAAACATTAAAATTCATTTTCAATGATTTATACAAAATAATTCATTAAACATTAGTATATTATGTCTAACTTTTTTTATATTTTTATTTATATTTTAGAATATTCCAAAAATTACTATAAATAATTTTAAGATTTCATTTTAATATTTTTTAAAAAATTGTTTGGTATTAAGAAGGTACACAATCGTTTTAAATTTAAATTTTTTTAATCTAAACTGTAATATTAATTATTAAAATTTAATATTATTAATTAATAAGAAAGACCTTTCATTTTCTATTTTCTAACATCTTGCAAAATTATTGAAAATTTATTGAAAAATTAATGATAGTAATTATTAAGGAAGGAATACAATTAATGATATTAATTGTTATGGAAGGCATAGTAATTCATTCTCTCTTTGAATTGTCTCTTGGTCTTCTCCCTTTTTCTAGAGACAATTAATGATTGTAATATCAAGAAAGACATACAATTAATGATATTAATTATTAAGGAAATTTTTTATTTTTTTCTCTCCCACATCTCTTCATCTTCTACCATTTTTTGCTCTATCGTGAGAAATCCAGGTTAGATATCATTTTTTTAAATTTAAAAAAAATGGGCAAAAAAATCGAAAATTGTCAGTGATATATCACCCCCAACCAATATATCACCAATATTTCCAATTTTTGCCTGATTTTTCTATTAACCGATTATCGATGTTATATATCGTATCGATCAGGACCAAGAAATGATATATCGACGATATATCATTGATATATCGCGATATTTTATACCCTGGCGTTTACTAACCTCTTGAAGCAGGACCTTCCAAGCTATTCTAGTCGCGACAGATTTGCGTGTGAGTGCACCTAATTACCAAAGACCAAAGGAGAGAACACCCACATATGCGTGTAAAGGCCATAGGGAGAATGTGGGAAGGTCCTAGGGAGATGGTCTATTTATAGACTCTAAATCCTAACCTTATAAGGCTATTTGTCTAACAAACAACCAATCCTTGCCTTATAGGGTTTCTTGCCTATCAAGTAACCAAACTCCTATCTTACAAGGTTGCTTGCCTCTTAAGCAAGTATTAATAGGCTCTGTCACTAATTAGCTAGTTTGGGGATCCAACGACCCATTATTAATTTTGGTTCTTGATGAACGACTCAACTTGTTTCTAAAGCATAAATCCAATAATCTTCTACTTGCTAAAAAGCAAGTTTGTGAATGTTATCTTATCCGGTGCTATTATACTAAAATCCCATATGTGAACTCCAAGATTAATAATGTACATATTAAATGTATTTTTTGTGAAACCCCGGAAAATCTAAATTACTTAAGGAATGATAAAACGGTAATTTCGGTTGAAAATCCAGAATTTTTCTAGATCTTAGATGACGAAACGGACCTCGCCGTTGGAATCGTCTCACAAAATCCAGCTACCACGTCGATTTTTGTCGAATTCTGAGACATTCGGAATTTCACGTTTTTCGAGGCACCGAGAGGGGTGCGGGACACTTGGCATGAGGTGAGTGGCTCATAGTGTGCCATGTGTCAAGTGCAGAATTAGTCAACAGAGAGAGCCAAGTGGGGCCCATGTGGACATGTGGCATCTCCTAAGTGGATGGAAATCCACTATTAGGGATAAGGGATGGGATGTAATCCAAATGAGCCAATAGTAGGCTGACATGTGGCAAAAGGAGTACTCTCCCACTTGACCAACTTGACCCACTTGGTTTGGGAGGGAAAGAAAGAGAAAAAGAGAAGGAAAGAGAGAGAGGATGGGATTTTAGAGAGAGAGGCTCCACCTTCTCTCTAGATTTCCCGGTGATCGGTCCAACAAACTTCGGCGAGGCAAGAAGCAAAGTTGGTCCCCACTGTAAGAGCTACGCGTGGGTATCGGATTTGTGGAGTTTCGACAACTCCGGGAGGTAGGGGTTTCCTCCTACTTACTTTATTCTTTGGCTAAGAGCCATTTGAATGGTTTGGATGGTCTCTTAGTGAGTGGCTATTTTGGCTGAATCTAAAACTTGGGACTAAATCTTTTGGAAAGTTTAGGCCATTATTGAATATTGATCCGGAGCGATTCTTGATTGAAAATGGTCATATTGTGCTCACATATTTATGTGTTATTGCTTGATATTTGAATAACATACCAAATTGTGTATTGTAGGATGTATAACCATCCGTGAATTGTCTATGTTGCATGTAGTTTATAAATATTCATGTGACATGAAATAAATGCATTGGCATCATGCATTTGTATGCATAAGAACATCGCATGACATTGGGTGTGAGTGCATGGTTTGGGTCGATTCTATGTTAGTGTCGACTTTGGTAAATCGGCACCATGTTTGGTGTCGATAAATTGTCTTGGGGACATGGTAAGATCGACATTGGTTGGTGTCGATGGTGGGCTCAGTGGCATGGGACATCGTCAAAACTGAGCGCATGATTTTAAAGAAATCGAAAAATGTCCAATGTTAAAGTGAAAGTTTTATTCGGGTTGTCCGATTATCGGAGGTTTCAATGCTATAAATTTAATGGGCAAGAAATTCAGAATTCTGGAAAAAGGGCAAGGCCAGTAATTTGATTACAAAATTGTAATTTAGGTTAAAAATCCCAAGTAATTTATTCTCTGAATCTCGGATGACAAAACAGATTGCACCGTTGGAATGCGTCTCGCGAAATCTAGCTAGTACGTAAAATTTACGTAAAATTCCGAGACGATCGGAATTTACACGTTTAGAGGCATCGCGGTTCGAGGTCTTAGTAAAACTATTTTCGACGCATCGAAAGTCACATATAACATGTACTCATGTGCCATAAGTGGTATGAGTAGAGAAATAATGAAAATGGACGGCCAAGATAGTGCCGAATGTTAAAACTGGGAAAAGAGGGATGAAATTGGCATTATAGGAATTGATTTAAGTCACTAAATGACAAAAATCGCTACAGTGTCATCTCCCCCAATGATAAATGAAGCAAAAAAACGTGAAATGCATTTTGAAGATCCAGTAGCCATTTTTTTTTAGATTTCTTTAGAGAGAGAGAAACTTCTCTATAAAATATCGCGCGATCAGGCCAGTCGCGGTCTTCGGAATGAAGGAGGAAGGCTGTTACACGCGGATGACTGCGTAGTCTTAGGATTTATTGGTTTTGAACCAAACTCCAAGAGGTAGGGGTTCTCTGCTGCGTTTTATTCCATTTAAGTACTTTACAATGTTTGAGTCGAATGAGGCCGTGAGGCCGTTTGATCGATCGAGCGGGACCGAGTGATGTATTTTCAACTCAAAATTGGAAGCGATCATCCATGGCTGATTTGGGTGTTTTATTTCTGGAATTGGGTGATGTATTGATTAAGACCAGGCGAGAGGGCGGTTGACAAGTCAAAGCTTAGGACGAATTGTGAAAAATTAAGGCATTTTTTTGGGCGGTCGGGTGTATGGGTCACGAGAACATTTTGGGTGCCTTTATTGATAATTTGTGCATTACATGTTTAGTGATGCCGGTAGAAATAATCGTGATTCTTGGGTTCTCAGTATTCAGTTCGTTGTGATTTTAAGAATATTGAAGTTGCAAACCAAAACAGTTAATTCTCAAAATATATTACAGTGAAAATAATAATGTTTGATGATGATTTAAATTAAATTGCTCGTGATTGATCGATAGCCAAGTAGGCTAATTTTGATGTATGAAGTGAAATTTACATGACATGATTATTGAATTGATTGTTTTGTAAATATATACATGTTTATATATTGTGAATTAAGTATGTTGAATTGGCATACATGCATTGACACATGCCTTCAGTGGCGGGTATAAAGCCCTCCATGATCACATTACCCTCTGCTGACTAGAAATCACAGCCAGACGGCGTATTGCTTGTAAACCTCTCATAATTTTTCTTTTATTTATAACTTAGGATTTGGTAAAAAAATCTTAGCAGGAAAAAACCCAGGCAGTATGTGAACTTGTACAAGAACAATTCAAATCTGCCATACATCAGTTCTTCACTATATCCAAATATAGCGGCCCTGACATATAACACATTCTCACAAAACTACTATGTGTATGTGTTCAATATATATTCAAAGTATATTCTTACATAATATTCTTAATTCGCACTTGTACAATCTTCGGGACAACTCTGTGTGCTCAGGCGTCTTGCGTGCACATGCGGAAAATAGTTTTAAAATCACGAAAATAATGAGCTAAGCAGAGCCGGTAGTGTATCTTTTATAAGTTTCTTTTCAGAAAACATCTCAAAAATATAAAACTCTCTTTTACAATTATTTTCGAAGGCTTTTCTTTGCTTTGCTTGCTTTAAAAATCTTCGAACTTTTCTTTGTACTTGCTTTTATGCTTGCTTTATTTGCTTTTCTTTAAAGCTTGTAAAACTCTTATTTCTTGCTTGTGAAGTTTATAAAACTTCTCATAATTTTCTTGCTTGCTTGCTTATCGTAGCGAAAAGTTTCTTAAAACCTTTACTTTGGCTTTTCTTTAAAGTTTCAGCTTTCATAAAAGAGGCACGGGACTCGACCGCATGCTTTGAAGTAAATCCCGGGAGCGCTCAGCGATCGTTTGATGCGGAGCTTGATGTGATTCAACCACAAACTCTCGGGGCTTTGGGCGACCGGGGACCCGTAGTTTGATTTTTTCCAAGCGTATATCATGCTTATAAAACATCGACCACTTTGGAGCTATTTTTGCTTGCTATACCTAGTGAACGGTACAGTATTTCAGCGATGTAGATTGGAAGGACAGCTGATAGCATGCCTTTCGGTGAATATGGTGGGATTGACCTTGTGTCGCCATCGCCATACTTAGATTAGAGCTCATAACCTTATATGCTCACATGCGTGCTGATGCCATTTAAATGCGTGATGTATGTATAAGTTTCATAGTAGGCCAAAGCTAAAATGCATGTATGAAGTCCCAACACCAGTGCACGTCTTGAGACACACCACGACCGGTTGCTTGCTTAGAACTAGGGAAGGCTGTTTTTATAATCTTCTTTGCTTACTTTGCTTGCCTTGCATCTGTAAAATGGTTTTACAATTTAAAACCATTTGCTTGCCTTGCTTGCTTGAAAAATGGTTTAATTATTCAAAACCATTTACTTACTTGTAACTTGCTTAATTATGGTTTTTACAATTTAAGAGCAATGCTTGCTTCAAAAATGGTTTAACTCAAAACCATTTGCTTACTTTATCTGTACTTTGCTTCTTAGTGGTTTCATTCCATATAAATATGATGTAAAACAGTTTTATAATAATAATAATAATACACTAGTATTTGGAAAATGAGTTTTAGAACACTCCGTCTTTGCTTGCTAAACTTGGAAGAACGGTTCCACACTTTCCCACTGCTTTAACTACATCAGCGATCGGCGACATATTAATCGCCTATGTGTCGCACTTAACTTAACTTACTCATATACTTAGTCACTATCTCTTTGTACTCTTTTAAAGCCCAAGGTTGTAAGGGTTCTCTATTCCGCTGAGTCCACTTACAATTCAGATTTGAAACTCAAGTCAGTCAAGCGACTGGACTACTCATGTCCCAAAGCTAGATTAAATTTGGCTTGTACATGGCCACTTTGGTGAATTTTAAGTATGAGATCAGGGAGTGTTGATTCTATTTATTTTAGTTGGTTCTTGTGAAGTCTAGTTTGCCGCCATGAATCACTCAATCGGATAAGAAATGAGCAAGTTATGGCCAATACAAAAACTGGTGAAATAGGAAAAACGGAACGGGGTGTCTGGGGTACACCATGTTCATGTCTTGCGATACACTTTATACGGTGGGGTGTGCGATTTTGCTCCTGTTCTATGCCGGTACACCTTCCGAATTTGCCCAGATTTTGTTATTTTCCCACTTTGATGCCAGTCCTCCATACTACTTCTATAATTCATAATACCTCAAAAACCAACTTTGAATTCATCTAAAAACAATTCCACCACACTTAAATTAGTGCTATGGAACCTCAAACCTCAAAATCTTAGGTGGAATTCCAAGAACTCAACCTAGGTCCACCAATTCTTTTTAAAACCACATAATTTGATGATTCCATGTTTGTTTTCTCCCAATTGGGGTTTTACTCTCATAACCCCAACAATTCAAAGGTTTATGTGCTCTTTACACAAAACCTAGACCAAAGGAGCATCAATTCTCCTTACCAAAGCCCTAGGAATCCAAAATATATTTGATTCTAAGACAACATATGATGCTGGACTCCTCCTCCTCCTTCCTTCTTCCTTCTCTTCCTCCTCTTGGCTCTCTCCTCTCCTCCTCATGAGTGAAGCCACTAACAAATGAGAAATGAACCACATGACATTTTGGCTTTGTCTCATATTTGAATCCTCTTTCCTTAATTGAGAAATTAGCCCTCATCTCTCTTTAATATTGCAATACCAACTTTTTGAATTCTCTATGACCCCATCTCTACATAATGATTTTTGCTTTTTCATAATCTTTTTGCTAAATGACAATTGTACCTTGGTTTAATACCCACAAATTCCGGGTTTGCAAATTATCATTTCATACTTGATCTCCAAAAATACTACAATGTGACACTTGGTGCTACGCCGCCACCCTCTGATATCATGTCTTTATACACTCTCTCGGGGCGGGGTGTTCATGCATTCCATATGCCTTTGGAACACCACAGGACTATAGGAGTAGTGCATGAGATGAGTCTAGAACGGTTGGTTGTCTAAAATATTAATTATCGGAGGGTAGTCCAATTAAAAATATCGTCGTCGGGCAGCCCAGTTGATATTCATCGGAGGGTAGTCACAAGCAAATAATATATCAATCGTCGGAGCGGCCCAATTGATATATATACACATAGGAGGGTTGTCCACAAACAAACAAAATAATAATTTTCATATGAGGCTTAGGCGAGTGTGATGGAGTCGGTGAGGACTCGGGATCTGAGTTGGTCATGTAGACATTCAAGTAGGATCATGCATTTGCTTGAATGTGTGTTTTCATTGGAACATTGCACTGCACTTAGGTGGTGAGTAGCCCACTTAGGGCGATTCCACTATTGAGCATTAGCTCACCTGTCGAGGGACCATTATTTTTGCGGTACGAGGGGGCGTGCGAGGGACGGCTCATCGAGAGGCCAGAGTTAGAAGAAAACCGGGTTGTGGCTGATGTATGCATGTCGAACTTTAAGTTTAATGTACATGTTGTATAAAGTAAAAACATATTAACTCTTGTAACTATTAGGTATATAGTTGGATTCATAGTTGGCATATATTAGTATTGTTTATGGGGCTAAGTGGCGTTTTAAATCTCATTTGTTATATTGAATTTGTTTGGGCAGGTTTATGCGGGTTACGTGACTGGGTAGAGCTCCGTGCAAAGGAGACTCTGCTCGATTTTAAGTGAAAAATGTCGGGTCACCGGCATTCTGGCATTCATGGGTTGACGGGTAGTCAACGGACCCTCGGGTTTGGGGTGTCACAACTTGGTATCAGAGCTTAGGTATACGAATACCTAGGGAGCTCGGGTTTGGGTATCCATCACCACTAGGTGTGGTTCGATGATAAGTGTAGGTATGAGATAACCTAGGAAAATCACGGGAAAAAACTAGGACACTACATGCACGTGTTTTGTGTTTGTGTGATTTGATGAATTATTGTGTGAATGAGTATGCTTACCATGTTGTGTGATGAGATCGTTTATGTGTGCTTGGTGATTAGCACATGGATGAGTTAGGAAATATGCTAGAAAAATATTTGGAGTGTACAGTGTACAAAACTGGAACAAAAATGAGAAAGAATAAATTTTATAAATTTATTTGGCCTATTAGGTGATGAAAATAATTTATGATTGAAGAAAATTAGAAAATAAATTTTTATAAATTTATTTGAGTATGGAAAAATAGAAAAAAAATATATGTATAAATATTTTTTACAAATTTCGATAGTTGGAACTAAGGGAAAGGAAAAAAGTAGAAGAGAAAAAAAAAAAAAAAAAAATTTTGGGCTGAGAAACACGAAATAGGCTCGCACGCCGTTTGGCTCTTGGCCCAGGCTGGCGCGGGGCGCCGGCACGGCACGGGCGCGGCGCGCCGCGCCGGCACGGGCGCGAGGGGCCCCAGCGCGAGGGCGCGGCGGCGAAGCGCGGCGTTAGAACGCGAAACGTAGCGAAGAACGCGGCGGCGAGCGTAGTAGGCGAAGTGCGCCGGTAGCGGCGAGCAAGCGAAGCGCGAACTGCGGGCGTCGCGGTAGCGAGCATCTGGTAGCGCCCGGCGTGCCGAAGCGCCCGGCGTCGCGAAGGCGCGGGCATAGCGAGCGCTTCGAGCGGCGTGCCTGGCGAGCGGTGAGATCGCGCCTTCTTGGCCCAGCGGCCGGCGTCTTCTTTGGGCCATTGTTTGTACTCGGTGCCTGCGACTGTTTTGGCGGTTGGCCCGAATATTTTAAGTCGGATTTTGGACATTGTTCGTGAACCGGTTCATGAACCTTTGTTAAATCTAAAATTTTTTTCAAAAATAAAAAATTAAATTAATTAAAAAAAGCAAAAATCAAATAAAAATTGGCCAAAATTTTGAAAAATAAAATTTTCAAAAATAAAATTTTAATGATCAAAATGATTTGATTTGTGGATAAGTGTCTGCATATTCATAAATGCGAGGACTTGATATACTTGGTTTTGTGTATGATTAGTGTCTCGGAAATTTTGTGTTTTGTACCTTGGAGATACTGTATTGTATATTGACTGCCATGTTGACTATGTAGATGGCTAGTAGAGGGCGAGGGCAGAAGTCGATCCAGTATTGGTCGAACTGCCGACGTTTGACCCGGCCGTCGGTATTTGTTCGATAGGCCTTTGAAGCGGTGAAGTATCGCGTAATTTCTTGTGCTCGACGAGCATAGCGTGATCGGGGTCCCATTAACCTCGGAGATTTAAGCGCCTGCATCCTCCAGAAGCGTTCACGGGGGGGCAGATCGTGGCTTAAACCATTGGTTTATGCAGATTGAGAACATATTGAGGCTGGAAGTCACCTCCGTCGACTCGGATCGAGGTTCGTGCATTCGGCTATAGGCGGAGCCGGGTATAGTGGAGATGGGCGAGCACTTCTAGAGACTTAGAGGTTATAACATGGGCAGAGTTTCAGGAGCTATTCATGGGTAAGTACTTCCTAGAGATTTAGCATTTCGGGAGTTCCTAGAGGTAAGCGAGGCGATGACTATGATGGATTATGTGTTGGAGTTCCACGGAGGCTAGCCGCAATTTGTGATGATTACGTGGCCATAGTCTTGTGGAGTTGGAGATTTGAGAATGGGTGAAGTTGTCCATTCGGGCGTGATCAGATCTCGCTTTACAAGATACGATTCCATGGTTGGGACAACCTCGACCATGTGAGAGAGTCAGGGTTTCGAGGCTCGAGACCTCAAGGAGCCTTGTATGTGAGTTCTCCCAGGGATTGGTGTACAGAATAGGATGATATGTCGAGGTTGTGAGTCGAGATCTCGTGGACTCTACTCACGCTGACCCCGAGGATCATGGACATGTCGAGTTCGACGCCATCCCTGGGATGGATCAGACCGATAAATTTACAGGTCGTTATCGGGCACTGTGAGCGCAGGAGGCTACCGCCTACACGCAGTGACTGCGACGGTAGTACTGTGGGGACAAACATGACATTTCGCCTGCATGCGATACGAGTCCGGTGTGTCGTGGACGCTTAGCGAGTCAAGCGAGCCTTACCCTAGAGGACGAGAGACCGCACTGGGATCTACCTCGAGTATGTGCGAGTATGTGGATGTTTATCCAGATGATACCGACTACTCCACATGTGGACGTAGACTTCAGATAAGTTACACCTCGTATTTCAACCATCTCTATGGACCGATAGATGGCAACGACTTAGTCATAGGAACTCGTGAGTCCGTACTGCCAGGAGTTTACCGGACAAGGGTTCATTAGACCGAGCACTTCACCACGGGCGTCCTTGCTCTATTTGCGAAGAAGAAGGACAAGACCTTCGACCGTGCATCGACTACGCATTAAATAACAGGTTAATATCAAGAATCGCAGCACCATTACCGAGGATCGACGATTCGCTTTGATCACGAGAGGAGCACGAGTCTACTCCAATATGCATCTTCAAGACCGGTTACCATCACCGAGGGTTAGTGATGATATCCCTAAGACAGTCATAGACGCTGCTGAGCACTTAAGTTTACATTTGCAGGATGCCTTTCTTGACGACGAATGGGTCATCAAAGATTCATGGATCTCATGCATAGGATATTCCAACCCTATCTAGATCAGTTTGTCGTAGTCTTCGATGATTCGGGATCTACCCCGCTTATTTTATACGAGTATCACTTTGAGGATCGTTTTACAAACAGTTGAGAGAGCATCGCCTATAGTCGCCTGCTCCGCAAGAAGTGCAAGTTTTGGCCATCGAGGTGAGATTCCTTTGGGACACGTGGTGTCAAGATCGAGGCCAATCGACCCGCAGAAGGTCGAGGCAAGTGATGAGCTGGGAGAGACCGAAGTCGGTCTTCTAGATACGTAGTTTCGATCAAGCCGGGAATTACAGAGATCTACGAGGATTTCTCCGTGATAGCAAGATTTACGACTAGGTCGAATCTCGAAAGGAGGCCGGTTCGAGGGATGACCGACATAGAGGCATTCCAGAGTTGAAGAGAGACTTACTTCGCTCCCATCTTGATAGTCGACAGGGACATGTGGGTACACAGCCAGACAGGATGCCTCGAGGGCCGACGATGTGTTTCATGCAACCGAGGGTAGTAGCTATGGTCTCTGGCCAATCAAGAATCACGAGCGCACTATCCCACACACGACATGGAGTTGGGTGGTCGAGTCTTCGCCTTGAAGATTGCGCCACTACTATATGGCGAGGAGTTCGAGGTGTACTCGCACCATAAAGTCTCAAGTATATTTTCACGCCGGGACCTCGCCATGAGTGCAATCGCATGGATGGAGTTTCTGTGAGGGGATTATGACTTCACTTTGCATTACCACCTTGTAAGGTAAATGTGGTGGCTGATGTACTACCGAAGTCAATGAGGAGCATCAAGCAAGATAGCTTTCGAGTAGTGGACGCCGAGATCGCGGGATAGTTTCGCCTACGCATAAACGGAGCGCACTGGGGCACGCTTGGGAGTTTAGCGGGCTAACCGCCTCCGGGCTGAAAGGTAATGATCAGTCCCGCAAAGGCGTGATCACGCAGATAGCGTCCATCGTGACCAAGTACAAATAGTACGTGACGAGGGTCGGACCTTCACGTAGATGGTAGTCTTCGACATGCGGGACTCCGCATGGTTCCCCATCAATCGAGCCTGAGAGAGAGATTCTCAAGGAGTTTCACCGCTTCCTAGCTTGTCAGGTATCCGTGTGACACGTAAGATGTACCTTGATTCTGGTCAGTCGTGATACTAGAGGGATGAAATTTTAGGGGACTTCATCATTATGTCTCATGTCGCCAGGTTAAGGCCGAAAGCACCGTGGCCGCAGGCTACTCACCCATTTGAGATGGCCGAGTGGAAGTGGGAGCACGTCACGATGGACTTTGTGACCCACTTTCCACCTGACGCAGCAGGCAATGACGCAGATGGTGATAAGGACCCGCTTCACTGTCGCACACGAGCCGTACACACCCTCTCGCCTTTGGAGAGAGATTCTACCCAAGTATACATTCAAGAGATACTTCTGCCACATGGGAGGCCGATCCATAGTGTCTGACAGGGACCCCAGGTTTACTTCGCACACTTTTAAAGAGTTTCCAAAAGGCTATGAGCACACTAGCTGACGTACACAAATTGCTCCACCCTGTGACGATGGTCACCCGAGAGGACTATATACAAGTATTGGGAGGACATGCTACGAGCATGCGTCCTGACTGCTAAGGGGTAGCCGAGAAGAGCACTTGCCCCAGGTAGAATTCGCCACAACAACAGCTTATCGGGGCGAGCATATAGATGGCACCATATATGCATTGTATGGGAGGCCATGCAGATCACCGCTATGTTGGGCCGAGCTGGGAGAGAGCCCCATCACTGGTCCTGATCCGATTAGAGACACCTCCGAGAAGGTGAGCTTGATAATGACGGGTCAGTTTCACTACAGCTTCCGTGATAAGAGCTTTATACATATGTGCGACGCCGACCTTTAGAGTTTGGAGGTCAGACCACGCCTCAAGGTGATGCCTAAGAGAGGAGGGTTAGGTTCCTAAGAAGCGCTTGAGTTACCGAGGTTTATTGGACCTTCGAGATATCACAGAGGATAGCAACTCGTAGCGCATCTGCGAAGGCGGTCGCCCCGCATGTCGTGTCCACGAGGTATTTCATGTCTCCATACTCTGGAAATATACTCCAAATCCAGCTTATGTGGTGGATTGGGGCGCATTGAGGCTGATACCGATGGACCTTCAAGAGAAGACCGCAGTATTGGTTGATACCGTGGATCGTTTACGACGCAAGACCGTGAGGCTAGTGAAGGTACTATGGAGGCACTATGGAGTGGAGGAGTCCACGTGGGAGCTCGAGGACACGATGCGGGCCACCTATCCCTTCTTGTTTAGGGATGAAGGTACGTAGTTTAGTCGTTTAAAATTTAAATGACTGTTTACATGCATGATAGAGTGCACGTTGCATATGCATGCAGTGATTTGATTGCTCAAAATTCTCGATGAAATTTTTAAGGAGGGAGAACAAGACCAAATTCCAATTCGAAAAAGGGCAAAATCGTACTTCGATTACAAATTGTAATTTCGGTTAAAAATCCCAGAATTTATTATCTAGATCCTTGATGATGAACTGACAGACTGCTAATCATCTCGAAATCTAAATAAGACGTAAAATTTCATAAAATTCCGAGATAGTCGGAATTTACACGTTTTTCGAGGCATCGCGGTTCGGGTGCCGTAAAACGATTTTCGATGCACCAAAAGTCACATATAACATGTACTCATGTGCCATAAGTGGTATAAGTAGAGAAATACGAAACGGACTACGAGATAAGGCGAATGTTAAAACCGGGAAAAGAGGGACTAAATTGGCATTATAGAATTGATTTAAGTCACTAAATGACAAAAATTCGCATGTTGTCGCCCCTCAATGATAAATGAAGCAAAAACGTGAAATGATTTTGAAGATCCAAGAGCCATTTTTTGATTTCTTTGTGAGAGAGAAACTTCTCTCTAAAATA
The DNA here is from genome assembly GCA_016808115.1 of Tetrastigma voinierianum. Classification (NCBI taxonomy): domain Eukaryota; kingdom Viridiplantae; phylum Streptophyta; class Magnoliopsida; order Vitales; family Vitaceae; genus Tetrastigma; species Tetrastigma voinierianum. The sequence goes on along the minus strand of JAEQBH010002587.1, from coordinate 369,682 downwards.
TCGCACATCCGACCTGGCCGCCTTCTGGACAAGAAGGAAAGTTTCGTTTCTACGCGGAGCGCTACTGCGGGGTACCTGATTTAGAGTTTTAGACAAACTCCAAGAGGTAGGGGTTTCTCTCACGGCGTTTTATTCCGTTTAAGCAGTACTTTATAAATGTTTTCAGCCGAACGAGTCAGCGAGGGGTTTGCTGATCGTCCCAAACCTTGGGACCAAATTGATATAATTTTTGAAACAAAAATTGGAGCAGCCGTCACTGTCCATGGTTGATTTGGGTGTTTTATTTCACAAATTATGTGATAAATCATGTATTGAGTTGAATGAGGCCGAGAGGGGTTTGGCTGATTGTGTCCCAAAGCTAGACCGACCAGGAAAAATTAGAGATTTTTCAAGTCCGTATAAGTACAGCCGCTTTGGGTGCATTTTATTACCTCTGTACAAATGTTTGCTTGATATGCATAGGGCCGGAAATGACCGTGAATTGCGGGTTCACTAAGTGAACCGTTGATTTGTGATTTTTCGAGAATAGTAACCGAGGGTTTCACTATTCCCGAGACAGTGTTCTCAAAATATATTTTTGTGAAAATATGTGTTTGGTCGAAAGGATTTAAAATTAAATTGCTCGTGATCGATCATTAGCCCAAGTGAGCTAATTTGATGTATGAAATGAGAATTTACATGACATGATTGTGTGAATTGATTGCTTGTAAATATATGCATGTTTATAAGGCTTACATGTGAATTACCCAGATTGAATGGCATACATGCATTCCATATGCACCGGAACTCTAGGACTATAGGAAGAGTGCATGAGGGCGAGTCTAGAGAAAACTAGCTCGAGGGTTGTCTAAAATTATTAATTATCTGAGGGTAGTCCAAATAATATATCAATCATCGGAGCGGCCCAATTGATATTCATCAGAGGGTAGTCCACAAACAAATAATATATCAATCGTCGGAGTGGCCCAATTGATATATACACATCGGAGGCTTGTCCACAAACAAACAAATAATAATTTTCATAATGAGGCTGAAGTGAACGCGGATGGAGCTCTGGAGACTCCTGATCCGGAAGTTGAGTCATGTAGACATTCAAGCAGGATCACGCGATTGAACGTGTGTTTTCATTGTAACATCGTGACTGCACTTAGGTGGTGAGTAGCCCACTTAGGATGATTCCACCATCGAAGCATTAGCTCACCCTCGTCGAGGGATATTATTTTACAGTACAAGGAGCGTATGAAAAATTCGCCATCCCAGACCGAGGATTAGAAGAAAGCCAAGTTGTGGCTTTGATGTATACATGTATTAGAACTTTTAAGTTTAATGTATGTATCAGAGCAGAGCAATATTAACTCTTGTAACTATTGTATATAGCTGATTCATAGTCGGGCATGTATATCGAAAGTATCGTTTACGGGCCTAAGGCCGTTTAAATCATATAAACTGCTATATCGAATCGCTTGGGGATGTGCTTACGTTGTGTTCAGATTCGGGGTAGAGCTCCCGTATAAAGAAGACTCTACCCGATTCGTGAAAATGCCTGGGTCACCCTAAGATTCACGTAGCTGCTTTCCTGGGTCGACTGGGCAGTCAAACGGACCTCTGCCGGGTGTCACATTTCTGGAGGTTGTCCAAAGGTTCTGAGGATGTCCAAGGCTCTGGAGGTTGTCCAACGCTTCTGAGGGTGTCCAGATTCCTGAGATTTCCATGGTCGGTACGTCCTAGGGTTTGGTGAGTGTCCAAAGGATTTTAAATGTAAAACAAATATTTTGTTTTGAAACAACTTTCATACATGGCAAGTCATGTTGTGTGAGGGAGTCTATGAGGACTCGCGGCATCGTTTGGGACACGTAGACATTCAAGTAGGATCATGCATTTGTCAATGCGTTCGCTGCCATTACATGTGCACTTAGCCGAGTAACCTATGGTGGGAATTCAACCATCAGCATTGCTCACCCCGCCGAGGGAAAATTATTTCAGTATCGAAGACGCACTCGTGGCTGGACGATCCGAGGTCTGTGAGGCGGCGAAATGGCCTAGTATGGCCTTATCTTGTATTTTTGTAAAAATCAAAGGACCCGCTTGATAATTTTGTAATCAAACAATCAGAATTAAATTTTTGTATAAAATATACATTTGGCGAGTATGGATGTATGGGGCCGATGTGGCCATTTTACTCGCGTATGGGTCTCAAGGATAAGGAACACATAGGTTTCGCAGTCGACGGTGGTCAACTGACCCCCTGTGGTTCAGGTGCCAATAACATGGTATCGTGAGCTAAGGTAAACGACAATTTCGGGAGCCTCTGGGTGTGTCTATAAGTATGGTCCTGATACCAGCTTCACAGCTTGGTATAAGAGCTAAGGTCTACAATTACCTGTAGAGTGCTGGGCATGGGCCTAGGATATGAAGTTGCAAAGCAGAGTGCTCCTCGTTATGATTAATTTGGCAGTTGATATCTCGATACCACTTCATGCGATGGTATCGCAGCTTAAGTATACGAATACCTAGGGCTCGATGGGAAACGGGTTAGATCATGCATCCATGGTGCATTTTGATGAATTAATTGTGATGTGTGATTGAATTGTGTGATTGTATGCTTGGTAAATAGCATATAGGAAAATGTTGAACACTAGGGTCGAGAAAATATAACCCCTAAGGTTTGAGGAATTATGGGCGTAATTTGTCTTAAATAAGCTTAAAAAAAAAAAGATTTTCTCGGGATACTGCTCCGCTTTTTAATATAAGCAGATTGTGTTTTGTGGAATTCTGGAAAATTATTCTAGTTTTTGTACAAGAAGAAGGGTTGTAATTAAACTCTTTAATTTGTGAAGAATATAAATCGCTAAAATTTTTAGTAATTGAGGGTTGCTTTCATCAGATCTTAGAGTAGGTAGGTTTTTTTTTTTTTGGCCATATAAGGGCCTAGAGGTGGCAGAAGGCTACCGGAGGATTTAAAAAAAGTATGCAAAAAGAGAGCTGAATGGGCTACCCGCCCATTTTGGCTCTCGGGCCTGACCTAAAAGCCGGGTCGCGACAGGGGGCAAGAGTAGTGCGCGCATATGTGCACATAAACGCTAAATTCCAAGAGGTCAGACCAGACGTAACCATAGAGGCGATGTGCATCAAGCGTTATTGTAATATTTTGGGAAGCTGTACTTTCCAAAAGGATATGAAAGGAATACAGGAGAAAATGAGAGGCCAAATAGTGTAATAATATAAGTTGGATTTCAAATACTTGAATGATTATGACCAAGTTGTAATTAGGAAAGATGATAATATGTGTGTGAGGAGACAACAAACTTCTCATTTCTGGTCTCACAAAGCTAGGGCTTCAATGTAAAGGGGAGAATAAAGAGAGTGAGGAAGAGGAGGAAGAAGAAGAAGAAGAAGAAGAAGGAGAAGAGCAAAAGGTTCGATCTTTGGCTTTTGTATGAATCATGTATATTTTGGATTTCTTTCTAGGCTTTGGTATGGATTATTGGGAATTTTGAACCTTATATGGATTTCCATGGTTCTTGGTTTTTGATCGGTTCCTATTTAGCTGATGTTTTGTATTGTCTTGATTGGTTGGACTGGTTTTGAGGAATGGTTGTAAAAAAGAGAATGTCGGGGTTTTTATGAAATGTCACAAAAATTTTAGAAACCCTGCTTTTCGCCATATAGATTAAGTTATAATCATCCAAATCAATTGATTACAATTGGTAAAGAACCATAAGATATAGGGCTACAAATATATAGAAGGGACCAAAGCAAATTGTAGCTCTAAGGCTCCCAAATGCGGACTGAAAGGTGATCTCGTGTAGCTCACTGGTTATGCTATGTTTTGGGTATTGTTGTAGTGTTTTGGCCATAAGTGGAGTTTCACCCATCCAAATTAAGTGATTCAAAATTCTGCGTAAAATAGACTTCTATGGGAATAATTTACTTGAAGGAAGTGCATGCAAATTGTAACCCCAAGGTTCCCAGAAATTTGTCAAAGTGGAGCTAAGTGCAGATTATGTTCTGCCAATTTGAGTAATCTATATGTAAAATACAATAACTTGAGTTTTGGTGATCCAAATTGGGTGATTCCAATTGGAGAAGAAACCTTAGAACCATAGCTTCAAATGAGTGAGGAAACCATTTCCAATATATGATTTCTGGCACCCCAGAAATCAAGGATAACAGTAGGTGATTCAAGAGCTAACCAATTTGGCATCAAACAAATGCTATAATCAGAGTTATATCAGGGCCTTAGGTGAAGGAATTTTAAATTGAAATTTAAAGAGATGTCATTGGATATATAAAGGACTAAACTGGAGAGTTTCATAATTTTTGAAGACCGTTTGAATAATTTTTGGGTAATAAAGTCCAGAGAATACTGTTGGAAAAAGTTGGCCAAAATGAGTGGAGGTTTTTTTTTTTTTTTGAGCTTTTTGTGCTCAAGGGTAATTTGGTTATTTGGATTTATATGAATGTTGTGTGACCTTAATGTGACTTGTATGTGAAGTACGTAAGTTTTTTCCACGCTATACACAAAGGACACGTTTTCGCCTCGTGATTCGCTTTGAGTGTGTAGCTAAAGCAGTTAAGGAAAGTTGTAGAGTCGTGTCAAAGTTTTGCAAACAAAAAGGTGAGTGTTATAAACCCATTTTTCAAATCCTAGTGTATTATTATGAACTATTTTACACTGGTATTTAATGGTTTTGATTGTAAACCATATTTTAAAGCAAGCAATGAGTTTTAGCAAACAATGGTTTTGATTTAAACCATATGTGGAAAGCAAACAAGTAATGGTTTTGATGTATTCAACCATACTTTTAAAAATGCAAGCAAGCAATGGTTTTGAGTTGTAAAACCATATTTCAAAGAGCAAGGCAAACAAAGTATATTCTATAAACAGCCTAACAAAATCCCTAGTTTTAAGCAAGCATACCTGCCGAGTATTCCGCACGTACGTAGGGTGTGGTGTTAGACATCATTTCATGCATTTTAGATTTGCCTGGTCGGCAAACTTAGTTCATTCATCATGGCATTTAAAGGAGACTATGGCACGTACTGAAGTATATAGGGTTAGCGCGCTAGCTAAATTATGATGACATAGACCAAGGTCATTCCACCATATTTACCGGAAAAAGGGAAGTGAGCCAAGGCCCTTCCACCTAGGTGATGCGGACCCGTGTCCTTCCACCGCACCATGGAAGCCTGTGCCCCGTGTTTACTAGGTACAAGCAAGCAAGAAAGGCCTCCAAATAAGGATCTTGATTTATAAACAATTCCATACAGCTGAAATCAACCACTGGTGTATCTGGGCCGAGCCCGTGCTCCGTGTTTATGAAAAGTTTTATAAACTTTTAAAGTGCTTGGGCCATTTGTGCTCAGGTTATGAAAAAAATTTTATACACTTTTAAAGCAAGCTAGCTGAGCCCAGTTCTATGTTTATGAAATGTTTTATACACTTTTAAAGCAAGTTTGTCGAGCCTGTGTCTCGTGTTTATAAAAAGTTTTATAAACTTTAAAGCAAGCTGAGCCCATACTCCCGTGTTTATAAAACTTAAAACTTTTAAAGCAAACAGTTGAGCCCAGGCTCTCATGTTTATGAAAATTTTTATAAACTTTTAAAGCAAGCGGTTGAAGCCTAGGCTCCCTCATTTATGAAAAGTTTTATAAACTTTTAAAGCAAGGTAAAGCAAGCAAGCGGGAGATTTATGAAAAGTTTTATAAACTTTTAAAGCAAGGTAAAGCAAACAAGCAAGATATTTATGAAAAGTTTTATAAACTTTTAAAGCAAGGTAAAGCAAGCAAGCAAAAGATTTATGAAAAGTTTTATAAAGTTTTAAAGCAAGCAAGAAGTTAAGAAAAGTTTTAGAAACTTTTAAAGCAAAGAAAGTGTTTCGAAATGTCTTGTAAAGAGAGTTTTACGCTTTTGAGATATTTTCTGTAAAGAAACATTTTATAAAGCATACACTCACTCGAGCCTGCTTAGCTCATTATTTTGTTGTTTTAAACTATTTTCTCCAGGTACAAAGACGCCTGACGCCGGAGCATATTAGGATTCCGTCTTTGACGTGTTTCGTATTAAGAATCTTTTGTAAGGAAATACTTTGAATTTGTGTGACGACCCCCAAGCCCGACCCGACCCGGTAGGTGAGTCCGAACCGAAGCCCCAGGGACGCCCGTTTAATTCTTTCATTTTACATTTTATTAAGTTTTATTTTTCAAAAGTGTCGCGACTAATCCCCTCGGCCCGACCCGAATGGCGATCCCAACCGAGCTCTCCCATGATCCCGACGTTTTTATTTATCTTATTAAAACGCTTAATTAATTTATTTAATATGCTGTTTCGCTTTGGGCAAGCCTCCACAATCATTTACAAATTCTGCCAATTCCAGAGGGCCCTAAACATTTACAAAACATATTTACAAAAAGGCATTCATGCCTTTTCAAATGATATTCAAAATCAAGGTTCTGGGGTTTAACCCTTTGTTTTAAAAAAATAAATACCAATTGTTCACAAGAGATGATATAAATGACTGAGTATACACTCTATACGCCGTACCTCTCTATGACTCGCTGAAGACGATCTTGTCTCCCTTCCTCGTCTACTCGAAACCCGCGCATGATAAAACTATACGCTAAGCATTTTCATGCTTAGTGGTTCTATACGCCATTCCAATATTCAATGTAACTCAAAGATGAATTTAACATTAAACCATGCCTATTAATTCAACAACACTCATGCAAGTATTTATTTTTCACATGCTTTCAATTTCTAAATAATTTACTAAACTTCATCATGCAATTTCAATGCAACAATTCATTTCATTAATTTAATTTATGAGATTTAAGCATATACATAAAAAAAATCTCATTTACACTCTCAATGTTATTATTTCACTTGACTATTCAATTCACACTTCGACGATTCCGCTGATAAATCCCGCCTGCCATTATTCGGTAATGTGCTTACACGCTAACACCAATTCTGATCATGACGATGTCGCTTTGGTGCACCCGACATGTGGTATCACTTAAATGCCATACGCCATCGGGCGACGATGCCGATTGGTGCATCCCGCTTGCGGACATTTCTTCAATGCCATACGCCATCATGACGATGCCGACAGTATCCGCCAAGTGGGACATCGACAATTTTCGGTGCCGCCTTCTCGTGACTGATGCAATTGCATCCCGCCAGGCGGCTCATCTCTAGATATCGATGCAATTCAAGATGTCGCGAATTGTCCGATTCATTTACATTTCGACATCAATCACATTCATCGCTAAATATCACGCTCAATTCCATATTCACTTTCGTATTCTCTTTCAAGGATACTTGACCCATGTACTCAATTCATATGCTCGTAAACTACCCAAAATACTTCCTGACATTAGAATAGAGTCGAACAAACATGCAAAAACTTGGAATCAAGAATAGGATTCAAGAGAACAAACCTAAAATTCGGTACTTGATTCCACCTTTGGAATCTCAATCTGGGCCAGTTTTTCTCCTTCATCCCTATTCCAAACCATTAAAGAACAATATTATTCGGTGTGTACTAGTAGTTTGTTTAGGATTGATTTTCTGAGTTTAATATGAGTTCCAATTTCAACAATATATATGATGGATTCTTGACTCAATGGGCTTTCCAGAGTCCAAGAACAATCTGAATCGTAGTTCGGATTCGAAGGAGTTATGACCTTCCGGTTGGAGGTCATACACAATAAATCTCGAACTCGACGAGCTGACCTGACCTGACGAGCTCGATCTATCACCTGTCAAACATCTTCATCCCTCTCAGGCATATGAATGCATTCTGACTCAATGGCTTTCCATATAGTCCAAGAACACCCGACCGGAGTTCAAACGAAGGAGATATGACCTTCCGAAGTTGGAGGTCATGCGCAGTCAACCCTAACGAGTCGACTGAACTGACGAGCTGCACTGAAGTGACGAGCCTGTCTAACACCCCGGTATGACCCTTCTATCCTCCTCAGGCATATCATCGTATTATTGGACTCAATGGGCTTCCATAGAGTCCAAGAACACCCAAATCGGAGTTCAACGAAGGAGATATGACCTTCCGAAGTTGGAGGTCATGCGTAGTCAACCCGACGAGCTGACCTGAACTGACGAGCTGAACTGAAGTGACGAGCTCAGTCTAACACCCGTATAACCCTCTTCTATCCTCCTGCTATCAATGGCTCTTGACCCTAATGGGCTTTCCATAGAGTCCAAGAACACCCAAATCGAGTTCAAACGAAGGAGATATGACCTTCCAAGTCAGAGGCTGCGCAGTCAACCCATTATTTACCTGAACCGACGAAGGTAATCGAAGTGAGGAGCTCAGTCTAACACCTTGGTATGACATCCGCTATCCTCCTCAGGCATATCATCGTATTCTTGACTCCAATGGGTCGATAGAGTCCAAGAACACCCAAATCTGAGTTCAAACGGGCGGACATATGACCTTCCGGTCGAGGTCATGCGCGTAGTCAACTTTCGACGAAATGAATTCGAACTCGACGACCAACGCTTCGACGACCACCGCTTGATCTAATCTCTGGGCTTGACGACCACTGTTTGACGACCTTTCACCCATTTGACTGTTCAGAGTAAAAAGACCATAACTTAGTCTACAGGAGTTCGAATTGAGAAATTCAAAAGCCTAACATCAAGTTCATTGATGTGGCTAAAATTTCCCAGAAGGACTTACTTCCAAATTCTCTTTATTTCTGACTCAAAAACCCGTTCTAATGTACGGCTAGTTGACCCGAATTGGCAGAACTGACCCGACCAGATTTAGCTGGGCTAACCTCATTAAAATGACTATAACTTAGTCTACAGAGGTCCAAATCGAGAAATTCAAAATCCTAACATCAAGCTAATTGATGTGGCTACCTTGGCCAGCGGCGAACTACTAATTTCCCTTCACTGCACTCCAAATCAGCTCTAAGGTTCCTATTATCACAAGACTACCGCCACGTGGCAAATTTTCCCATGGTTTAAATGCAACCAAACATTCCCTAAGGCAAGCTAACCACCCAACATTCCTTAGGGTACAAAATGGCCAAGTAGAGAAGACCTACCTCTTTGAGGTTGCCAAACTCCCGCTTACTTCTGCCTCTACTCAGAGCTCTTGTCACGAGGAAGGACTTTCCCTCTTGCTTCGCCAGAGACCTATGGTCTGATTGTCGGAAAATCTAGAGAGACGATGGAGCCTCTCTCTCTAACTCTTCCTTTTCTCTGTTTTTCCTTTCTTATGGATCACTCTAAATCGTACTTTAAAGAAAAAGAAAAAGGAGGAAGCTTCCTCCCTCTTTCCTACATGCCACATGTCCTTTCCTTGATTTTTTTTCTTTATTTCTTTATTTTAGGTCCCTATTTCTCTATTATTCTTCATTTAAATCTCCTATTATTTTTCTTTACTCATTTATTTCTCCTAATTTCACTTAGACATATAAATTTGTTTACAATTGACCCTTAGGGTCCCTATTTTACAATTTTCATATTTTCTCTTTTCACTGGGTTTAGTTTCTCTGATAATAATCATTTAAATAATATTCATCTAAAAATTTAGAAAAATACCTAAGTTACTCAATTATAACTTTAATATATAATAATAATATTTCTTTTATTATAAAAATTCTAGGGTATTTTTGGGGCGTTACAATTTGTATAGTGGAAGTATATGTATGTACATAGTGTAGTTTTGTGAAAATGTGTTGAGCCTGAGGCTCTTTTGAAAGAACGTTGTTGGTTGCCATATTTCGAAAGTGTAAATTGTGTTTACAGGATTTGGAATATGTCCTATATGCAACAAGGTTGCCGAGATTTTACCAAATATAAGTGAGAAAAGGAAAAATTTTATACGAAGCTTTCAAAGAAGTTAAACACGACTTCGTCTACAGACTTTCTAGTCATTAGAAGTAACGGCTGGGGATTTCTTGTCACGCAAGACACCTACCGCTGTAGTGGGCTGGTAACACCCAGATCGTGAGCAGGATCTTAAGAAACCTGTGTTATTAAGCACCGTAGTTTTCTTATACACTATTGGCAACCATACAATTTCAAATTAAAAGTACATACATATTAAGTGTTTCAAGTATTAAACAGTTGATTTTGTTGAATAAAGCACTATGTCAGGCAGAGGACATCGAGGTTATCCTAGGAGAGCCATACAAGAGGCTTTCGAGCGTCCTGTAGTACCTGAGAGAGTTGAGCACGTAGTTGGTTCTACTACCGCCTCCATGAATCAGCCTCCAGCGGCAGGTCAGGCTAGACCATCTGAGCCACCAGAGGGAGCTCTAGTTCCAAGATGGTTTACTATAGAGCAGGTGGCACAGATTGCTCAGAGAGTAGCTATAGCGACTCCTCAGCAGCTATAGCCTCAGCCACCTCCGTCGCCACCCCGAGAGGTTCCTAAAGAGCCTAGGAGGTCTATAGAGAGAGCATAGAAGTTGGGCGTTGATCCATATGACTAAGAAGTGGGCATCCGCACACCCCAGGCAATAGGGTCGTATGAGAGTTTCTCTTCCAAATAGAGATCCTGCGGTTCCTTTACGTAATAGTCGAGATAGTAGAGTTCTAATCGGGGGACATGAGTTCCCACGGATTCGGTGGCCCTGTATATGAGGGATTTTGATGTGGTTCTCCTCGGCATGGATTGGATTTTTTCGCCATAGCCACGTTAGATTATAAAAGGAAGTAAAGTTGCATAGGCCGTGAAATTGGAGGTAAAGCTTTAGGGAATACGTAGAGAGTTATCTTCCGCATGATTCCCCATGGCAAATAAGTAGAGGATGTCGCATAAAGGTCAGTTTCGTGGTTATCTAAATTCTATGTGGTGGAGACAGGGAATGAGGGGACTCTAGTGGATGAGATTCCAGTTGTTAGAGAGTTCCCAAATGTATTCCCATATGATATTGCAGGATTACCTTCAGATAGAGAAGTGGAGTTCACCATTGATTTGATCCCAAGGATTAAGCCCATTTCCATTCCTCCTTATTGGCTCCTGCAGAGTTGAGGGAGCTTAAGGCTCAATTGGAAGAGTTGTAGAGTAAGGATTCATCTCACGAGCATATCCCCATGGGGAGCCAAGTCTCTCTTCGTGAAAAGAAAGATGGGAGTTTCATGTCAGGTATAGATTACGTAGACGAACAAAGTTACCATCCGCAATCAGTATCCACTCCCTAGGATCGATGAGTTATTCGATCAGCTCCAAGGGTCTCATGTGTACTCCAAGATAGATTTGAGGTCAGGGTATCATCAGTTGAGGGTGAAAGAGGGTGATGTTCCTAAGACTCCAGATTGGGACACGCCACAAGACATGAGCTTCTCGCGACGCCGCTGGCCACCACGCCTCAACAAATGATTATGGATTTGATGAACCGGGTGTTCCATCCGTATTTGGATAGGTCTGGGCTATAGTTCTACTCGATGATATCCTAGTGTATTCGTAGTCCGCAGGAACATCTCGAGCACCTAAGGATTGTGTCAGACCAAGGGAGCTAAGTTGTATGCCAAGTCGAGCAAGTGCCGCTTTCGCTTAACAAGGTGGCATTCCTAGTCATGTGATCTCAACCGAGGTGCGGAGCGTGGATCCTCAGGAAATAGAAGTCGTGGGTAAATCGAAACCACCAAAGAATGTGTTGTGAGGTCGAAGCTTCCTTGGTTTAGCAGGTAATATAGGAAGCTCATGGAAGGGGTTCTCTAAGATAGCAGCCCCACTGACCAAGCTAACAAGGAAAGCATTTCTCGTCGGGCGTATGATCGGGTGCTTGCTCTTGCCAAACAGTCAGAACACAAGATATCACTCCCACCAGCCTCAAATGCTTCCAATTATAAAGAGATAATCATATTTACAAGGATGCTTCAAGAAAGGCCTTGGTCAGGTTTACGCATAATGATGGTAGGATTGCATATGCCTCAAAGGTTGAAGAAGCATGAGAAAAATTACCCCTACACATGACTTAGAGCTTATAAAGAATGTGGTTTGCTCAAGATATGGAGACATTACTTATATGGTGTCTTCTCGAGGATCTTTACGCATCACAAGAGTCTTCAATATATTTTCTCCCAAAAAGAAGTTAAACCCGAGGCAAAGAAGATTGAGTTGATTAAGGACTCTGTGGTATGCTAGTAGGTACCATCTAGGAAAAGCTAATGTCGTAGCAGATGCCTTGAGTAGGCGGCCAGAGAGTTCTTTGTCTCATCTGAGATTAGGTTGTCTTCCACTATTGGTGGATCTGAGAGCTTTAGGGATGATATTGGAGGCTAAGGATTCAGGAGCCTTGTTAGCCACATTTCATGTTAGACCTCTCCTAGTGGATCAGATTCTAGCAGGACAGTCGTAGGATCCACTGATGATTAAGCTTAAGGAAGAGATAGAAAAAGGAAAGAAAGTAGAGTTTCAAATTAGAGATGACAGCATGATAGTGAAAGGACAGAGAATGTGTGTGCCAGAGTATGGCGAGCTGAAAAGAGACATTATGGAAGAGGCGCATTCATCTTCTTATGCTATGCATCTAGGTAGTACCAAGATGTACAGGACTTTGAAAGAACATTACTGGTGGAATGGGATGAAGAAAGAGATCGCAGGATTTCGTCTCGGATGCCTAACACGTCAGCGGTGAAGGCGAGGAGCATCAGGCAGGTGGGGAAGATCTGATTTACTCCACATTTCGTTATGGAAATAGGAGAGAATCCTTATGGATTTTGTGATAGGTCTTCCCGCGGACTCGGGCGCCGACATGATGCTATATGGGTGATAGTTGATCGATTGACGAAGTCTGCTCATTTTCTGCCAGTTAATGTTGAGGATTATCTGGAAAAGTTAGCCCAGTTGTATGTAGATGAGATAGTGAGACTTCATGGGGTTCCAGTTTCGATAGTTTCAGATCGTGACCCCAGGTTCACATCCGAGGTTTTAGCTGCGTTTTAAGTAGCTTTGATTACTACTTCATTTCAGCACAACATTTCATCCTCAGACGGATGGCGAGTCAGAGAGACCATTCAGACGTTAGAGGATATGATGAGAGCTTGTGTGATGGAATTCAAGGGGAGTTGGGATACTCATTTGGCACTAATGGAGTTCGCCTAAAACAATAGTTATCAGGCCAGTATAGAGATGGCTCCATTTGAGGCACTGTATGGTAGGAAATGTAGGACTCCAGTGTGTTGGGATGAGGTTGGTGAGAGAAGACTGGTAGGCCCTGAACTAGTGCAGGTCACTTCAGAGAAAGTGAAAGTTGTTCGTGATAACTTGAAAATAGCAAGAGATAGACAGAAAAGTTATGCGGACATCCGTCGCAGAGACTTGCAATTCGAGATAGGTGGCCGGGTCTTTTGAAGATTTCCCCTTGGAAGGGTGTTTTGAGATTCGGGAAGCGAGGCAAGCTTAGTCCAAGATTTATAGGACCTTATGAGATTGGGAGCAAGGTGGGGCCAGTAGCTTACAAGTTGAAGTTACCCCCAGAATTATCAAGGATTCATGAGCCACATTAGTAATATCGATGTTTAAGTACATCCCGGATCCTTCATGTGTGAGAGAGCAGCTTGGTGCGGCTAAGGAGAATCGACTTATGAGGAAACACCGGTCACGGTTAGATCGCAAGGAACAGGTGTTGAGGGTAAGGTGATTCCTTTAGTTAAAGTCACGTGGAAGAATCATGAGAGAGAATTTGCTACATAGGGACCGGAGGCTCGATATCGTCGGGTATCCTCAATTATTTTCGAATAGAATATTTTCCTTTCCTTTGAGTTTAGTTTGTTCATTTCGAGGACGAAATGTTCTAAAGGAGGGAGGATTTGTAATGCCCAGTCCCGAGAGGGTGTACGGTACGTGTAACCGTAGGGGCGCGTATGTGCACCAAGTGTTATTGTAACATTTTTGGAAAGTTGTAATTTGCCAAAGAGGACATGAAAGGAATAATATGAGAAATGAGAGGTCATTGTAAAAATAACATAAGTTGATTTCAAATACTTGAGTGATTAAGGACCAACTTGTAATTAGGGGAAAGATGATAATATAAAATGTGAGGAGACAAACAAACTTCTCATTTTTTGTCTCACAAAGCTAGGGCTTCATGTAAAGGGAGAAGAAGAGAGGAAGAAGAGGAGGAAGAAGAAGAAGAAGAAGAAGAAGGAGAAGAGCAAAAAGGTTTGGATCTTTGGGTTTTTGTATGGAATCATGTATATTTTGGATTTCTAGGCTTTTTGGTATGGATTATTGGACTTTTGGACCTTTATATGGATTTCCATGGTTCTTGGGTTTTTGATCTAGTTCCTAGAGCTAGGGTTTGAGGTTGTTTTGTATTGTCTTGATTGGTTGGATTGGTTTTGAGGAATGGTTGTAAAAAAAAAGGAGAATGTTGGGTTTTTAAAGGAAATGTTGTCAAAAATTTTGTAAAACCCCTATTCTTGTTTTGGCTATAGATTAAGTTATAATCATCCAAATCAATTGATTCCAATTGGTAAAGAACCATAATATATAGGGATACAAATATATAGAAGGGACCAAAGCAAATTGTATCTCTAAGGCTCCCAAATACGGACTGAAAGGTGAGCTCGTGTAGCTCACTGGTTATGCTCTGTTTTGGGTATTGTTGTAGTGTTTTGGCCATAAGTGGAGTTTCACTCATCCAAATTGAGTGATTCAAAATTCTGGGTAAAATAGACTTATAGGGGAATAAGTTACTTGAAGGAAGTGCATCCAAATTGTAACCCCAAGGTTCCCAGAAATTTGTCAAAGTGGAGCTAAGTGTAGATTCTGTTCTGCCAATTTGAGTAATCTAGATGTAAAATACAATAACTTGAGTTTTGGTGATCCAAATTGGGTGATTCCAATTGGAGAAGAAACCTTAGAACCATAGCTTCAAATGAGTGAAGAAACTATTTCCAATTTATGGAGTTAAGACCCCAGAAATCAAGAATAACAGTAGGTGATTCAGTGAGCTAACCAATTTGGCATCAAAAAAAATGTTGTAACTTGTGTTATGTGGTTGAGGCCTTAGAGAAGAATTTTAAATTGAAAATTTAAAGAGATGTCGTGGATATATAAAGGACTGATCTGGAGAATTCATAATTTTTGAAGACCGTTTGAATAATTTTTGGGAAATAAATTCAGAAGTATTGTTGAAGGATTTGCCAAAATGATGGTTTTGTTAGGGGCTTTTTTAGTGCTCAAGGGTAATTTGTTCATTTGGATTTATATGAATGTTGTGTGACCCTAAAGTGACTTGCGTGTGAAGTACGTTAAGTTTTACGCTATACGCAGGCGATTAATGTTTTCGCCGTATTCGTTTGAGTGTGTAGGCTAAAAGCAAAGGCGGGAAAGTTGTGGAGTCGTGCTCAAGTTTTGGTAAACAAAAAGGTGAGTGTTAAACCTATTTTGAATCTTAGTGTATTATTATGAGCTGTTTTTCTGTTTTTTGGTATTTAATGGTTTTCATTGTAAACCATATTTTAAAGCAAGCAAGCAATGAGTTTTTAAGCAAACAATGATTTTGATTTAAACCATATGTGAAAAGCAAACAAGTGATGGTTTTGATGTATTCAACCATACTTTTAAAAAGCAAGCAAGCAATGGTTTTGAGTTGTAAAACCATATTTCAAAGAGCAAGCAAGCAAGCAAACAAAAGTATATTTTTATAAAAGCAGGCCTAACGAAAATGCTAGTTTAAGCGAAGCATCTGCATTAAAGAGGTATTCCATCGTCTTGTATTAGTGTTAGGACATCATTTCATGCATTCTAGATTTGCACAGTCGGCAAACTTAGTTCGTCGTCGTAGCGTTTAAAGGCGTAGCGCGTCTTGGAGTATATAGTGTTAGTAATAGTGCTCTAGGCCTATTGTATGGACATGGTATTTTGACTATTTATGAGAATTTATTATTATGATGATTTGCATGTTTGTATATATAATGTCCTTGAATAATATTATTAATTATTAAATGTCCCTAATCGGTTTATTGTTATGGGAATAACAATGAATTAAGATAGTATAAAGTTTGATTGATATTCATGGGATGAATATGTGTATGAGATAAAATCAGAATTTATATCTATTTGTTGAGAACAAATATTAGACAGACCCGTCTTGAGATTAATACATGGATCAAAGTCATAAATTAATCTCTAATAGTTGTGTCATTAAATCCTTTGACATGAGATCGCTATAGTTCTCAACATAAGGAATATTGTGTTTTGATATAATCAAACGTTGTCTTTAATCGGATGACTATAAAGGTTATACTTAGACATAATAAGAATTATGTAGTGAGATATGAGCGATTAAAATGGAATTTGTCCCTCTTATTATAAAGAGAGATATCTCTGAGATTCCCCTACGACAAGTGGTATTGAAATGCATTAGGTCGCCATCGATAGATTGATGGAGATCGATGTCATTTGTTTAGTCGATCCCCAGTGGGTTTTGGTAATCAAAGATAGAGCGATATAAGGTTAGATTGTCCATGCCTTATATTATCGAGATATCATGAAGGGACAAAGTTACGTCATTAAGTATATTAAGGTTGTCTCGGATCATGAGCTTTTCATTTAACTTGGGTAGTCATAATGTCTTGCTATAGGCCACTTTTGATTTGTAGATCAAAATGTGATTTAGAGGCCCTCACTACTTGAAAATGTTAATTCAGACTATGAGGTCAGCACGTGAAACCGAATAATAACGGTTATGGTTTTCACTCTACGTAGTAATTTAAAATGATGAGATTATTTTAAATTACAAATAACAATAGTTGTTATTTAAATTCGAATTTAATTTTGAAAGTTTAAATTGTGATTTAAATATAACAAATAATTAATTTGTTATATTTTCTTATTGGATAAGGAAATAATCTGTAAGGGTTTTTAAGGTTTTAAATATATAATAATATAAATTCGTTTCCTTATCGATAGGATTTGAATTTAAATTGTTGATATTTAAAGGAGTTTTAAATATATATTAATATAAATAAGTTCGTTTCCTTATCTGATAAGGATTTGAATTTAAATTGTTACTATTTAAAAGAGTTTTTAAATGTATAATAGTATAAATTCGTTTTCTTATCTGATAAGGATTTGAATTTAAATTGTTATTATTTAAAAGAGTTTTAAATATATAATAATATCAAGTCGTTTTTTTGAAAAAAAACCTAACAGAACTTATATATATATATATATATATATATATATATATATATATATATATATATATATATATGTGAACATATATATTTTGTGTGTGTGGTCGTCTTTACTTGTAGAACAACCAAAAACAGAGAGAACCCAATTTCATTTTGAGAAGACGAACCTGAACTAGCATTCAACAAGATCGTTCATTATTTGTTCGTGTGTGGATACTTGTAAAGGGTGGTCGTCTTTCAGAAAGGCAGCACCTTTGAAGATCCGAATAAACCAAGAAGTAGACTTTGAAGGCTTGACGAATCGATCTACAAGAGGTAAGTTTTGTTTACCCTTCCTTCGGTTTTTATGAAACGCATGTGATCCTTGGTGGGTTAAGGGATAAAAAAATTTAAATTCCGCTGCATTTATGTTCCAATCAAATTGGATATTCTACCCGTAACCCAACATATAGAGTTAGCGCGCTAGCTAAATTATGGTGACATAGACCAAGGTCATTCCACCATATTTCTTGGAAAGGAAGCAGGCCCAGGCCTTGCACTGGGTGATGCAGGACCCGGGGTCTTTCCAGGCACGGTTGGATCAGGGCTCTCGTGTTCTTGGGATCTGACAAGCAAGAAAAGGCCTCCGGTGGTTGATCTTGATTTATAAACAATTCATACAGTTTTGAAATCAACCCATTTGGTGCGGGGGTCAGTGACTCCACGTGTTTATACACTTTTAAACACTTTTATACACTTTTAAAAGTTTTATACACTTTTAAAGCAAGCGGTTGAGCCCAGGCTCCCGTGTTTATGAAAAGTTTTATACACTTTTAAAGCAAGCGGTTGAGCCCAGGCTCCCGTGTTTATAAAAAGTTTTATAAACTTTTAAAGCAAGCGGTTGAGCCTAGGCTCCCATGTTTATAAAACGTTTTATAAACTTTTAAAGCAAGTGATTGAGCCCAGGCTCCCGTGTTTATGAAAAGTTTTATAAACTTTTAAAGCAAGCGGTTGAAGCCCAGGCTCCTGCATTTATGAAAAGTTTTATAAACTTTTAAAGCAAAGTAAAGCAAGCAAGCAGGAGATTTATGAAAAGTTTTATAAACTTTTAATGTCACACCCCCACCCCCTACTATCGGCAGGTGTGTCGGCCACTCCACAGAAATCCCCAGTCGTTACCTTTAACGACTAGAAAATCCTGTAAGGCGAAGCCGTATTGCTTGCTTCAATCTCGTATAAATTTTTTTAACTCACAAACTTATGATTTTACAAAATTTTGGCGGCATAACGGTGCATATGGGTTATGTTCAAGCACAGTATACCTGATTTTACCTTATATCAAACATGGCAACGACCCTCACACATTTTCATAAACCACATTATGTACATACATATATTCCTTTATACAAGTTCAAGGTATTGTTTCCTTACAAAATTCTATTTAAACCACGGCCTTATCTGCGATGTCGGGGACTCCTATTATGCTCCAGGCGTCAGCGTACACAATACTGGATAATAGTTTTTAAAACAGAAAATAATGAGCTAAACGAGCTCAGTGAGTGTATACTTTTAGAAAATGTTTTGCTTTTTCGGAAAACATCTAAAAATTGTAAGACTTCCTTTTACATGATATTTTCCAGAAATATTTCTTTCTTTGCTTTGCTTTACTTTAAAAGTTTCACTTTGTGCTTACTTATGAAAGTTTATAGAACCTTTCAAAAATCTCTTGCTTGCTTGCTTTATCTTGCTTTAAAAGTTTCTAAAACTTTTCTTAAATCTCTTGCTTTAAAAGTTTCTCAAAACTTTTCATAAACCTTTTGCTTTAAAAGTTTCTCAAAACTTTTCATAAACAGAGCACAGAATGCTTGCATGCTTCGAAAAATAAACGGGAGCTTGAGAACTCCAGTGGATTGCTAAAATCCACGGGAGCTTGGCTCAGCCAGTTCGTTTTAAATCTAAGCGGGCTTGGCTCAACACGTTTGCCAAAACTCCCACGGAAGCTACAGGCGACCGTGCACCAATAGTTGATTTTCAAAGCGTATATCAACTCTTATAAGTATCAACCATTGGAAGCCTATTTTTGCTTCTCGTACCCTAGTGAACACGGGAGCACGGGCATCGTAGGTGCGTTGGAAGGACTTTGTGTCATCACCTTTCCGATAAATAATTGGAATTGACTCAGGTCGCCATCACCATAATTTAGTTAGAGCTCATAACCTTATATACTCTGTACGTGCCACGATCTCCTTTAAATGCATGATGTATGACCTAAGTTTGCTTGAGCCGAGGCAAAACTATAATCATGTATGAGATCCTAACACCAGATGCACGTACGAATACCTCTGACCGGTTTGCTTGCTTAGAACTAAGGAAGGCCTGTTTTTCGCAAATATTCTTTGCTTGCTTGTGAAAAATGGTTTTAATTATTCAAAACCATTGCTTGCCTTTAACTTGCTTGAAAAATGGTTTTACAATTTAAAACCAATGCTTGCTTTTCAAAAATGTTTTAACTCAAAACCATTTGCTTGCTTGTTAAACTCATTGCTTGCCTTTCAAACATGGTTTAAAATCAAAACCATTTAAATACCAGTGCAAAACAGTTCATAATAATACACTAGTATTTGGAAAAGCCAGTTTAGAACACTCCACCTCTTTGTTTCCCAACGAGCACAAATCCCTACTTTGCCTCCTTTGCTTTTAGCCTACATATCTCAAAAGAATAGACCTTGTGTATTAATCACCCTACGTATATATAAACAACGTGCTTCACACGCAGAGTCACTTTAAGGTTACACAACATTCATATAAGTCAAATTAACAATTTGCCCTTGAGCACTAAAAAAACCTAACAAAAACCACTCATTTTGGTAACCTTTTCAACAATACTCTATGGACTTTATGCAAAAATTATTCAAAGGTCTTCAAGAAGTATGAAACTCTCAGATCAGTCAACTATATATCCAATGACATCTCTTTAAAATTTCAATGAAAAAATTCCTTCTCCCTAAGGCCCTCAACCACATAGCACAAGTTACAGCATGTTTTGATTCCAAACTCACTGAATCATCTACTGTTATCCCTTGATTTCTGGGATCTTAACTCCATAAATTGGAAATGGTTTCTTCACTCATTTGAAGCTATGGTTCCTAAGGTTTCTTCTCAATTGGAATCCACCCAATTTGGATCACCAAAACTCAAATTGTGTATTTTACTCTCTAGATTACTCAAATTGGCAGAACAGAATCTGCACATAGCTCCACTTATAAAAATTTCACAGGCACTTTGGGTTACAGTTTGCATAAACTTCCCTTCAGATAACTTATTCTCCTAGAGTCTATTTTACCCATAATTTTGAATCACTCAATTTGGATGAGTGAAACTCCATATGGCAAAACACTACAACCATACCCAAAAGCAGGCAAAATCAGTGAGCTACACAGAGCTCACCTTTCAGTCCATGTTGGGAGCCTTAGAGCTACAATTTGCTCTTGGTTCCTTCTATAAATTTATCCCCTATCTCTTATGGTTCTTTAACAATTGGAATCAATTTATTTGGATGATTATAACTTAATTTACTCGCAAAACAAAAACAGGGTTTTGCAAATTTTGATAAATTTCCTTTAAAAAACCCAACATTCTCTTTTTACAACAATTCCATAATACCTCCAAAAACTACATGAAGTCTAACTCAAAACAAATCCACAACACTTGAATTGGTGATTTGGAAATTACGTAAGAAACAAACCTGAGTGAACGTCTGAAGCTACACTAGGTCATAATTCTTTATAAAGCTGGCGTAAATGTGATGATTCCATGGTTATTTCTCAGTTGGGGTTTTATCCACAAGAGCCTCGTAATCGAGGTTTGTGTGATCTCTCAACAAAGCCTGGGTTTGGGACTGTGATCTCCATGAAAAACCTAGCAATCACACCAGTAACTCCTAGACATCAAAGACACTTGATTCCATCTGAAAAAAAACATACCTTTGTTCTTCTTCTCCTTCTCCTTAACCTTCCTCTTAATTCCTCCTCCTCCTCTCCCTTGCTCTTTTCTCTCCTACAGGTTTGCTATAGCAAACTTTGAGACCAAATAATTTTGGCTTTTGTTTTCCCATTTTCATATTTTCAACTTTTCACTAATGTAAAATTTTGCCCTCATCTCTTTAAATGTGCAAATCCAACTTTTGAAATTCCTACTATGGCCCATCTCTACTTTGATTTTGATTTTCCTATCCCTTTTTGCTAAATGACAATTGTACCCTTATTTTATTACAACATTCCGGGTTTACTAAATTATCATTGCATCTCCAAAATATTACAATGTGACACTTGGTGTTCGTATACGCCCCTACAGTTCCATGTACTGTACACCTAACTCAGGACCGGGGCGTTACATTTAAAGCAAGGTAAAGCAAGCAAGCAAAGCATGAAAGTTTTATAAACTTTAGTAAAATCAAAGCAAGCAAGCAAAAGATTTATGAAAAGTTTTAGAAACTTTTAAAGCAAGCAAGAAGTTAAGAAAAGTTTTAGAAACTTTTAAAGCAAAGCAAGCAAGCAAGGTTTCTGGAAAATGTCTTGTAAAAGAGAGTTTTACAATTTTGAGATATTTTCAGAAAAAGCAAACATTTTATAAAGCATACACTCACTAGCTCGTTTGAAAACGCTATTATTTTGTTGTTTAAAAACTATTTTCCAGATACCGAGGGCCTGTAGGACTGTTTACAGACATATTAGGATTCTCATGTCTTTTATATCAGTGTTGTATTAAGAATCTTTTGTAAGGAAATACTTTTAATTTGTATAGTTGAAGTATATGTATGTACATAGTGTAGTTTTGTGAAAATGTGTTGAGCTTGAGGCTCTTTTGAAAGAACGTTGTTGGTTGCCATATTTGGAAAAATGTAAATTGTGTTTACAGGATTTGGAATATGTCCTATATGCAGCTGTTATGCTGCCGAGATTTTACCAAATCATAAGTGAGAAAAGGAAAAAATTTTATACGAGTTTTAAGAAAGGAACACGGCTTCGCTTCACGGGACTTTCTAGTCGTTAGAATAGCAGTGGGGATTTGCAATGGGTGGTAAGCACACACGCGTAGTGAGGGGCGGGGTGTGTCGACCTGCTGTCTCCTACGCGTGACGGCCCGATTCTGTGACGTGGCCTTCGCCAAGATGTGTCGGCGCATGCCCGACCTGGACAACGGCGCTCTCAACACGGGCCAAGCTAGGGCGGTCGCGACATGGTTTGTTGTCACGACCTAGACTTGCGGGGGTTGGCGTCACTTACTTTATCAGCACCCAGTGTCAGCGACTATATGATTGAGGTTGTTGTGGCCCTTTGTTGTGACCTGAAATCCACGTTGTGACCTAGGGTAGACAGTTTGAGGTCGCGACGTGCATCTGGCGTAGCAACGTGGTTGGCATCCTAGGGGCATTTTGGTGTCACGACCTGAAATTGGTGTCGTAACATGGCTAGGCTGGGCTTGGGGTGGCGACCATGCGGTGGCGTCGCGTTGTTGGGTT
This sequence comes from Tetrastigma voinierianum, assembly GCA_016808115.1. NCBI lineage: Eukaryota > Viridiplantae > Streptophyta > Magnoliopsida > Vitales > Vitaceae > Tetrastigma > Tetrastigma voinierianum. The sequence continues at coordinate 347,051 of JAEQBH010002587.1, read as the reverse complement.
CTTGAGAGGCTTGGCGACACAGTTTTGGTGTAATGGGGACCTTTGGGCTTTTGGTGTCGCAACACCAGTTTGGTGTCGCGACCTGGATGGGCCTGAATGGTGTCGCGGCACTAGTTTGATGTCGCGACCTAGCTGTGGGCAATAGGAAATTTTTTATGTCACGACCCGTTTTTAGTGTCGCAACATGGAAGGGGTACTGGACTGGCCATTGGTGTCGCGACTCTGTTTTGAGGTAGCTACTCCATTTTGAGGTCGCGACCTGGCCTGTTGAAATCGGTGTTGCGATCCCGTTTTGAGGTCGCGACCTAGTTTGTTTAGATGGGGCCGAAACGGTGTCGCGACCCCGTTTGAGGTCGTGACCTGGATTGGCCTGCTTGAGGTCGCGACCTGGTTTTGACGTTGCAACCTGTTTCTTGCTGCCTTGTGGTTGCTTGATGTCGCGACTTGGATTTGGCGTCGTGACATGTGGGCAGGCTGCCTAGACGTGTCGCGAACCAGCGCCACGCGCGCCCGGCATCGCGTAGCGACTTGTGTACGCGCCTGCCGCGACTGGGCATTGTGCATTTGCATGCAGCGGAAGTGTCTTGGCTGCCTGTAGATGTGCTCCGGCTACGCCTGCTTAGTGTGCTTTCATTGCACTCTGTGATCATCTTGCGATTATTTTCATACTTGTACTACGACCGACTGGTGCCGTGCACTATGTTTATTCTTTATTCAGTCCTTGTTTGGAATGTGTTCATGAGCACTGTTCACAGGGTTTCAAAAAAAAAGAAAAAAAAAAAGTACAAAAATTTTAAAAATTTTCTTGTGTATGACTTGACATATGGAATGTTTATCTTGCACTACCTAGGAAAGCCTTGACGTGGTGCAAGAAAAAAAAATTTTCGGTGCATGAATAGTGTCTCGAGGCTGTATTTACACCCTTTGAGATACTTCATTAAAAACTCAACTTGTCATTTGACGTGTGTAGATGGCAAGTCGAGGACATGGACATAGAGGTAGTCTACGAGGTGCTAGTCAAGCACCACTTGTTTCCGATCAGCGGGCCTTTGTAGAGGCCGTAGGGGTTGCGGCTGCCGCCATCACACAAGCAAGTGCAGCTGGAAATGAGGAAGAAACGAGTGATCTTCAGGGGTTTCAGGCACATCATCCTCCGTCATGCATAGGAAGAGGGGACTCGATGGTCAGGACAACCTTGACCATTGAAAGAGAGGAAGATGACATACGGGGCATCCGGGATAGGGGTGCTAGTGCTAAGAGGAAGGAGGATCAATCTTCTCCTAACTCGGGAAAGAAGCATAAGATTTCTATTTCTCATGGATCTGGGGGACAAGGCTGTGGCCACTAGGGCCAAGGCCAAGATCAGTTGTCCAGGGGTGGAGAACACTTTAGGGCTCTGGCTTGATGTCAGATGAAGCGTGTTTCCATTGCCACGGCTTGGACACTTTGGCCCAGGATTGCCCACAAGGTAGAGATCCCAAGATTGTAGGACACCTTGGTCCCCAATCGTCGGTGAAGACGAGCTAGGATTACCGGTCGAGCGGGACATGGGGTATGCTTCAGCGCGTGACCCGGATATGAGGAGAGGGTCCCGCCCTGAGGCGGGGATCCCGAGGTTTGGGGGCAGTGCCGGGTCCAGTCGGCTATGGGACCGGGAGCATATCACCAGTTTGTTTCTCCGCGCCCCTAGTATGCGGTCGGAAGGCCCAGTATCGATCCCGAGATGTCGTACCGGCACCTGAGTACTTCCTTGAGACGGGTCATATAGGCGAGGAAATTTAGGCGCGGGTTGGGGTCGAGCCACGAGTTCTGATAGAAATTCGAGACCGAAATTTGGCGATCATGATGTTTCCATTGCCCTGCCATCGACTGGGCATATGAGGCAGGCCCATCGAATGGAGGTCTCATGTGCTATGGTGAGCATCAGGACGACGGATATACAAGAGTATGTGTTGACCTGATGGGAGTTTAAATTAGATGCATCATATTCATTCATTGTTGCATCATGCATGAAAAGTGTGGGCGTAGAGGTTGAAACCTCGGAAATGCCTTGTTATGTAAGTTCTCCCCTAGAACCTAGGGTGAGAGTTGACCTGATAGGTCGGGATTGTGAGTAAGAGATCTCAGAGATTCTGCTCATGGTGGACCTTCGAGCGATAGTCATATCAGGTTTTGATGTCATTCATGACATGGATTAGGTTGACTGCCCATTAAGTTGTCAGTGATTGCGACCTTGGGAAGGTCAGCGTTTGCACATCAAGCAGGGAATAGTAAGGTTACAAATGCACATGGGTGGATGCTTATGTGCGTGGAATTTCGGGACAAAATTCTTTTAAGAGGGGGAGAATGTGAAACCCCGGAAAATCCAGATTTCCTAAGGAAAGATAAAACGGTAATTTCGGTTGAAAATCCGGAATTTTTCTAGATCTCGGATGACAAAACGGACCTCACCGTTGGAATCGTCTCGCGAAATCTAGCTACCACGTCGAATTTCGTTGAATTCCGAGACAGTCGGAATTTCACGTTTTTCGAGGCACAAAGAGGGGTGCGGGACACTTGGCATGGGGTAAGTGGCTCACGGTGTGCCATGTGTCAAGTGCAGAATTAGTCAATAGGGAGAGCCAAGTGGGGCCCATGTGGACATGTGGCATCTCCTAAGTGGATGGAAATCCACTATTATGGATAAGGGATAGGATGTAATCCAAATTAGCCAATAGTAGGCTGACATGTGGCAAGAGGAGTACTCTCCCACTTGAGCCCGAGCTTGACCCACTTGGTTTAGGAAAGAAAGAAAAGAGGAAAGAGAGAAGATGGGATTTTAGAGAGAGAGGCTCCTTATCTCCAGATTTCCCAGTGATCGGTCCGGCAAACACCGGCGAGGCAAGAAGCAAAGTTAGTCCCCACTGCAAGCGCTACGTGTGGGTACCAGATTTGTGGAGTTTTGACAACTCTGGGAGGTAGGGGTTTCCTCCTACTTGCTTTATTCTTTGGCTAAGAGCCATTTGAATGGTTTTGATGGTGTGAGGCCATGAGTGGCTGTTTGGATAGTCCCAAAACTTAGGACTAAATGCTGGAAATTTTGGGACTCATTGTGGACAGTCCCGGATTGACCGCGGACTGAAAATGGTCCTTGTGTGCTACATATTTGTGTGTTATTGCTTGATATTTGAATAACATGCAAATTGTGTGTAGGATGTATAACCATCCGTGAATTGTCTATGTTGCATGTAGTTTATAAATATTCATGTGACATGAAATAAATGCATTGGCATCATGCATTTGTATGCCTGAAACATGGCATGACGTGGGTGTGAGTGCATGGTTTGGAGGTGGGTTCTATGTTAGTGTGGAGCTTTGGTAAATCGACCGCCGTGTTTGGTATTCGATAAATTGTCACTGAGGACTTGTGATACAGATCGGCATTGGTTGGTGTCGATGGTGGGGCTCGGTGGCATGGACATCGTCAGGCCGAGCACATGGTCCACTAAAGAAATCGAAAAATGATCGGTGTTAAAGTGAAAGTTTATTAGAATTGTCCACTATTCGGGAGATTGTCGGTGCCGGAGGTTATCAGTTCTCGGAGGATGTCGGTGCTTGGAAGTTTGTCCACTTTGCTCGGAGGTTGTCCTTGTTCGGTGTCGGTTGGAGATTTCCATGGTGGGTATGTCCTAGGGTTTCGGAGAGTGTCCAAGGATTTTAAATGTAAAACAAATATTTTTGTTTTGAAAATAACTTTCATACATGGCAAGTTGCGTGTGTGAGAGAGTCGGATTGAGGACTTCGATGGCATTGTCGGGGGCATGTAGACATTCAGTGGATCTCATCCATTTGCTTGAATGTGTTTAGTTTACCATTACATGTGCCGCCAGGTGGGGAGTAACCCATGTAGGGGAATTCAACTATTGGGCATTGCTCACCCTGTCAAAGGAAAAACTATTTCAGGTACTGAAGACGCACTTGGGGATGGGACGCATCCGTGGCCTTAGAGGCGAAGAAATGGCCTAGTATGGCCTTATCTTGTATTTTTGTAAAAATGCGGGCAAAGGACCCGGTTTGGATAATTGTAATCAAAACAAATTGTAATTAAATTCTTTTGTATAAAATATACATTTTTGGTGAGTATGGATGTATGGACGTGACCATTTGCTCATGTATGGGCCTCGAGGAATCTGAGACACACGGGTTTCCACAGGTTGACGGTGGTCAACGGGACTCCCGGGGTTCGTGCCACATTTTTCCTTTATAAAATATTGATAATTAATCGACAAGGGTTTCTATATCAATTGATTAATTATTTATTCTCTTAACTTATCAATTTCTCTAACGGATCCAATGCACTGGCACTGAGTCTTCAACATCCAAGTACTGAAACATATTAAGAGGATATTTCATACAAATTCCATTTTTGTATATCTCATAAACTCTAGTGGTCAAATGATCATTATTCCTAAATCATCAAGGTATTGGTTTTTAAAAGAGACCTCACTTATTGATAACTCAAAGAATGATAATTACTTAACTACCAGATTATAATATACTTAGAATTAAGTAAATAACATAATTAATATCACCTAAGATTTAATTCCTTTCTACATAATATTATCTTTAATTAAATCTCTCTTGACCTTCTCAAAGTGAGTACAACATAACTCACTCTAATATTCTACAATAACCAAGACAAATTATTTCATAAAATATTATAGTCTAAATAAAGTGTCCAACTTTATTTATCAACAGTGAGACGATTCATTAATGATGAGAACCTATGACCATGTCTTCTATGGATGTATCCATATGATCGTATACTACATAATTAATCTGAACCTTATATGTGAAACAACGCGTGTATAAAAATTTAAGAAATTCATACCATTAAAATCAGAAAATGAAATTACAAATAGTCTTGCTCCTAGAGCATAAATATAACGAACTCCCACTTATTCTAAAGTACGCTTGGGACACTCCTAAGACCCATACAATTTACATGCATCTCAAACACACGTTCAGGAAGGGACTTAGCAAAAGGGTATGCTAGGTTTTCCTCATATGCAACTTTACTAGAGTCAATATCCCCTTTGAAATCAGAGTCTATAAGTATTCCAATACTCCCATTGGAATACACCAACATATAATCCCTCGTTCTCTTTAGATACACGAGTATATGTTTTTCACTACAGTCCAGTGTTCTTCTTCAGGATCTGATTTGTATCGACTTATGATTCCCACTGCAGATCAAATATCTCACCCAGTGCATAACATGCCATACATAAAACTACCTACAGCTATAGCATAAGGTTTCTCACTCATGAGTTCTTTCTCTTCAGGAGTTTTATGTGATTGTCCCTTAGAAAGATGAATTCCATATTTAAAGGGTGGAAATCCCCTCTTGGACTTCTCTATGCCAAAACTGGCCACTAGGAATGTAACACCCCGTCCCGAGAAAGTGTACAGTACATGATACTGTAGGGGTGTATAAGAGTACCAAGTGTCACGTTGTAGTATTTTAGAGACTAAAGTAGGGAATGAAAATTTATGTAAACCCGGGATGTGTGTATGAGAGTGAGGGTAAAATTGTCATTAGCAAAAAGAATATGAAAATCATTAAGTGTAGAGATGGGCCATAGTAGGAATTTCAAAATTTGATCTTAAAATTCTTGGGAGATGGAGGACTAATTTGTAATTATGAGAAATATTAGAATATAAGAAAATGAGACAAACAAAAGTCATTTTTGTCTCATATTTTGTCTAGGGTTCACGAAGGAGGAGAAGGAGAGAGCCAAGAGCAAGAAGAGGAAGAGAGGAGGAATAAGGAAGAGGAGAGGTTCAAAAATCAGGTATGTCTTTGCCCCTTGTGGCCATGAGTGATTTGGATTCTAGGACTTTGGTATGGAATTAGATGCTCCTTTGGTCTAGGTTTGTGTAAAGAGCATAAACTTTGAATTGTTGGGAGTGTGAGAAGTAAAACCCCAATTGGGAGAAAACAAACATGGAATCATCACATTTATGTGAATTTATGAAGAATTGGTGGACCTAGGTAGAGTTCTTGGATTTTCACCTAGGGTTTTGAGGTTTGAGGTTCCATAGCACCAATTCAAGTGTTGTGGAGTTGTTTTTGGATGAATTCCATGATAATTCTTGAGGTGTTAGGAATTATAGAAGTTGTATGAAGTGAATTGGTGTCAAAAGTGGCAAAAGAAGCAAATACGAGCAAAATTTACGCCAAGTTAATAGGAACATGTCTGAGGGTGTCGGTACCTCAACGAACAAAGTGTGCGGTGCGTTCAGGGTGTACGGTACACCCCAGCAAAAGCAATGTGTGCGGTACAGGTCCAGGGTATCTTAGGTGCACATGTCCCAAATACTTGAGAATGCTATGTTTTTGTGTAATTAAGCCCGGATTCGTACAACGATAGTTTAGGAACCTTATTAAATGATTAAGATAGGTTCGAATAAGATTGGGACTCGACGAAAACGTAGCGTACCTCGCCGCCGAGGCGAAGCGAATTCGTTGAGCGTGATTAAGTCTAGGAAGTATGTTAAGTTATGCGATTACGTAGGCAATTAATATTTGTCGTATTTGGTTGAGGATGTAGGTTAAAAGCAAAGGCGGGAAAAGTGTGGAACTGTGCTCAAGTTAAGCAAGCAAAGAGGTGAGTGTTCTAAAACCTTTTCTCAAATACTAGTGTATTATTATTATTATTATAAACTGTTTTGCACTGGTATTTCATGGTTTTGAGTTCAAACCATTTTCAAGAAGCAAGCAATGAGTTAAAAAGCAAGCAAATGGTTTTGAGTTAAACCATTTTTGAAAAAGCAAGCATTGGTTTTAAATTGTAAAACCAATTTTTAAGCAAGCAAGTAAATGGTTCTTGAAAAGTTAAACCATTTTTCAAGCAAGCAAGCAAGTAAGCAAATGGTTTTGAATAATTAAACCATTTTTCAAGCAAGCAAGCAAATAAGCAAATGGTTTTGAATAAGTAAACCATTTTTCAAGCAAGCAAGCAAGCAAGCAAATGGTTTTAAATTGTAAAACCATTTTACAAAAAGCAAGCAAGCAAGCAAAGAATATTTGCGAAAACAAGGCCTTCCCTAGTTCTAAGCAAAGCAAGCTGGGGTGGTATTAAAGATGTTGCACGGTGGTGTTAGGATCTCATGCATGCATTGTAGTTTTTGCACGGTCGTGAAGCAGGACATACATCATGCATTTAAAGGAGACCGTGGCACGTACGGGAGTATATAAGGTTATGAGCTCTAACCAAATATGGTGATGGCGACACAAAGGTCAAATTCCATATTCCACCGGAAAAGGTGATGCGGACAAGGTCCTTTGCCAGGCACGAGTTGAGCCTGTGAGGGTTCAGTGTTCACTAGGGTACAATAAGCAAAAATAGGCTTCCAGTGGTTGATGTTTTACAAGCATGATATACGGTTTAAAAATCAACCATTGTTGGTTCCACGATGCGCCCGAGGCTTAGAAGAGTTTAAAGCGACGGTTGAGCCCGAGGCTCCGTTTAGATTCACTTGTCCAGTTGAAACAACTCCTAGGAGATTTTAAAGCAAACGGTTGAGCCCAAGCTCCCGTTTTATTTTCAAACCATGCGGTTGAGCCCCAGACTCCCGTTTTTATGAAAAAGTTTTGAGAAACTTTTAAAGCAAAGGTTTGTGAAAGGTTTTGAGAAACTTTTCAAGCAAAATAAAGCAATAATGAAAAATTATGAGAAGTTTTATAAACTTAGCGAGCAACGCTAAGAGTTTTATAACTTTTTAAAAGAAAAGCAAAACAAAGCAAGCAAGAAAGTATTAAAGTTTTATAAACTTTTAAAAGCAAACAAGTATAAAAGCAAGCAAGCAAGAAAGTTTTAGAAACTTTTTAAAAGCCAGCCAACCAGTAAAACTGTGGAAAATATTTGTAAAAGTTTCGGTTTGAGGTGTTTTCGAGAAAAAGCAAAAGGTTTTATAAAAGCATACACTCAGTGAGCTCGTTTAGCTCATTATTTTGTATTTTAAAAACTATTTTCCGGTGCAGTATGCAAGGCGGAAGCACAATAAGTTGGTCACGACATTTACAATACGAGAGTGCTGTAAATTAAGAACATTATGTAAGGAAAAGAGAGCTTGAACATGTATATTGGAACCTATGTATGTACAAAGAGTATAGTTTGTGAGAATGTTGGTATCTTTGGTTGCCATATTTTTGGATGTAGTGTAATTGGATGTATCTAGGGATTTGGGTATACTATGTGCGTAGTCATGCTGCAGTTTTCATTGCTAAGATTTTGCAAATCTAAGTTGAAAAATAAAGAAAAATTTTTATAGGGGTTTAAGCAAGCAATGCGGCCGCTTCACGGGGGATTTCTAGTCGTTGGGGGTAGCAGTGGGGTTGTGGAGTGGCCCGACACCAGCCATTTGGAAGGGGGGTGGGGGTGTGTCAAGGAAGCTTGGGATAGAGCTAACACCTTATTCTTCTGGTCTCATAAAAATTTGATTCCTAGAATATATTTAGCTTTACACAAGTCTCTCATATCAAAATGCTATTTTAGGTAACCCCTTACGTTTGACAACACCTTCACATTGTCTCTAATTAACATGATGTCATCTATGTAAAGAATAGGGAAGACTATTACTGTACCTTGAATCTTTTATACACACATGGTTTATCAGGGCTCTTTTTCTTGTAGATCAACTTGCTTTGTAAGACCCGAGAAAATTCCAATTTTCTGAAAAAGGGCAAAACGGTCATTTTGGTAAAAATCCAAAATTTTTCTAGATCTCGGATGACGAAACGGATTTCACCGTTGGAATCGTCTCGCGAAATCTAGCTACCACGTCGAATTCTGACACAGTCGGAATTTGCACGTTTTTCTAGGCACCGGGTATCGGGTGCTTGAGTAAAGCATTTATGTGATGTGACAAAGTCACCTATAACATGTAATCATGTGACACATATTGCATGAGTAGAGAGGATGGAAATGGATCGTAGAGATAGTGCAAAGTATCAAAAAATCCAAGACTTGAAAAGGACATGGATGGTATTAAATGAAAGTTTAATGAGAGTAAGGACAAAAGATGAATAGTTATCATTTTCTCCATTTAATTGAAAGCCAAAATGTGCAGGAGAGGAGACGGATGCAGTAGCTTAGTTTTTCATTTTTCTAGAGAGAAAGAGAGCCACTTATCTCTAGATTTGCGGCCATTTGGACCGTCAGTTCTCGACGGAGTAAGAAGCAAAGTTGCTCTACCGGTGGGGGCTAAAGCGTGAACCTGCAATTCGGGTTCCGACAAGCTCAGTAGGGATCTTTTCCTACTTGCGTTAATCTTTGGTTAAGAGTCATGTAAATGGTTAGGAATGTTATGAGGCTTGTATTAGCTGTAAACTTGTTCTTAAAACCTTTGAACCGAGTGGAGAAAATTCATATTTTGTGTGATCTTGAACAGTAACCCGATGGTTACACTGTTCACGTGAATAGTAACATGAATATTTTTGAGTGAATTTTTATGATGTTTAGTGATTCAAAATGAATTGCTTGTGTTTGCTAATTAGCCCATGTGAGCTAATTTTGGTGTTATTGATGTGAATTTAATAACATGATTTGTTTGGATTAATTATGTTAATATATATGCATGTAAATATATTAGCATGAATGTGTTGGAATTGGCATCATCGTTATATACCTTAGGACACCCTAGAGTAATAGGAGTGAGTGCATGACATGAAATTGAAAGAAAAGCGAGGTGTTTGTAAAGGAATTTCGACGGAAGGTTACTGGGAGGAATTGTGTTGAGATTAGTCCCGACAATTGCACGTCGGAGGGGCCCGTAGTTGTTTGGAAGGTTCTCCAACACATTCGCCTCGGAGGGTAGTCCAATACTTTTACCAAAACTCGGTAGTGTGTTTTCGAGAACAACAAGTTTTGTTTTGAAAACTTTGATTTTACTCGCATTTGGCTTAGGCATGTGTGAGGGAGTCGGTGAGGACTCAAGACATGGGTTTGGGCATGTAGACATTTGAGTAGGTTCATGAAATTGCTTGAATGTGATTATTTGCCATGACATGTGTGGGGAGTAGCGGTGAAATTATCCTCTTGGGCTTTGCTCGCTATCGGATCTCATTTCGGTGCGGGAGTGTAGGAGGACGGCGCTCACTAGAGGTCGCGTTTAGAAGAAAGCCGGGTTGTGGCTTTGGTAGTTATTTTGTATACATGTATTAAAATTCTAAGGTTTAATATATGTTGAAGTAAGAGTGATTTATTAACTCTTGAGCTATGTTATATTTGGTTGGGATATATTTTGATGAGTATTGATGCAGGGGCCCAAGTGGCCATTTTTTCTCATTTTTATTCATATGTGGACCTTGTGTGGTCATTGTAAACTTGTTGGGACAGGTTTGTACCTTGGGTAGAGCTCCCCGTACAAAAGAGACTCTGCCCGCTTTTCATGAGTGGTGTCGGGTTACCCGACATCCACGATTATTCCGCGGATTGACGGGTTGTCAACGGACACCCCGGTTTTGGGGCGTCACATGCTTCTAATGGGTTTTACGCTCTAGGATCTTCTACAAGAGACCATATTGAGTTTGAACTCATAGATTCCATCTTATGGTCCATTGCCCTTTTCCACTCTTGTAAATCAACATCCTCTAATGCTTCTTTATATGTGGTGACTTGATACATTTTTCCTAATAGGGGATGTCTTGTAGGTTTTTGTATTATCCTCCCACTACAAGTTTATTGCATTGATTTTTGTACATGCACAAGAGGATTCAAGTTTTGTGGTTAATGTGGATTTCAAATCTCTTCATTATTTTCTTGTTCTTGAGTTTCTTGAATTTGGTCTTAAGCTATTTTCTATGTTTGTTCACTTTCGAGTACATGTTGTACATATTCCCCTCTTTTAACATCAATAGGAAACAGAGATGGAAAATTAGGCCTTTCTTGTGGATCTCAAACTGAGTCAAGCTTTTCAAGAACCACTTTGCTCCTAGGTTTAAAATTGTTCATATAATCCCTTTCTAAGAAAGTGGCTTGAGGGCTCACTATCACCTTCTTTTCCTTTGGATTATAAAATATTCCACCTCTCGTTCCCTTAGAGCCAATAAACATACACATTTTTATATGAGATTCCAACTTTTGTGATTTATGTGCTAAGAAATGTGTCGAGGCACCCCAAATCCGAATATGGTTAAAACTGGGTTTGCACCATTTCCATAACTCCGTGGGTGTCTTTGAAACAGATTTAGATGGAACCAAGCTTAGTGTGTAAATATCTTTTTCTAATGCATATCCTCAGAACGATGATGAGTAACCAAGCATTGACCTCACCATATCTAAAAGGGTCATGTTTCTCATTTCAGAGACTATTTTGTTGGGGCATTCGAGGAGATGATAATTGAAAAATTATCCCCTTTTTAGCCAAGTAAGACTTGAACTCTCCAGATAGGTATTCACCGCCTCATTCAGACCAAAGTTGCTTGATATGGACGCCTAAATGCTTTTTCTGTCTCAGCCTTATATTCTCGAAACTTTTCAAAAGCTTCAAACTTGTGGCGCATTAGGTAGACATATCCATATCTTGAGTAGTCATCAATAAAGGTGATGAAATACTCATATCGCCTCTGGATTGAACACTCATTGGTCCACACACATTAGTGTGTATCAATTCCAACTGTTTAGTAGCACGATTTCCTTTGGCCTTGAAGGGCCTCTTTTTCATTTTACCTTCCAAACATGATTCACATACAGGTATAGGTTCAAAGATCAAGGAATTTAAAATTCCACTTTTAACCAAATCATGAATTCTATTAGGATTATTATGATCTAATCGCAAGTGCCATAAATAGGTTTCATTTGAAACCTTCCTTTTCTTAGATAAGGGAAGTTGCTTATCATCAATATGTTCAATGGAATTAATACTATAGGATGAAGGAGCTAAGAAATACAAATCATTCATCAATATTTCAAATCAAATAAAAGTATTATTACTCTTAATTAAAATTGAGGAATTAAACTACACTGTTAAACCACGTTCAATTAAATAGCTAACAGAAACAAAATTCCTCTTAAAATCCGGGAACAAACAAACAGTTTGATAAACTTAAAATATTATTATCAAAACATAACTTCACGAGTCCTACAACCACTACGAAGACATATTGATCGTTTCCCAATTTCAAGCTCCTTTGTCCTTTATTGAGTGGACTACTTTGTTTAAACCACTCGAAAGGTAATAAACATAAAAGTTTGGTGGCTCTGGAATCAAATGATCCATTTATCATTGTAATTCTCCATAAACAAGCCCCAAGAACATTTGAACTACCTATCTTTGAAAGTACAAGCGTAATTACTTCTAACCAATGACTTTTGACTCAAAATTGTAGCTAGAGGATTACAGGATGTCATTTTATGAAATAAACAAAAAAAACATGCAATCAACAAATATACCAATAAGTAGGTTTATTTATTGCAACAATATCCTAGTTTCTATTATAAACACTTATGTTGAGCAAGATATTTATAACAAACTAATATTTTGAACATGATACAGAAAGTGTCCCACCAAGTCAGCTCACTGAAAACTCAAATAGTAACCCATGATAGTAATGAGTTTCTATGTTAATACACCAGGAAAGTCCCCAAGTAAGTCGTGGAGTCACATTTGGAACTTTCTCAAATAACACAGACATGTATCAATCAAAACTTTGGGCTTTCAATAACACTAACAGAGCCTTGTTGGGAGGATTATTAATGTTACTAAAATTGAATGTAATAACCATTAATTTAATTCCAAAATTATCTTTGTGTCCCCTACATGATTCTAGTGTTGGTTTGTCAAATCGTGGCTTCGATCGGCACAAAAAATGATGAACAGTAACATACAACGGTTCTTCTTTGGGTACTTATTATAAAATTATCCAATAAATCCTAATTTACATAAAATTATCCAATAAATAAATCAAGGAGGAATATTTAATCTTATGATTAGCCTCCAAGTTACATCCTAAAAAAAAATTACTATCAAACTTCTACCATGGATTAAGGCTAAAAAAAACATTCATTCATACAAAAATATAAATAACATGAAACATAGAACCTAGGTGCCACATATCTAATTGCATCAAATATACATGTAAAAAATAAAAGGATTTAGTTTACCACACACCGATTCAATCAAGGCTCTGATACCAATTGTTGGGATCAATATACAACGGAAGCTTAGATCATGATTGAATGAGATGTGTGATAAACTAATGCCATCATCTTTAGCATTTACTAACCTCTTGGTGCAGGACCTTTCAGGCTATTTTAGTCGCGAAAGATCTGTGTGTGGGTATGTCTAATTGCCAGAGATCAGAGGAGAGAACACCCATGTATGTGTATAAAGGCCTTAGGGAGAATGTGTGAAGGTCTTAGGGAGAGGGTATATTTGCAGACTCCAAATCCTAACCTTATAGGGTTACTTGTCTAACAAGCAACCAATCTCTGTCTTACGGGGTTTATTACCTATCAAGTAACCAAACTCCTGCCTTACATGGTTTCTTATCTATCAAGTAACCAAACTCCTATCTTATTGGGTTTCTTGCCCCTTAAGCAATTATTAATGCACTCTATCACTAATTAGCTAGCCTGGAGATCCAACAGCACAGTACATTGTTTGCAACGTGCGGCGAGAAATTTGTTTCCTGAGGCATAAATCAGCAGCGTGAGAATGCTTTGGTTTGGAGCTGAAAAAATGGAATGAGATAAAACATGATTTGAAATGGTGTTTAGGAAAAATATTTGTAAAAATGAATTCATTTAAAAATCACTGAAATTTTGTTTCAGCATTTATAAATGCAAGCACTATAATGATTGAGAACAATCAAAAGGAACCGTGCTGTTTTTCATTTGGTAACAAACAGCCTGAACTCATTTTAGGCATTCTGTGATACTAGCACCTGATTGGCAAAACATTATAAAGTAAGATTGAATATTTTCTTTTCTTTTTATCCACTTCCTGAGCAGGCAAACACAAGGGCACTGAAAACCGTAGTGACATACTGATGTATATATTTGAAAATTTTGAACTACCCAATTGGGCATCAGTAGATAATTATCATAATGACGAGTAAAAATTTTGGGGATGAATTCACAAGTAACCATAAAGGTAATATATTTTAAAGAAACTCCTTTAAAATGAACTTCTTAATTATTTATCAGGCGATAAATATTTGGAATCCTGTAAAATAATTTTGGATTGTTCATTATGTATGGGGTTTTTGTTAAAGGTTTAATATTACATGAAAACATAGGATGGTTATAATTTTGGCTTGTTGGATGAAAATTTGAAAATAAATTTGGAAATTTTTAAAATGATTTGAGAAACGTAAAATTATATACACTACAAAGTTATACTGAAATTATACTAAAAGTATGTGCCTATCATTTTCCTGTGTTTAGAAGAAAAACATGACTGAGTGATTAATTTCAAAAGCACTCTTTTCACTTTAATAAAATTCTCAAATTTGTTATAATGAGTAAAAACAAAATCTTCTGATGGAATATGAAGTTTATTTTTGGGTCTTTCCAGAAATAATGAATTTTAGGTTTCTGAAGCTGGACAAAAAGGAATAACTGCATTTTAAATTGCTGCACTTTGAAACCAGAAAGAATAAGGCCTCGTTTGCCACATTTTCTAAAACAAACCTTTGAAATGTTTTGAAAATAGTTCTTAATTGTTTTTTGGTACAAAATTTGTTTGTGAACTCAAATCTGTAAATCTATTTGTCACGCCCCAAACCCGCCCTATGGTTATGACTGTCATTTCACACCTCAAGCCTGACGGCTTCGATTTGTAAAACCATATTTCAAAGAGCAAGTAAGCAAAAATTATATTTTTATAAATCAGGCCTTGCGAGCTAGCTAGATTATGGTGACATAGACACGAGGTCTTTCCACCATATGTACCGGAAAGGTGACATGGACACAAGGTCCTTCCACATGAGCTTACGGTTGGCTTGGGGCTCAGTGTTTAAGTGCGATAAGCAGAAAGGCCTCCGAGTAGTTGATCTTCGGTTAAAAGCATTTCATACGGTTTAAAATCGGCCAGCTGGCAAGCAAGCAAACATTTTATAGAAAAGTTTTAGAAACTTTTTAAAGCAAAGGAGTCAAAGCCTAAGCTCGTTTATGAAAAGTTTTATAAACTTTTTAAATCAAAAGAAAGCAAGCAGTTTGAAAAGTTTTAGAAACTTTTATAGCAGCCAGCGAGTTTCTGGAAATGTGTAAATATAGTTTCCAGTTTTGAGATATTTTCAGAAAAAGAAACAAGTATGTTATAAAGCATACACTCATTTCGTTTAGCTTATTATTTTCACATTTTAAAAACTATTTCCGAGTCTGGCGGGCATGCGGGATATTTGGAGCATTTAATCATTCTCTAAAACTTTTAGTATAGTGTTATATTAAATAACTTGTGTAAGGAAATACTTTGAATTTGTACAGTTGAGCATATGTATGTACATAGTTTTGTTTTGTGAAAATGTGATAAGCCTGAGGCTCTTTGAAATATTGTGTTGGTTGCCATATTTTGAAAAGTGTAAACTGTATATACAGGTTTTGGGATATGTCCTGTATGTAGCTATTATGCTGCTGAAATTTTATAAAATCACAAGTTTAGAAAAGAAAAATAAAATTTATACGGGTTTTCAGCAAGCAATACGGCTTCGCTTCACAGGATTCTCTAGTGGATGATAGCGGCTGGGGGGTTACGTAGGGTGAATTCATTTTTGCCTTCTTAGTAAGAAATTGGGGTGTGACAAAGTGGTATCAGAGCCCAGGTATACGATAACCTAAGGATTGAGGAGAAATGATACTAAAACAAGTTGGTAACAGAGCCCGTTCTTACGAAACCTGTGTTATTAAACACCGTAGTTTGCTTATACACTATTTTACACTCTTAGCAACCATAAATTTTCAAATTAAAAGTACATACATATGAGGTGTTTCAAAGTATTAAACAGTTGATTGTTTTTTTTTTTTTGCAAATACAGCACTATGTCAGGAAGAGGACGTCGAGGTCGTCCTAGGAGAGTCATTCCAGAGGCTTTCCAGCGTCCTGTAGTACCTAAGAGAGATGAGCACATAGTTGGTTCCACTATCGCCTCCATGAATCAGCCTCCAACGGCAAGTCATTTGGACCAAGCCAGACCACGGGGAGCTGAAGTGCAAGGGTGTTCTGGCGTGACAGGTACTTATATTGCTCAGATAGTGGCCATAGCGACTCGTCAGCAGTCACAGCCTCCACCACCACCTAGAGAGGTTCTTGAAGAGCCTGAGAGGTCTATAGAGAGAGTACAGAAGTTGGGCGCCAAGCCATATGACGGTAGCGGTGATCCAGAGGCAGTCTGATTATGGTTGGACAGAGTGAATAAGATTTACAGAGTTATGGGCTGCACAGATGATCAAAGAGTCTTGTTTTCCAGTTTTCTGATGGAAGACAAGGCTAAGGATTGGTGGGATGCCATGGATAAGAGGTATCCTGATGGTATATCATGGGACCAATTTCAGCAAGAGTTTACTGACAGATTGTTTCCTCAGAGTCATAAGGATTCTAAGATTGAGGTTCTTGATTAGACGAAGAACATGTCAGTATCAGAATATGAGAAGAGGTTCTCAGAACTAGTTAGATTGGTTCCATATATTTAGGTTGATGAAGTCCTGAAGTTCAAAAGGTTTTTGGCAGGATTACAGCACCGGATCAGAGTACATTTGTCTGTGGTTCCTCATAATAGATTTGGGGATTTAGTTGAGGCCGCTCTGAGGGTTGAGAAAAGTACTACGACTATGTATCAAAGTAGGCAGGAAAGTAAGAGGAGTGCACCGGGCACTTCCCAGCCAGGAAACTCTAGTCAGTCCGGTAAAAGAGAAACAAGGGTAGGATTCTGGAGGCGAGGTGCGGTCGAGAATATCTGCAGTCGAGGGGATCGGTGGGCCCCGGTTGCCGATAGTGGCACCCGAATTATTCCCTTCCGTCACATGATATGTCGAAGCGACATTTGGGAGTGTAAAGATATAGTATAGGGTGTTTCCAGCTGTGGCCGGAAGGTATTTCATTAGAAGTGTCCTCGATTGATTGGTGCGAGACATCGGTGGCCCGACCCTGTTTACCAGCACCAGGAGATGAGTGCTCGAGTCTTCGGGGGAGGTTCCCAAGCGGAGGGACGGTGCGACCGCGGGTGGGGCGGTGATGGTAGAGCAAAGGTAGTGCCACGGGGGATGCGGGCGAGAGACATTGCTTAGGCGAGTTTATCTTTGTGACTTCGGCGGGATCACGAGATCGACTCGGATGTGATTCTTGGTATTATTTCTATCCTTGATCATGATGCATATACATTAGTGGACCCAGGAGCCACGCATTCATTTGCATCCAGGCCTTTCTTAAATCGCTTCCAGATAGAGACCCAGCCATTAGAGGGTCGTATGAGAGTTTCCCTTCCCGCAGGCGATCCGTTAGTCTTAGTCAGAGTAGTTAGAGATAGTAGAGTTCTGATTGGGGGCGGGGCTCCCGAGGTCGGATCTTGTGGCCTTAGATGAGGGATTTTTGATGTGGTTCTCGGCATGGATTAGCTATCTGCTGCCATAGAGCCAACATGGCGTATAAAGGGAAGTGAGAGATTTGCATGGGCGGGGAAATTGGAGGTAAAGTTAGGGGAATCACGTAGAGAGTTATCTTCGATATGATCACTTCATGTATTATGAGAGGGGATGTTGCGTAAGGGTTGTCAGGGTTATCTAGCTTATGCGGTGGAGACAGGGAAAAAGGGGACTCTAGTGGATGAGATTCCAGTTGTTAGAGAGTTCCTAGATGTATTCCCAAATGATATTGCAGGCTTATGTAACGACCCGTACCAAATAATACAAGTTTTAACAAGTTTAACCAAGTTTGACTAAGTTTGACCAAGTTTGACCAAGTTTGACCAACCATTAGTAGGTGGGGCCAAGTTGACTTTTTCAATGATGAATAATTTTGGGTTGACTAAGGCGCCCATTTAAGTAGGCCTCGTCGATGCGAGTTCTGAATTGGGTTGGAGCGTCAAAAATCCAGACTTACGAATAAGAAGTTATGGCCCTGGTAAGTTCAAACAGCAGTATTTTATCAATATTCAAGTCAGCCCGGGATTTTTACCCGAAAACAACCCTAGGCTCTATATAAGCCTAGGTTTACGTGCCAAGTGAGAACCAAACCCCAAAACCTTAGAGAAAAACCCCAAAAACCCGTGGACCCCAAATTGGGTGTTTTGACCTAGTTTTAGACACAATTGGGTTTTGGTAGTGGGGCCAGATTAGGCCACCCACCTTGCTACAGCGCCAGCCAGAGACGCCACCACCAGACGACCGTCATGAGTAGAATTCTGACCCCATTGTGGCTAACTAGCCTTGATCGGGCGGCGAACACGGCCAAGAAAGCCACCTTGGGTCGCCCGGATTTTGCCATTTTTCGATAGCCATTCGGGCCGACCCATACCCTCTCTCCACCATTTTTTGGACGCTGAACTCATTCCCGTGGTCCTTTTTTGCAGATTCCTCACCTGGTTTGAAGATCGACGAAAACAGTTTGCTTAATTTGAGGGTTGGATCGAGTTTTGACCACCCTGACAACTTTTGGACCAAGGTAAAGTCTTGCTATGTTCACAGTCTCTTGGGCTTTAAGTTGATATAAAGTTTGTAAATTTTTGGGCCGTGTTTGGTTAGATTTCCATTTCGGCGGGTCATTTGGGATGATGCAGATTAATGTTTGAATGAAATTGGACACCAATTGGTCAAATTAGGTAAAATTGAAGTTGGATTAGTGAAGTGGATATTTAATGATTTATTGGAAGGGTTTCAATTTCGAAAATTTCTCAGGGTGAAAAGCCCCAATTTCCCCGGGTACCAGGGCCTGTAAGGCACACTTGTATAATTAGCTGTCGAGTCAAATTTAGATAATTTCATAGTCTAGAAGTATTCTAAGACATTTGGGGCATCCCAATGTCTTTGGTTTAGTTATTGGAACCTAAATGGTATTTTTATTATATTACAAGCAATCACGCTGAGCTTGGAGACAATCCTGCAGGGGAGCAAGACTGAGCATCTGTAGTCTATGAGTGGTTTACATGTTTTAAATGCTTTGGGGTATTATTATGATATATAATGGTGGTTAATTATTTTACATATAGATTATGTGATCGAATGGTTGGTTATGCATAAATAGAATTATCTGTTTTATATAAATAAGTTATCATTTTATGTGAATTTTGTCAACATATTAAATATTTGGAGATTTTACTGAGTTCATGGATAAATTGTGGAATGTAAATATTTTAGTACATGGATGGAGGTTTCAAAATCACTTTGAAATATATTGATTTAAGAAATGGATTTTAGATTTTATGATTTTAAGCATGATAAATATTGTTAAAAGTTTTATGTGCTTAAAATTGGTCATATTGAAGATATTTTCATTATGGTATTTCTCGATTTCGGTATGAATTGATGAATTGAAATTCATCAATATATTTGATTGAGATGTTAAAATTAAGTTGATAAATTCTTAATTTATAATACAGTATCGTTGGAAAAGTATATGTGAGTAAGGATATTGTGTTGGTTGTTATAAGTTGATGTACCATATAGTACCAGAGTTCGATTTATATTACAGTGCACTGGGTTTGCCACGGTGTCGTGAGGTTGATTTCATACAACAGTTGTGCACTGGGTTGCCACAGTGTTGTGAGGTTGGTTTCACCCAATGGTTATATGATATTTCCACAGTCGTGAGGTTGGTTTCACCCAACGATTATATATTTCCGATGTCGTGAAATTTGGCTTCATCAATGGTTATACATTTTCCACCGGCCAGAGCAGACCGGGGTTTTACTCGATGGTTCATCATCATGTATTATTATTATTATTACCACGACACCTTTCTATGTTGAGGGTCGTGAGGTGGGTGTTCCACGGTTTGTGAAGGGTAAATGGTATGGTACATAGTTGGTTTATATGGTATGGTACATCGTTGGTTTATATGGTATGATACATAGTTGGGTTATATGGTATGGTACATGGTTGGTTTCTGAGTAAGGCATAACCATTTCAACATTTATGGTTAATGTATTTTTCATGATTATTTGGACGACATGATGTTTATATATTTTATGCTCAATTTTTATGTGGTGAATAAATTCAGGTTATAATTATCTTAATGATAATTTCGGATAAATTTTTGAGCATGCGTTTCATATTGTTGACTTGGTTATAAGTATGGGTTTTGTGAAATGATCTTAAACGGGGAACCTTGAAAAAGAGTGGACGTGTAGTTTTGAGAGAAGGAATGTTCGAAAATAAAAACATTATTTCGCTATAAATTGTACTTATTTCAGTGAGATTTATTATCTCACGTTTTATTGTTTGAAATCCATTCCCTAGGTCCAAGCAGTTCGTAGAGACATACCTCGCGCCAGCTTCTACGTCACTCATTCTGCGGCAACTGCAGTATTCTATCGTATCTATCTACCTTTATTTTATTGGACTTATGTATTTTCATTTGTACCCCTAAATTCGCAAACACTCTTAGAATGCTCTAATCTTAGTATTGAACTCGTATGAGTCCTTATTATGTGTGTTTGTGGTTATGACCTACAGTAAGATAGGTCGGTTGTGGATTTTAGCGGTTGTGGATCCTTTTATATATTTGGGGTATTATATTAATGATGTGTTTATTTTCTTTCTTAAAGTGGGGTTCCATTGGATAGTCCCTAGAGATTGTACAGTGGGACTTCACTAGGTAGGACCACCCGGGGAATCCTGGGAGGGTATCCGGGTCAGGTCTTGTCACTTACCTCCAAATAGAGAGGTGGAGTTCACCATTGATTTGATCCCAGGGACTGAGCCCATTTCCATTCCTCCTTATAGGATGGCTCTTACAGAGTTGAGGGAGCTTAAGGCTCAATTGGAAAAATTGTTGAGTAAGGGATTCATTCGGTTGAGCATATCCCCATGGGGAGCTCCGGTTCTCTTTGTGAAAAAGAAATATGGGAGTTTGCGGTTGTGTATAGATTATCGGCAACTGAATAGAGTACCATCCGCAACAAGTATCCACTCCCTAGGATCGATGAGTTATTCGATCGGCTCAGTCCAAGTGTACTCGAGATAGATTTGAGGTCGAGGGATATCATCGAGTTAAGGGTGCGGGAGGGTGATGTTCCTAAGGCGCATTCGGGACATGCTTTACGCGGGCATTATGAGTTTTGAGCGATATCAGTTTGGGTTTGGCTAATGCCTCGTTTATGGATTTGATGAGGCAGGGTATTCGGTCGTATTTGGATAGGTTTATGTAAGTGCTATCGATGATATCCTAGTGTATTCAGGTAGCCCAGAGGAACATTCAGAGCACCTAAGGATTGTGTTACATACCCTAAGGGAGCGGCAGATGTATGCCAAGTTGAGCAAGTGCCAGTTTTGGCTTGACAGGGTGGGCATTCTTAGGTCATGTGATCTCAGCTGAGGGGGTGAGTGTGGATCCCCAGAAAATAGAAGCTGTGGTAAATTGGAAACCGCCAAAGAATGTATCAGAGGTCAGAAGCTTCCTTGGTTTAGTAGGGTATTACAGGAAGTTTGTTGAGGGGTTCTCTAAGATGATCCAACGTAATTGTCAAGTATGATTGGGTGCACACTTTACCTTGTGATTTCGAGTTGAAGGGTAGATTGACTTATTTCAGTTCTAACTTATGATAGGAGAAGATGGGTTTGTAGTTTCACGGCGATGCTTCCACGATGGGACCTTGGTTGTGTTTGATCACGAGAATGATAGGGTGATTGCAAATGCCTCTCGACAATTTGAAGAAGCATGAGAAGTACCACACACCGACTTGGGCTTGCGGCGGTCGTGTTTGCCTGAAGATATGGGCATTATTATAGGGTGCTCGCTTGCGGGATTTTACGGATCAGAGTCTTCAATATATTTTCACCCAAAGGAGTTAACCTAAGGCAAAGATGGCTTGAGTTGATTAAGGACTAAACATCTTGTGGGTACCATCCGGGGAAAAGCTAATGTCGTAGCAGAGATGCCTTAAATAAGTAGCCAGAGAGTTCTTTGTCTCGTATGAGATCGGGTTATCTTCCACGAGTTGGTGGTTTGAGAGTTTTTAGGGGTGATGTTGGAAATTTGCAAAAGTTCGGGGCATTGTTGCCACATTTCATATTGTGAGGCCTCTCCTGGTGGATCATGTCGGGCGGGCGGTTGCAGATCCACGGATAATTAAGCTTAAGGAAAGAGATAGAAAAGGGAAAGCGAGTTTAGAATCAAAGATGGCATGATAGTGAAAGGATAGAGGAAATGTGTGCTAGAAGTATGGTGTTGAAGAGACATTACTGGAAGAGGCGCATTCATACACTTATGCTATGCATCCGGTAGTACCAGATGCTCTGAAGACTTTGAAATGAAGCGAGCTTCAGTCAGAAGTTATAGGACCTTATGAGATTGTAGGCAGGTGGGACGAGTAGCTTACAAGTTGGGGATTACCCCCTACGAGTTATGCAAGGATTTCATGACACATTCCATAATAGTAAGTGTTAGAAGTACATACGAGATTCTTCACATGTCTTAGAGCTTCGGTGCGGCTAAAGGAGAATCGACTTATGAGATACACCTATACGGTGTAGATGCAAGGAATCGTCGTTGAGAGTAAGGTGATTCCTTTAGTTAAAGTCCTGTGGAAGAATCATGAGAGGGAAACTGACTACTTACGAGACGAAGCTCATATACCATCGGGTATCCTCAGTGTTTTGGTCTCGGTACTTTCTTTTCCTTTGACTTTAGTTGTTCATTTCGAGGACGAAATGTTCTAAATGAAGGAGGATTTATGCTTGTAGTCTGAAGATTATGCAGTATATGAAGTAGGGTCTCATATGTGCACCAGGGCTTCCTTAATTATTTGAGCGTCATAGTAGTATTTTTTAAAGTTGTTTGTAATGATGAAATTATAAAGTTTTCAAAGCATTGTGGCACTTTTGCAATTAAGGAAAGTGGAGGGGTGAAAGTATAAATTATGGAATTTCAAAGGATAATATGTGAATAAATTGTCATAATGGTTCGGAAGCCTAGAAAATTATAGATCTCGGATGGCGAAGCAGTTACGTAGTTAAATTCGATCTTGAGAAATCTAATGACACAGAAAAGTTTAGTAAATTAAGTGATCGGAATATTTCACGAATTTCACCAGGTGATAAAGTGCAGGTGACCAGGGGATGAGATTTTTTACGAAAATATCGGAAGTCGGATATTGGATGAGTTAGGATTCATTAAAATAATTGACCTAAAAAGAAATACAAAATTTTTGGGACAAAAAGCGGACCCTAATAAAATACTATAATTCATGTAAAATAATAATGGCAATAATAATAATAATAATTAAAAAAAAAAGATAAAATCAAAATTATAAAAGTCAAATGGGATGGACAAACAGACGGGCGTGGAGAGAGCGTGGGGAGGAGAGAGATATATTTTAATTTTTACTCTTCGTTCTTTCTTAGTTCTGAATCGGACCGTAGATTTTTATTGTTGTTATGTGTATTATTATTATTATTATTACTGTTGTATTATTATTGTTGGCGTTGTTGTACAGCGGAGTAAAGTTGGACTCTGTGACAGAGCTCTGGCTAAGTGCAATATTTTAACATTCGGCAAACTTCAAGAGGTAGAATTTCCCTACTTGTGTTGTTTTAGGCCTAAAGCTATATAATGGTAGAATTTTCTTAGAGGCCATGAGATCACGTAAATTTCGATCCAATTTTTGGATTGAGTTTAGGAATTTTTAGGAATTTTGGGACTATTTTCGGGACCAGTCGGAGCTAAATTTGAGTTGTTTTGGACCAGTTCAGTTGAAGTTTAAGATTTGGTCAGGGATAGATTAGACATAATTTTCAAAAAATGTTTTTAGGTGTTTAGACTTTATGGAAGTCGTGATGCAGAATCTAGCCATATGCAGCCCAGATGGCATTTAGAGGCCCACATATTTCTAAAAAATTTGGTGTTCTCTTTCAAAGTGTGCAAATTAACCAAGATTTATGTGCGGCGTGTGAAGTCCTAATGCATCGAATGTGTAGGGTAAAGCGGAGCGGAATAAATTTTAAGCCGTGCTCGATTATTATCATCCAGAATGTGGAGTGTTCTAAACTTATTTACGTCAATTAGTGTATTATTTATAAATCGTTTTACCTTTGGTATGTTATGGTTTTAAAGTATTAAACGTATTTAGTAACTGATGGTTTAATTGTAAAGACCATATTTGAAAACAAACAAGCAATGACTTTTAGTAAGCAAGCAATGGTTTTGAATTATCAAACCATATTTAAAGCAAGCAATGGTTTTGAATTATCAAACCATATTTCAAGCAAGCAATGGTTTCGATTTGTAAAACCATATTTCAAAGAGCAAGCAAGCAAAAATTATATTTTTATAAATCAGGCCTTGCGAGCTAGCTAGATTATGGTGACGTAGACACGAGGTCTTTCCACCATATTTACCGGAAAAGGTGACGTGGACACAAGGTCCTTCCACCGGCATAGTTGTTGACTCGTGTTTACTGGGTCTGACAAATAAGAAAGGCCTCCGATGGTTGATCTTGATTTAAAAGCATTTTCCTCTACCGATTTTAAAATCAACCCTTTGGTAAGAGCTAAACATTTTATGAAAAGACTTTTAAAGCAAGCGGTCGGCCTGTGCTCGCGCTATGAAAAGTTTTATAAATTTTGTGCCAGCAAGCAAGTAGTTTTGAAATATCAGGTTGGTTGCCATATTTTGAAAAGTAAATCAGATATGTGTTTTGGGATATGTCCTCGTATGTGGTCGGTTATGTCACAAATTTTATAAAATCACAAATTTAGAAAAGAAAATAAATTTATACTAAGCCAAAGAAGCAATACGGCTTCGCTTCACAAGATTCTCTAGTTGTTGGAAGTAACCTACTGTCTTCATAGTGGCTGCACACCTGTCGCAGGTGGGGGTGTGATAGATCAAATATTTTCAAATCACTGACAAAAATAAGAGATACTATCATTAGTCATTTTCATAAAAAAAAAAATTTCAATACATTCAAATATTTAAATAAAGTCCTTTCATTTTGGATCCAAACACTTTTATATCAAATTCCTTCAAATATTCAAATCAAAACTTTTATTTTGGTCACAAATATCGAATGGTGCTGTAACGTCCCATCCCGAGAGAGTGTACAGTACAGGAAACTATAGGGGCTTATATGAGCACTAAAAATGTCACATTGAAATATTTTGGAGATGAAATTAGAAATGATAAATTTATGAACCCGGAATTGTGGTACTAGGAACAAGGGATAAAATGTAAATATTTAAATGGGACATGAAGGTCATAATCAAAGTAGAGATGGGCCATAATAGAAATAAAACAAGTTGATTTGCAAAATTAAAAGGATGAAGGACTTAATGGCGATTAAAGGAAATATTAGAATATAAAAGAGGTGAGACAAAAGCCAAAAATTCATTTGTTCTATTTTGTCTCACAAAAGCTAGGGCACCCAGGAGATGGGTAATAGTGAGAAAAGAAGAGGAAGAAGAGGAAGAAGAAGGAGAAGGAGAAATAAGACCAAAACCAAGGTATGTTTTCGCCTTGAAATCATGGGTATTTCTTGATCTCACGCTTTGGCTATAATCGTTTTCCTTTGTCTGTGTGGTTTTGTGGAAAGACCACCTAAACCCTCAATTGTTTGGGGTTACAGGGTAAAACCCCAACGGGTGGAAAATAAGCAGCTAATCATCATATTTATATGGTTTTATAAAGAATTGGTGGACTCGGGTTAAATTCATAAGAGTTCTTGTTTTCATCTAGGGTTTTAGCATGAGTTCCAAATCACCAATTCAAGTGTTATGGAGTGGTTTTGATGAATTTCATGTGATGATTTTCGAGGTATTGTGGATTATAGAAGTTGTATGAAGAGTTTGCATTAAAGTAAGGTAAAAATATCAACTGGCAAATTCAAGGCTATACCAGACAGGGTATTAGCGCCATACCGGCACACCCAGCGTAAGCCAACCCGTGACCGACATAGTCCAACTCAGACTTGTGATAGTCCAACCTCAGACTCTAAGAGACACCCAACAGAATGCAACCTGTACCGGTACAGGTGTGCCCAAAATGCCCAAATGTCAGAGCATAATTGCTTCCAAATTCATAATCGATAGTATAGGAACCTTATTAAATGGGATTACATAGGTTCAACAAGATATTGGAACTCGAATAAACGTAGCTGCACTGCCTCTCGCGATATTCATTATGAATAAGTACTAGGAAGCACGTTAAGTTTATAATGCTATAATGAGGCGATTAATATGTCGTCAGATTTCATTCGAAAGGTGTAGGTTAAAAGCAAAGGCGAAAGTGGTGGAATCAGTGGCTCAAGTTTAGTAAGCGTAAAAATGTGAGGTTCTAAACCCATTTTCCAAATACTAGTATTATTATTATAAACCGTTTTACACTGGTATTTAGATTGGTTTTGATTGTAAACCATGTTTGAAAAGCAAGAAATGAGTTAGCAAACAAATAATGGTTTTGAGTTGTAAAACCATAATTTAAAGAGCAAGCAAATGGTTTTGATTTAAACCATATTTGAAAAGCAAGCAAATGGTTTTGAATTGTAAACCATTTTTCAAAGAGCAAGCAAGTAAATGGTTTTGAATTGTAAACCATTTTTCAAAGAGCAAGCAACCAACCAACCAAGCAAAAGAATATTTGTAACTTGAGGCCTAACTAAAATCACTAGTTCATGGCTTATCACAGGTCGAGGAGAATTATCGGAAATCATTACGGTGGTGTTAGGATATCATACATGCATTTTAGTTTTACGGTGACAAGCGTAGGTCATCACGTCTTGACATTTAAAGGAAGATGATGGCATATCTTTGGGGTATATAAGGTTGAATAACTAGATTATGGTGAGGCGACCAGTCAATTCCACCATATTCTTAGGAAAGGTGGAGTGAAATTGTGCTTGAGCGCCCTTCCACAGGTGATCTGAACTAAGTCACTTCCCACCATGGTCGATGCACCTGACTCATAAGTAAGTCTTCTAAGTGCAATGACAGTAAAGCCTCCAGGTGGTTGATGATTTATAGCATCATATCTGGAGTTTGAAAATCAGCCATTGGTGCACGGTGAGCCGGGCTCGCAGAGATTTGATGCACGGTTGAGCCCAGGGCTCGTAGAGATTACCATGGCTGATTGAAGCCTGAGGGCTCCGTTTTATTTCAAAGCGATCGGTTGAGCCCAGGGCTCCGTGTTTATAAAAGTTTTGGAAACACAAAGCAATGAATTTGCGAAATGTTTATAAATTTTTAGACGAGAAGTTTATAAAAGTTTTATAAACTTTTTAAAGCAACAAAGGTAAATGGCAAGCAAGAGAATTGAGAAAGTTTTATAAGCTTTAAAGAAAAGCAAAGCAAAAGCAAACAAGCAAGAGTATTAAAAGTTTTATAAACTTAAAACAGCAAGTACAAAAGTTTTAAAAACTTTAAAGCAATAACACGGAAAATATTCTATAAAAGAGAGTTTTCACAGAGTTTTGAGATGTTTTCGAAAAAAGCAAAACATTTTATAAAGCATACACTCAGCTGGCTCGTTTAGCTCATTATTTTTGTGTTTAAAAACTATTTTCAATGCGAATACTCAGGACGGCTAGAAGCGAGATTAGGATTCTCGACATTTATACGATTTTATATTATCAATATTTTGTAAGAATATACTTTGAATTTGTATAATGGAAGCATATGCTCAATACATAGTGTAGCCTTGTGGAAATATAGAGAATATTCTTTAGTTGCATATTAGGAAAAGTGAAAATTGGGTGTATCTCTGAGTTTGGAATATATCATATGCGGCGAATCATCTTCTTAGGGTTTTACCGCTGCAGTTTACCAAATCTAAGTTGGAAAAAGAAAGAAAAATTTTTATCACGAGGTTTAAGCAAGCAATGCGGCCGCCACGGGATTCTAGTCGTTAGAATTAGCGGTGGGGATTTTATTGGAGTGGCGAGCACACATTGGTAGGGGTGGGAGTGTGTCAGTGTCAGCGTGTGAGACTTTCAAATGGGTGGGTGGCACTTAAAAATGTTCGTTTAAAGTGGATGGGAATAAAATCTTCTTGTATTAGTAACCTCTATGAAACAGAGGCTAGATCCAAAATCGATTCGTTAAAACAGTATAAGGTCAACTATAAGTATTTCCGTTCACAAGAGCCGAATAGGTGTCGAGCTGTGTTGTTGGTGAAATTCGAGACTGCTGAGAATCAAAATATAATTTACCGGCAGTGCTGTTCTAAAGCGTATATCTCTACCATTTATATTATTAACAAAACATAAACCCCAACATAATTTTCAAGCAAACATATTTGATCCATATTTTAAGCAAACATTTTTGAATTGTACATATAAAACATTAAAAAAAAACTGTATTAATTCTCTTACCTTAAAAGGAGCACTAAAATACTTTGGAAAAGCTCATCCTGAAGAACTGACAAAATATTTCACCCCTTCGTCGCAGTCACAAGCATGAAATAATAGGTCAAAATGAGATGATGTTTATGGTTCATTACAGGAGAAGATCTCTTATTGATGGTGCATCAATGGGAAGTGGACGCATGAAATATATTAAGCGTGAATGTAGACCTCTCCAATTAGAGTTTTGCATGGACTTAAGCAGCCAACTTTCAAATAGTGTGTCAATCTTTTCTTCTTCCATGGCCCAACTTACCCATGAAATTTCTATATATTTTTTCCATTATTTCAATGTGTCCTATAACCACTTTTCACATATCCTGCCCTTATTTCATCCACCGAAACTCCTCTTTTTTAAGGACATCCATGATTTTTTTTTTTTTCCATTCATCCAATTGCAGCCACCACTATCTTATTGCTCCATGCATTTTTTTTTTTTAAAATCCATACAGCCACTTTGATCCACCACTTCTCACTAAAATTTGAACTTCAAAAGTTTCATCAAAAGCATAAGAAACACAGATAACCATCTAACTTCCAGAAAAACAAGTCATAACAGATCAACCAAGCATCCAACAAACTCAGTCTCTGTTAAAACAATACAAACTGATTCTCCCACCACTTCTTCTCTTTAAAAACGATTCTGTTGTACTCTCTTTGGTTAATGAGATACAAACTCTATCAGTTCAGTTTGGTGCTCTGTCACATTCCTCTGTTCTAACTCTTTCTCACGAACATTTTGTCAAACACTTTCATGGTATCAGAGCTTTGGAACCGTGATTTTTCATTTTGTTTTTCTTTCCGTTTAATTTTCCTTTTTTTTTTCTTCTTCAGTTTTGTTTTCTTCTCTAGTTAGATTTCAACCTACACTGATCTACTCAAGATTCTCATTCTTTTTCTGTGTTTAGATCTTCTTTTTTCCTAAAGAAAATTTCTGCAACAAAGAAATTATTCAAGAACATCTCTTCTTCTCTCATGGATCATTCATCCACTCAATCTTCTGAGTATCAACAGAATACTTCTGTCAACCACTCTCCTTCTCTGTAACTTCTTAAAAATGTTTTGCCATTAAACTTGATAGGAACAGCGTTCTCTGGAAGACTCAAATGGAAAATGTAGTCTTCATGAATGGATTACGAGGATTATATAAATGGTACGCAGAAATGTCCACCCAAGGAAATTTCGATCTGGTGAAGAAGCAAACCCGGTGTTCATCAAATGGAGATGACTTTATCATTTAATATTAAGCTCTATTTATTCCACCCTCACACCTGATATAATGAGCCAGATTGTGGGGTATGAATCTTCTCATGAAGCCTGGATTGAGTTACAAAGGATCTTCTCTACATCTTCTAAAGCTCAGGTTATGCAATTGAGATTAGAGTTTCAAACAATCAAGAAAGGAGGAGACACTATGACGGAGTACATCTTGAAGGTAAATAAAACTAATAACCTTCAGCTGCCATTGAAGAACTAATAAAAGAAAGGGATCAAATTCTTCAAATCTTGGGAGGTTTGGGACCTGGATACAATTCTATAGTTGCTTCTTTAACAACTAGAGATGAAGATTTGTCTCTACATTCTGTTCATAGTATCTATTAACTCATGAGCAAAGACTCCAACTACAATAGTCTCTACCTCCAGAACTTGTTCACTTACAGCCATGTGGCTACTCTCCTCCCCTCAGTACAGCAATATCCGTCCCAATACACTCGAACACAATCAGTAGAGACCTCCTCATCAACAGCTGATTCATTCTACTCAAACTTGAAACACAAACCTCCACCATAGAGATTCTTGCTTCACATCATCACCTTCTCTTCCCTGTGACCACAATGTCGGTACGTAGCAGGATTTGGTCATGTAACAATGAAATGTTACCACAGGTTTGATATTGCTTTTCAGGGACCTTCTCCACAACCTTCTTTATTTGCCTTTGCCAATTCTCAGAAGAACTCTCCTTCTATGCATGCCATGCTAGCATCTGGTACCACCTCTGAAGATTGGTTCTTTGATACTGGTGCAACTCATCACCTTGCCAAGGATCACACCAGCCATTCCAATGTTCATCCGTATTTGGGCACTGATCAGGTTACCATTGGAAATGGACATACCCCTCCTAGTGCTCATACAGGTAAGAAGCAGTTTTCCTATTCCTTTTATCAATTCATTTTGCAACAAGTTCTTCATGTTCCTTAACTATCCACTGATTTCATCAGTGTTTCTAAATTCTACACTGATAATAATGTCTTTTTTTAGTTTCACTCTGACCACTTTCTTGTGAAAGATCAAGTGTCCAAGACCTTTCATCTTCAGGGTACCTTTAAATCTGGTTTGTACACTTTCATAACTCCAATGTCTTCACCATCTGCATTTGTCATGGCTAACTCCACAACCTCTACTGCTCAAGAAGTTATCTGGCATGCCCGACTTGGTCACCCTACTGCACCAATTTTGTATAGAGCATTGTCTTCTTGTAATCCTGCCATTGTCATTTCCTGTAATTAACTGTCTGAATTGTGTGTTCATTGCCCATTGGCTAAATCTCATAAACTTCCCTTTCCTTTTTCTTTTTCACATGCCTTGAACTTCTGCATCTTGACTTGTGGGGTCCTGCACCATGTCCAGCCACTTCTTGAGCAAGATATGTTCTTTGGATTATTGATGTTTTTCACACTACACTGGGCTTTATTTCTTATCCACAAAAGACCAAGCACTGCCTAGTTTTATTAAATTTCAAAAACTACTTGAAAGGCAGCTTAATACCTCTATCAAACACCTTCAATCTCATAATGGAGGAATTTTTTGTCTGCAAATCTTTTCTTCAGTCTAAAGTATCTCTGTCAGGTCTCATGTCCCATTCTCTTGAACAAAATGGAGGGTAGAGAGAAAAATCCGACACTCAGTAGAAACAGGCTTGGCACTTTCAGATCAAGCCTCCTTGCCCCTCAAATATTGGATGCAGTCTTCCAAACAACTGCTTATCTTATTAATCTTCTCCCCACCAAGGTCCATTCCTATTAGTCACCAATTCAACTTCTGTTTCATAAAGCTCCAAATTATATAAATGTGCATTTTTTGGATGTCTTTGCTTTCCTTCCCTCAAAACTTACATGATAATAAAATTTGTCTTATAGGTCTACTCCTTGTGGCGTTTTTCTTGAATTTATGCCCCATCGATAAAACTATCTTTGTCTTGTCTACTAAAAGCGTCGATTTGACATCTCTAGGCATGTCATTTTCATGAAAATACATTTACGTTTGATCTTCCTTAGTCTCATCGAGATACTTCCTCCTCTTGAATGCTCGCCGGTTCTCACACCGGCCTTTGCTACTTCCATTCTGATATTCTTCTTCAAATTCCTCACATCCTTGTGTGTCCTACCATGCATCTCTTGAACCCTTACCTCCTCTCCTACCAGTTCCTTCTACATAATCTAATACTTCTTCATCCATTTCTTTTCTTCTTCAAATACTCATCCCATGATTACAAGAGAAAAATCTTGAATCTACACAAAGAAGGCTTATCTTACTTCTCAGATTACAAAACCACGAACATATGCTCAGGCATCTAAACTTGATTTGGATTAGGCTTCATGAATCTTTTGGGTATCGAGGCTGCCGAAATTAGACATAGACCCTTGTTTCTCCTCCTCTTGGTGCTCATATTGTGGGTTGTCAGTGGATATATAAGGTTAAGTATAAACGGATGGGTTCGGTTAATAGATTTAAAAAAGCTTTCGATTAGTAGCTCAAGGCTACACTCAAACAGTAGGTGTTGATTTCTTTGACACATTCAATCCAATAGCTAAGCCTTGCACAATTCGTTTGATTCTTGCTTTGGCTTTCTCTTTTAAATGGTCAACTCGCCAATTTGATTTTGAAAATGCATTCCTTAATGGTGATCTTCGAGAGGTTGTTTTCATAACTTGACCTTCCCGGATTCACCGTCCTCGGCGCATCCTCACTTTGTTTGCAAATTGCCTGAAAACTCTTTATGGCCTTCGCGGGCCCCTTGAGCTTGGTTTCAAAATTGCATGGCATTGATTGGTTTGGCTTTCAACCATCAGGACAAACCGCCTCTCTTTGTCTATAATAGGTACTCGCGATATCCTGGTTCTTCTTGTATCGTTGATGATGTGCTAGTCATAGGAGTAACCCTCTCTCATTTCTCAACTCTTGACCTGTTACATAATGATTCTCTCTTAGAGACCTTGCAACAATTTCATACTTTTTGGGCATTCAATTTGACACGATATATTCATCTTACTTAGAAGTATATTAGGATCTTCTTGGAAAACACAAATGATTGACACCCGAGCCGGCCTCGCTCCGAGTGCTTCTAGAAGAACACTTTCTCCAACATGATGGTCTTTCGCTATGTCAGTCATACGAATATCGCATTGTTGTTAGGCTCTTCGGTATGCTACCATCCCACGAGACCAAATATTGCTTTTGTTGTAAATAAAGAGGGTTTGCCAATTCATGGTATGTCTAACTGATGCTCATTAGGTGGTTATTAAGTGCATCCTACGCTATCTGAAGGGCACTCTCTTTTGTGGTTTACAATTTCAGTCATCATCGTCTCTAGATCTTCATGGATATAGCGATACGGATTGGGCATCTTGCCTTGATGACCAAAGAAGTACCAATGGATATTGTATTTTTCTTGGCTCTAACATCATCTCACAGAGTCATGCTTCTAAACAATCTGGCCTTCAAAAGTAGTGTTGAATGAGGAATATCGACCTTGTTGCCCTCTGCGGGGAGCAAGTATGGATTCAATCTATTCTCAAAGAATTATGTCTTCCCATTGCTCCTCCAACTATTTGGTGTGATTACCAAAGTGCTGCATATCTAGCTCACAACCTTGTTTTTCACTCAAAGCAAAGCACATTGAAATTGACCTTCACTTAATTTGGGAGAAGGTTCTTTGCAACGAACTAGTCATCAAATATGTTCCATCTCTGGATCAAATCGCAGACATCCTGACTGAACATCTATCTACAATCCACAAGCTTCCTAAGGTGATTTCATCCCCCATGAGCTTAAGGGGGATTATAAATCATCTAACGTCTGTGCAAAACAAGTCATAAATGCATCAACCAAGCATCTAACAAACTCACTTTGTTACAACAATACAAACTTATTCTCCCACCACTTCTTCTTTAAAAAGATTATGTTGTACTCTCTTGTTTACGAGATACAAACTCTATTAGTTCGCCTTGGTGCTCACACATTCCTCTGTTCTAACACTTTCTCTCAAACATTTTGTCAAACACTTTGAAGCACTGTAAACTATTAGGCACTTTTTATGTTATGCAAATTAATCTACAAGTATACGGGCCTACAAGTAATATAGTGGACTCAAAGAATCTGGATATCGAACCACAAGGAATGGTCTTACTTTGCTCAATTAACTAAGTACCCCAACTACTCATGGTTTTCACTATTTTAGTAAAGGAAAACAAGATGCACTATAAGAAATTTGGTTTTCTACGTCCAAGCTTTTTACGACTAGTCTAAATTAGTCATTGATTCTAATTTTCTACAATGAACTTTAACAATTGGTTACTAATTTTAATAGATAGTCAATTTAAATATTTTATTTATTTAAGACCAACAATTTTATTTATTGCTACCATTGTTTGGTCATAAATATTATAATTTGTGACAGTTGATTGGTTGTAAAATGTATTATAAT
This sequence comes from Tetrastigma voinierianum, assembly GCA_016808115.1. Taxonomy (NCBI): domain Eukaryota; kingdom Viridiplantae; phylum Streptophyta; class Magnoliopsida; order Vitales; family Vitaceae; genus Tetrastigma; species Tetrastigma voinierianum. Next base: position 312,819 of record JAEQBH010002587.1, on the reverse strand, counting down.
GATAAATCTTATATTGGTTGTAGAAAATACTACAATTTACAAAAAAATAATAATAATAAAATTGTAACTCGTCCTTGGAAGTTTGATATTTGTGAGGACTATTAATTTTAGTTGCAAAATATCTTATAATAGTCATAGACAAGTACATCAGTTGTGATGAACCTTACGTTAGTTTCAAAAAATTTATAATCTATGAGAAATATTTTAATGAGTCTCTAAAAAAATATATTTTGTGAGGAGCGGTAAAAATGGTCACAAGGTGCCCTATTATCTCCAACTACTCATTGGTTGGTTATAGAATGGTATATTATATGCGATACACCTTATGTTGGCCAGATAAACCTATTATGTTCTACGATAAATATTATAACTCATCCCTAAAAAGTTTGATATTTTGTATGATCATAAAGAGAGTCGCAAAAAGTCATTATTTGCTAATACTCATTGATCGGGTCTTAAAATCCATATTATTTATACAACTCTTTTGTTGGTCATAGAAAATACTTTAATATGTGAGAAATTTTATAATTAATTCATCTATGAAATTTTAATATTTTTGAGAATCGATAATTGAAGTTGCAAATGTCGAATAATTTGGGGCCACTATTTTTGTAATTTAAAAAAAAAATACACTTTCTACATGAGTTTTAATAATTTCATATTATTTCATATATATATATATAATATCAAAAAGTTACTGAGACGCCCCAAAACCCGGGTGTCCGTTGACAACCCAATAACTCATGGGAATACTGCGGAATGTCAGGTAACCCGACACCACTCACGAAAATCGGGCAGAGTCTCCTTTGTACTGCGAGCTCAACCCAAAGTACAAAACCTGTCCCAACAATGAACAACAACCACACCGGGTCCATATCCAATTAAAATGATTAAAAATGGCCACTTGGGCCCATACATCACTACTCATTAAAATTACATCAACTATATACCAATAAGGTTCAAGCGTTAATACATTACTCTTAAATCAAACATATATTAAAATTTAGAGTTTCTAATACATGTTATTCAACAACATCAAGCCACAAGTCAGCTTTCTTCTCAAAACGGCCTCTAATGAGTGTCGTCTTCCCGATCACTCCCTGTACCTGAAATAGTGATCCCTCGATAGGGTGAGCAAAACCCAGTAGTGATAATTTCCTACCTGGGTTACTCCCCACCTAAGTGCACATGTCATGGCAAACAATCACATTTAAGCAATTTCATGAACCTACTCGAATGTCTACATGCCCAAACCCATGTCCCGAGTCCTCACCGACTCCCTCACATATACCTAAGCCGAATGCGAGTAAAATAATCCAGTTTTCAAAACAAAAGCTTTTTGTTCTCGAAACTCACTACCAAGATTCGGTAAAATATTGGACTACCCTCCGAGGCGAATTGCTGGATAACGCTCCGAAACAGTCATGGTTCTCATCCGAAGTGATCTGTTGGACGACTCTCCAAGGCAATTCTTCGGAAAATCTTACTCGAAATTCCTTTCACAAACATTTTTGTTTTTCTTTCAATTTCATGTCATGCACTCACTCCTAATATTTTAGGGTGCCCTAGTGCATATGGAATGCATGATGCCAAACCCAACAACTCATGCTAATATATTCACATGCATATATATTAATATAATTAAATCAAACAAATCATGTTATTAAATTCACATCAATAACACCAAAATTAGCTCACATGGGCTAATAGCAAACACAAGCAATTCATTTTGAATCACTTACAACACACATTTTCACACCAAGAAAATCTCGTCACTATTCACATGAACAGTGAAACCCTTGGATTGACACTGTTCACGGCCACACAAATAGGAATTTTCTCCACTTGGTTCAAAGCTTTTGAGACCGAATTTACGGCTAAAACAAGCCTCAGAACATTCCTAACCATTTACATGGCTCTAAATTCCAAGAATAACACAAGTAGGAAAAGATCTCTACCTCTTAGAGTTGTCAGAACTCCACCAAAATCGCGCTCACGCTGCAGCCGCCGCGCAAACGACTCTCTCGCTTCGCCCGCCGGTAACCGATGGTCCGAACGACCGCAAATCTAGAGAGAATGAGCTTCTTCTCTCTCTAAAATCACAAAACCCCAAGCTACTGCATCTCCCCAGCCGTTTTTGTGTCTCAAAAATGAAGAAGAAGACACTATTGCTATTTTGTCTCATTCTCATTAACATTTCCCATAATTCCCATCTTGTCCATTTTTCTTTATTTTTGACACTTTGCACAATCTAGGCCATCCATTTCATCCTCTACTCACGCAACATGCGTCACATAAAAGATACGTGAAGAGCGACTTTGTCACATCACATGCGACGCCCAAATTTCGGGGTCATTTTTTTTTTCACAAAGGAGTTTAATGTACAACTCTTTTACATACCCAAAACATATGAAACTATACTGTTCTAATATATTTTACAAAATGTTTCTCAAGGCCACAACCCGACCTTCATACTCAAGGACCTCGAGGGAGCGCCGGTCTTCAGGTGTACCTAAAAGGGGTCCCCACGACCCGGTGAGCAAAGCCCAAAGAGTGATAACCCCTACAAGGGTTACTCCCCACCTAAGTGCACATGCAATGATTGCACAAAAAACACATTCAAGTAAGATGCCTACATGAATGTCAATGTACGAATGTCCTCACGCCAATATCCTTAGTCACCACCGACTCCTCACACCTACCTAGGCCAAGTGTGAAATACTGCCGCCATTTGCCCCACCAATGACCTTTTTCCAAAATAAGAATTTTTGTTCTCTTTTAAACATTGGTAACCCATTGGAAAAACCTCCAATGCTCATTTGATTTGATCAAATGTCGTGTGTTTATATATATTTGTGGGCCACGGATTTTTCGGGTTCTCAACGCCAGACGCCGCGCGCCGTTCCAACATTTTCACGAACTTACATCGTCGGGATTCATGTCTAACCGCGGAATAACGCTCGATCTTTTCACCTCGGGGGATTCTACCCCATCTTGCTATGCCCAACACACTTATATTTATTTGCATTCAAAACCGCGTGACTCATTTGACTTTGTCCCACTAAATCGAGCCCACCAATCAACACCATACACAACCAGGCTCCACACACCCTGCCAATGAGTCCCAACCACGCACTCACCCGCTGCCATGCGATGTTTTCAGGCACGTATCAATATGCTAATGCATTTTCCTTCATGTTACATGTATATATATATGAGTGCCACTCTGCAACATCAACATACCATGGATAATTATAATTAATACATATAATTTCTCCATGCACAACCCATGTTAATACATCATACAAAGATACATAAACATGTCACATTCATACTATGTTATCTATATGGCTAATAACACACAACAAGGTCTCAATCTTGGACTCCATCTAATGGTGGTACCTCTACTAATTCTCCCTTCTCACAAACACAGAACCGCTTTGGTTCCAATCATCCATACAACATAAACAACTATAAACCTAGAAACTCTTAGGTTCCAAATAAACTCCTACCTCACCACATGGATCACAGAAACCATAGAAATTCTCTATCCTAAATCCCAAGTTTTTGGAACTAAACCATATGGCCTCTCATGGCCTCCTATAGACAGCCTTACTAATATTCCACCAGTAGCCTACTACATGCCATGCAATGGTCATGTTATATCCCTAATATACACATCGACATTGTCTAAGCAAACTGAATGATTGGTACAAACCCATAATTCAGAAAATGTTGTGATCACTCAATGTTCCCTACAGGATCATGGATGGAATCCTGACTCAATGTGAGATTTCCATAGAATCCAAGAACACCCAAACGGGAGTTTGACGGCGGAGTTATGTCCTTCCGTTGGAGGTCGCTGCTGCACCAACCTGCAGACGATGGATTCCGAATCGACGAGCTGACCTGACTGACGAGCCGGTCTAACACCTGGTCTGACTCAATGTCCTCCTTTGTATATGAATGTATTCTTGACTCAATGGGCTTTCCATAGAGTCCAAGAACAACACCCAAAACGTAGTTCGGACGAAGGAGTTATGACTCCGCTGGAGGTCAGACGTAATCAACCCGTACGAGTCAATCTAAATCGATGAGCTGACCTGAGCTGACAAGCTCGGTCTAACACCTTGGTCTGACCTCTAATGTCCTCCTCAGGCATATGAATGTATTATTGACTCAATGGGCTTTCCATAGAGTCTAAGAACACCCAAAACGGAGTTCGGACGGGCGAGTTATGACCTCCGGTTGAGGGTCGCGTGATGAATCAACCCGTGACGAGTTGGATCTGAACTCGACGAGCCGACCTGAGCTGACGAGCCCGATCGCACAATTGTTCTGACTCTAATGTCCTCCTCAAGAATATGAAATGTATTCTTGACTCAATACCTATAGAGTCCAAGAACACCCAAAACGGAAACTGACGAAGGAGTTATGACCTTCCGCTGGCGTCGCTACAGAATCAACTCGCACGAGCGACCTGAACTGACGAGCTGACCTGAGCTGACGAGCTCTGTCTAACACCTTGGTCTGACCTCTAATGTCCTCCTCAGGCATATGAATGTATTCTTGACTCAATGGGCTTTCCATAGAGTCCAAGAACACCCAAAACGGAGTTCGGACGAAGGAGTTATGACCTTCCGAAGTTGGAGGTCGAGCGTAATCAACCCAGACGAGCTGACCTGAACTGACGAGCTGACCTGAGCTGACAAGCTCGGTCTAACACCTTGGTCTGACCTCTAATGTCCTCCTCAGGAATATGAATGTATTCTTGACTCAATGAGCTTTCCATAGAGTCCAAGAACACCCAAAACGGAGTTTCGACGGAGTTATGACCTTCCGAAGTTGGAGGTCGCACGTAATCAACCCAGACGAGCTGACCTGAACTGACGAGCTGACCTGAGCTGACGAGCTTCGGTCTAACACCCGGTTCGACTCTAATGTCCTCAGTCATATGAATGTATTCTTGACTCAATGGGCTTTCCATAGAGTCCAAGAACACTCAAAACGGAGTTCGGACGAAGGAGTTATGACCTTCCAAAGTTGGAGGTCGCGCGTAGTCAATCCAGACGAGCTGACCTGAACTGACAAGCTGTCCTGAATGAGCTCTTCTGCATGAGGTATGCTAACCTCTACTGCATGAGGTCTGCTGACCTCTGCTGCATGACCTCTATGGACCTCTACTGCATGACCTCTATGGACCTCTGCTGCATGACCTCAATGGACCTCTGCTGCATGACCTCTATGGGCTGACCTCCCGCCCATTTGACTGTTCAGAGTAAAATGACCATAACTTGGTCTACAGGGTTCCGAATTGAGAAATTCAAAAGCCTAAAATCAATTTCACTGATGTGGCTACAATATACCAGAAGGGCTCACTTCCAAATTCCCTTTATTTCTTACCTGTATCTAACTCTATACCTGGCTAGTTGACCCGAACGCCGGAGTTGACTACCGCATCTAGCTAAACGGACCTCGGTAGAAGGACCATAACTTGGTCTACAGGGGTCCAAATCGAGAAATTCAAAAGCCTAACATCAAGTTCATTGATGTGGCTACAATTTACTAGAAGGGCACACTACCATATTTCCTTTCCTTCCCATCTAAAAACCAGTTCTAAAGTCCGGTTAATGCATACTATCACACTATGGCAGCTTCCTGTGGTCCAAAACACAACCAACATTTCCCTTAGACAATACAAATCACCACACGGTACCCTAGGGTAGAAAGTAACCAAAGTAGAGAAGATTCCACTGGAGCTTTGTCAAAACTCCCTAACCCGCCCTATGCGGCCCTTGTCGTGAGGTTGCACTCTTCCCTCTTGCTCCGCTCAAACCGCCGATCCGATTTTTCGGGAAATTTGCAGGAGAAGTGAGTCTCTCTAAAATCTCTCTTTTTCTTCCTCCCTCTTTTCCTTCCCAGCTCCCCTTTTTGGTCTAGTTAGAGAGTATGCTTATCCTAAGTCTCTTGACACCTCACTTTCCACTTGTCTCCTAACCCGCTTTTCTTCCCACTAAATTTCTCATGCAAAGCCTATCCAAGACACCTAGCATCCACTAACATTTACCTTCATGCAAGACTACTTTCTTTAGACACGTAGCCTACCTACATGTATCCATGTGGTGTGGGACTTCATGCCACTTGTCATTTGCTCATTTGTCCAATTGCCTCAAAATACGTGCAATTTCCGACTGTCTCAGAATTCAACGAAATTTGACTATGTACTTAAATTTCGCGAGACGAACTCAACGATATGTCCCGTGTCGTCATTCTAGATCTAGAAAAATTCCGAATTTTGACCGAAATTACCATTTTACCCTTTTTCAGAAAAATTCGAATTTTCCGGGGCTTCACATCACATAAGTTTCAAATCCCGCTTACTTCGCACCGATACCCAAACGCCTCAAAAACAAATTCGACATACCTCGAAATCTTACAAAATTTGATATGAGAATGATTTCGAGACGATTCCAACGGTGAAGTCACTGCTTATCCGAGATCTAGAAAATTTCAGATTTTTACCGAACACCATTTTGTCTTTTCGTAAAAATCGAATTTTCGGGTCTTACATTCTCCTTCCTTAAAAGGAATTTCATCCGAAATTCGGGACACCAAAACCATTCACATGCATATGCAACGTGCACTACCCTGGCGCACGTAAACTAGACATTTAGGTATTAAACGACTAAATCACGTACCTTCATCCCTAAACAAGAAGGGATATGTGGCCCGCATCGTGTCCTCGCGCTCCCACTATGACTCCTCCACTAGCACCCTTACTAGCCTCACGGTCTTGCGTCGCAAAACCTGATCCCAGCTATCCATAATGCACATTGGTCCCTCCTCGAAGGTCTCATCCGTGTCAACCTCAATTTCTCCCCAATCCACTACATAAGCTGGATTTGGAGTGTACCTCCGGAGCATGGAAACGTGAAATATCTCATGGATTAACCGACATGTCGGGCAGCTCAACCGGTACGCCATAAAGGCTCTACCCTCTCGAGTATCTCGAAGGGCCCAATAAACCTCGACGATAGCTTCCCTCACTTGCCGAACCTCACCACTCCTCTCTTAGGCATCACCTTCAAGAAGACGTGATCACCAACCTCGAACTCTAAGGGTCGACATCGCATGATCGTCGCACGCTGGGCCACTCTAAGCCGTGAGAAGACGCTGTGGTATCAAGCTCACTTTCTCGAAGGTGTCTCTAATCAGATCAAGACCAGTGATGGAGCTCTCTCCCACCTCGGTCCAACATAAAGGTGATCTGCATTGCCTCCCATACAATGCCTCATATGGTGCCATCTCAGATACTCATCGATATGGTAGCGACTCCACTAAGGGCAATGCTCCCAGCTACCCTTATGATCCGGGGACGATGCCGCAAAGATGTCCTTCAACACCATGGTCCTCTCCGCTCGACCACCGTGAGTGGAAAGTTGTACCATGGTCAGTCAGTAGCCCATGGCCTTTTTGAAACTCTTCCAAAAGTGCGTCAGAAACCTCGAGTTCTATCTCTGACACTGGTGGATACCGTACCCATATAACCAACGACCGAATGTACAATCGGCAAAATCTCTCCAATAGAAGGTCATCCGTAAGGGCTAGAAAATGTGCCGACTTCGCGAGCTCTGGCCCACCCATATCAGATCATGTCTCGCCATGTGTTTGCAGTGCGGGTCACAAAATCCATCGTGACGCTCCCACTTCCACTTAGCCACCTACCGGGCAGCCCGCTGGCTTCGATGCTCGGGCCTTAACCTCGTTGACACATGAGACATCAAAGTCCCCTATGTGTCTCTTTCATCCCGGACCAGAGACCGACGACGAAGATCCCCGTACATCTTCGTACACTGGATACACCTTAAAAATCGAGAGTAAGAAACTCCCCGAGGACCAGCCACGCTTCTCTGTAACCTGGCCAGAACCACTAACCACCATACCCCAAGATCACCATCCGCGTGACTGGCCCGGCTCTCACACCAGGTACCCGATCAGACCCAAACCCCCGATGGACACTATCTTCGCTGGCCCCGCCCGGACTCGGACAGCTCTATTCAACAGAGATCTGTAGCTACTAAACTCCTAACGCATCTCGAGTTTGCTCGCGTACTGTGAGCCCAACCGTCCCACGCTCGAGCATCCGCTTAATTTCGGAAGCTTATACTAGCCACGCTCCCTGACTTCTGACCGAGCGCATCGCCCACCACACATTTACCTTACCAATGGTAACGCAAAGCGAAGTCATAATCCTCTAGTAGTCCATCTATCCACGCCATATCAGTCCCGCCATGTGGAAAAATATATCAAACCTTTTTTTGTGGTCCGAGCACACCTCAATCCCTCGCTTATATGGCAGGTGGCGCCAAATCTTCAAGGTGAAGACTACGGTCGCCAACCCGCGTCGGTGTGGGGTAATTTCACACATTTCAACTCAAGGGAACCATAAGTTACTACCTCCCTGATCAGACCAAACACACCCTGGCCCACTTCTCAAGTATCAATACACTTGTACCTATGTCCCTATCCGGGACTATCAAGATCGGAGTCATGTTTCATCTTCAACTCCCCGGGAATGCCTCCGCATTGGTCATCCTAATCAAACTTGACTCCTTCCGACCATGTGTGCCGCGACCGGAGAAATCCTCAATGAATCCGTAGTACCTAGCCAATCCTGGCAAAACTACGTATTATCGGGTTCGACTTCCCCGGCCTCCTAACTCATCACGGACCCCGACCTTCCTAGGTCCACCACGCCCGATGCTGACACCCATGTGTCCCAGTGACCACCTCGCAAGCCAAACTCGCACTCATCGGGAACTCGCGTATAGCTGATGGTCTCTCAACAACTGTAATACGATCCTCAAATGATACTCATTCTCCCACTCTGATTGGGAGTAGATCAAAATGTTATCCATAAAGACTACGACAAACTGATCTAGATAGGGTTGGAATACCTTATGCATAAGGTCCATGAATGCCGTTGGCGCATTCACAGCAAGTATCACCGTGAAATCAAAGTGCCCATACTGGCACCAACTAAGTCTTAGGATATCCGCCTCTCAACCTCACCCGATGGTAACCAATAGGTCTATCTTGGAGGTGACCTGTGCCCTTCCTCAACTGATCAAACAAATCGCCAATCCCTGTAATGGGTACCGATTTTGATCGTAACCCCGGTTAACCTTCGTAACATGGTAATGGCGTATCTTATCCTTCTTCTTGCAAACAAAACCGAGCGCCCCATGGTGAAGTGCTCACCTAATGAATCGCTTGTCCGGAAGATTCCGTAGCTGGACTCTCGGTTCCCGCACAATCGCGCCATCCTGGCGCGAGTCATAGGATGGGCGAAATTGTGGTAACTCGATATCGGTCTACAACCTCAGGTAGGCAACCTTGCAGCTCTAAAACATCCTCATACTCGCAGACTCACTGAGGTAGATCTAAGTCCGCCCGTGTAGTACAACCCGCCTAACCGGCCCATGACACTTGACTCCGCATACACTGTCTCGGGAGGCAAAATGCTTGTCCCCCCCACACGGAGCATCGTCCCGCGTAGCGGTAAGCCTCCTATCACAATCATAACGACTCAGAAGGTCGGCCACCTAAATCAGTCCAGACAGACGCTTAATGGGATATGTCCATGACCTCGTGTCCAATGTGAGTAGAATCCCCCGAGACTTAACCTCGCGCAACCACGACATATCATCCATATCCTCGGTCCAAACTTATGGATACACCCACCAAGCTTCCAAGGTAATCATTTACCTTAGCTCTGATACCAAGCTGAGACGCCCCAAAACCGGGGTGTCCATTGCTGACAACCACAACTCACAATACTCTGGAATGTTGGGTAAACAAACCACTACGAAATCAGCAGTAGTCCCTTTGTACGGAGCTCTACCTAAAGTACAAAACTTCGTTCCAACACGAACAACGACCACACTGGTCCATATACAATTAAAATGATTAAAAATGGCCACTTGGGCCCATACATCACTACTCATTAAAATTACATCAACTATATACCAATAAGGTTCAAAAGTTAATACATTACTCTTAAATCAAACATATATTATAGAGTTTCTAATACATGTTATTCAACAACATCAAGCCACAAGTCAGCTTTCTTTTCAAAACGGCCTCTAATGAGTGTCGCCTTCCGACGCCCTGCACTAAATAATACTGATCCTGAGAAGAGGAGTAAAGCCCAAAAGAGTGATAATTTCCCACCGGGCTACTTCCCACTCTAAGTGCAAGTACATGTCGGCAAACAATCACATTCAAGCAATTTCATGAACCTACTCAATGTCTACATGCCCGCATGTCCCGAGTCCTCACCGACTCCTCACATATGCCTAAGTCGACGCGAAAATCCAGTTTTCAAAACAAAAGCTTTTTGTTCAAAACCTACTACCGATTCGTAAAATATTAACTACCCTCCGAGGCGAATTGTCGATAACGCTCCGCCATATACCCCATCCTGCCGATCTGGTTTAACGACTTCAAGGCAATTCTTCGAAAATCTTACCAAATTCTCTTCACAAACATTTTCGCTTCTTTTCAATTTCATGTCATGCACTCACTCCGTAATATTTTAGTAAGGCCCTAAACAGATACAGAATTTACGACGCCAAACTCAACAACCACGCTAATATATTCACGATATATATTAACATAATTAAATCAAAACAATCACGCATATTAAATTCATCAATAACACCAAAATTAGCCTCATGGCGCTAATAGCAAACACAAGTAATTCATTTCAATCACTTACAACACACATTCTCACACCAAGAAAATTCGTCACTATTCACATGAACAAGGGAAACCCTTGGATTGATAATCGGCTCACGGCCACAATAGAATTCCTTTCTCCACTCGGTTCAAAGCTTTTAAGACCGAATTTACAGCTAAAACAAGCCTCAGAACATTCCTAACCATTTACATGGCTCTTAGCCAAAGAATAACACAACTAGGAAAAGATCCCTACCTCTTGGAGTTGTCAAAACTCCACCAAGGTCCACGCCAGAAATTCTCACCACTTTGCTTCTTGCTCCTTCGAGAACCAACCCACTTCCATCCTAACGGCCGCAGAAATCTGTGAGAAGCGGAGCCCTCTCTCTCTAAAACACAAACCCCAAGTTACCGGTGATCTCCCCCCAGCCACTGCACGTTTTTGTGTCTCAAAAATGAAGAAGAAGACACTATTTTATTCTCATTCTCATTGCCAATTACTTTTACAATTCCCATCTTCGTCCTCCTTTTCTTGATTTCTTGACACTACACAATCTGCAGCCATATCCATTTCCATCCTCTCTACCTTCATGAAACATCACATGGGTACATGTATTAGGTGACTCAACACATCACATGTCTCTCAAACCCGCTACACCATACCCAGGCTCAAAACGTGAAATTCCAATTGATTTAAAATTCGATTGTACCGACGGGTAGCTAGATTTGCGAAGACTATTTAAAGTTGGAATTCGCTTTCACACATTATCCGAGATCTATCCAGAAAAATTTTTATTTTTACCGAAACGAATTATTTTCCTTTAAAATCGCACTTTCTCGCCTTATAATTACATTCTTAAAAAACACATTTCACATGATTTTTAAGTGCATTAAAATATTACTCTCAATATAAACGATTTTGTTAAAAAAATATTTATAAAATTTATTGTTGTAACTTTTTTTTTAAATCAATTATACATATTTCGTATACTTACATAAAATAATCACAAAAAAGTCTTAAAATAGTTTAATTTTTATGAATCCTATAGATCCAGATTTAATAATTAAAATGATCAAATATATTATTAAATTATTTTGATAAAAATATATAAAATGTTAATTAATTTTAGTTACGATTTAAAATTTGTTTTTAATTTTTATATAATTCTATATAAACATTTTTTAAAATTATCTAAAATATTTAATACATATTATACTACGTTTAATCAATATTTTATATTTATAGGATAATTCAAAACTATCTCATGATCAGGGAAACATAACAATTGATGTGGATGATGATTAGACTAAATAATTATAGGGTAGAGGTGGGTGTTTTTTTTTCCACAAAACATGTATTAAAATAATTAAAATTTAATATTAAAAATAATTTAAAGATAATAATCTTTAAGAAAATTTTGTAATAACAAATATTATTAGTTTTAGTATTAATATTTTCTTTATTTAGATATGCTTAGTGAGTTTGAATTAGAAATAAATTTATTTTATATTGCATATGAAATATTTAAATAAAATAAAATATCTTAATTTTATAAATATGTTAAATTTCTATTTATTTTCAAAAAATAGTTAAATGTGGTCGAGGGATTGTGTGTTTGTAATAACACTGTTAGCCATATACATCTCTCACTGGATCTACCACGGAGTAACTAAAATGCAATAATGACTCTCCTCTGAGCTCTGGGCTTTTCTCTCATTGAGACCTCTTCAGTTGTTCTCCACCAGTTACTCTCTCGACCTTCCACCATTCATCAAAAACAGAATTCAAAGGTAATTAACATGCATGCTACACAAACCACTAATGCTTTCTTCATCATATATACCCTAAAGGATGAAAGTCTTCTTCATTTTTGGGAATTCCTTCTTCTTCTGATGTGGGACGACTTCATGAAGCTAGCTGTTCAAATATGTCATGCCTTGTTACATGTTGCTTAGGTTTCTATCACACAGGCTATAGGAGAATATGCACCAAACTGAATTTATTGGTTTGTTAGGGCATCTAGTAGATTTTTCTTTCGCATAAATGGATCTTTTTTACAGCTTATATTTGTAGTTTTTTTCTTCCACCACTTTTCGAACAAAAAGATATTGAATTTCAATGTGAAAGGCACTTTGATTGTCATGGAACAAGGAGATCTCCTATTGTTTGTGCCCAAACTCTTCCCTTAATCTTCTAATGCGGATAGCTTTACAAGTCTTTGTAGTTTTGCCATATACTCTACTTCTATGTAGATCAATCCATAACCTTTCGGAGTTTTGAAACCTAAATCACAACTCCTTCTGTATAGTGTGAACACATAGTTTATTTCATTTTGTCAAGGTTACTTGCAAAGTCGGAATCAACATAGCATGATCAATTTTGATCCTTCAAAACATAGTGTAGCATTTGGGGTCCTTTAATATATGTAAGAATCCTCTTAGCCATATTCCAATACTCTATCCTTGGATTTTCTGTGAATCAACTTACTGCTCTCGCTACTCATGCAATGTCTAGTCTCATACAAATCATAACAAACACTAAATTTCCTACTGTTAATGCATATGGTACTCAAGACATCTTCATCCTTTCTATTTAAGATTTTATGTTGTTGCAGATATGGACCGATTTTTCGGACTAGTTTTGGAGGTAGGCCTGTGGTTGTGTCAGTTGACCCCCAATTCAACCACTTCATGTCACGCCCCAACCCTCGCCTAGGAGGAAGAAGGGGGATGCGGCACGAGACTGGGACTCCTTTACCTGAGTTACTGGCATTAGTGGGCCCATCTCAAAATATAAATGAATGTATTAGAATATAACTTAAGCTTAATCCATAAGGAAAAAAAAACTTTTAATACTACCACCATAATGGTGTTCATAGTATTGTTTGGCCACAAATATCTAAGTCAGTTGACTTATACATATACAAGTCTATTATAAAATAAAAATAAAAAAATAAAATAGAAATGAAATAAAATAAAACTTTACATGTACATATTCAAAATCGGAGGTAGCAAAAGCCTATAGATGTTGGCTCCTATTGATGTGTTGGCTCTTGTGTCGTGCAGTGAGATGTCCTCTTCACTACCTACGGATGAAACACCGAGTACTCAAGCACATGGCTTAGTGGGAAACATATACCATATATGACCATTTGTAGTGGTCCTTAATGACAATACACAATTAACATAATTCCTATTTGCACATTAGTTGTTCATATATCCGACTACTTGTACACTATGTCATTTATTAGAGTTCTCACGTTCATTCTTCATAATATATAGTACTTTTTATATGACTGTGGCTCCATCACATTTTTCAATTCCAATCATTGTTTTCATGTTACATGATTCTTATAACCATTTCAATCATTTTATCTCATCTTGTGTTGTGAAACCCTGAAAGATCTAGATTTCTGAGGAAGGGTAGAACGGTAAATTTCAGCCAAAATCTGGAATTTTTCTAGACCTCGGATGATGAAACGAACTTTACCATTGAAAACATCTCGCAAAATCTAGCTACATGTCGAATTTCGAGACAATCGGAATTTCATGTTTTTCGAGGCGCTGGGAATGGTGCCCCGGGACGCAGGCGCGGTGGTGACCGGAGATGGGATTCACGTGTCAAGTGCCAGATCTGATCAGTGGCTAGAATCAGAAGGATATGGGCTATAGGTGACATGTGACATCATGTCATTGGAGGAAATCCATGGTGGTGATGAAGGATAAGGGAATCCTAGAGCCAATGGGGTGGATATGTGTAAGTGAAGGTATCTCAGCAACTTCTATCTCCTCAACCGGTTGGGAGAGGAGAGGCCAAGAAGAAAGGCAAACCAAATTTGAGAGGGAAAAGAGGAGAGAGAGAGAGAGAGAGGCTCTACCTTCTCTAGAATTTTCTTGATCGGACCATCGATTTGAGGCGGGAGCCAGGGAAGGATTCATCCTCACGGCAAGGGCTTACGCATGAGGCGGAGTTGAGGTGTTTAGACAAACTCAGCAGAGATGGAGATTTTCTCCTACTTAGTTGTCGTTGTCTAAGGGCCATTTCAAATGGAATGGGTTGTGAGGCCGTGGTGGCCGTGTAGATAAATCCCAGACTTTGGGATAGTGTCTTTGTAGATTCAGGCACGGCAGTTCGAGGAGATTGATTTTTTGGGACTAAGTAATTGTCCTTGTGTGTCATTTTTATGTGTTAGGGTTAAAATGAATAAGGGTGTTGGTTGTCTTGCCCTAAGGGGAATTTTTGGTTGTGTTTTGAACCATGGGAAGCTGCCATATTGTGGTAGTACACATTAACCGGACCTTAGAACTGGTTTTTGGGTAGGAAAAAAAGGGAATTTGGTAGTGAGTCATTCTGGTAAATTGTAGCCACATAAGTGAACTTGATGTTAGGCTTTTGAATTTCTCAAATCGGACCTCAGTAGCCCAAGTTATGGTCCGTTTACCTGGAATAGTCTAGTAAGGGCCGCCCCTGATGGGTTCACTTAGGTTCCAATTTTTGATGGTTCAATTCTCGGATGGTTCCGGTCCGACTAGGATCATGCATGATCTCCAACTCTAAAGTCATAACTTTATCCCGAACCCGATTCGGTGTTCTGTGGACTCCCATGGAAAGCCCATTGAGCTGAAAATTCCAAATGGATGCCCGTGGAGGGTAGTGGGCGCCGACGTCTTTAAAGGGGAATCTCGGGCAGGTTGCAGCTGTCTCCGGGGCAAGGCTCGCTGGTCGTGACTCCAACTTTGGCTGTCATAACTTTCTCGCCTAACTCCGCTTTGCATGTTCTGAATCTATGGAAAGCCCATTGCTTCAAGTTTCCATTCAGACGCTTGTGGAGGGCATTGGGTACTCGGGAGTCGGCCTCCCAAGCAAGTCAGCCGTCTGTAAAGCCACGAAGCCATGTGTGACTCAACTCTAAGGTCATAACTTCTTCGCCCTAACTCCGCTTCGGTGTTCTTTAGACTCCTATGGAAATCCCATTGAGTCAAAATTCATCCATATTTCGTTTAGGCATTGCACTTGACTCGTCTGGAAGGGGCTCCCAAGCCAGGCTGTCCCGCAGAGCCGCCTAGTCATGTGACTTAACTTTAAGGTCACCCCTTCATCCGAACTTCGTTGAAAAGTCTGACTCTATGGAAAGTCCATTGAGTCAAGATTCCGCATTTATTCTTCGGGAGGGCGCGGTATTGAGTCGGCGTAAAGGGGCACTGGCGCTTCAGTGAGGTCGTCCGTGAGTCGCTTTATCACAGGTGACCTCCAACTTCTAAGGTCATAACTTCATCCGAACTTCGCTTGGGTGTCTACTCTATGAAAATCCCATTTAGTCAATATTCCATCCGTATTCCTTCGAGGGCAAGTGTACCAGGAACCGCGTGAAAGGCTCCCGGAAGGTCATGAGGTCGCCTGCAGAGCCGCCACATGTGTGACCTCCAAGTTTGGAAGGTCGCACCCTTCGTCCGAGCTCCATTCAGATCTTAGACTCTATGGGAATCCCATTGAGTCAAGTTTCCAGCCATATACCTATGGATGCAGTAGGTGATCATAACCCTACTGAAAATCTATGTTTTACACCAAGTGTAGGTTGTAATGGTTGTGTTGACGACAATGGATATAATGACCATTGTAATGCCAACAGAAAGCTACTGTATTGGGTATGATATGGCTGGTCTGGGTGGATTCCATGAGAGGCCATATGGTTTAGTTCCAAAAAATTGGGATTGAAGGGTAGAGGATTTCTATGACTTGGCTTCACACAAATTCAAGAAACGTGGTGGTTCATTGTTTGAACGAAACTAAAAGTTTCTAGGTTTTCTGTTGTTCGATGTTGTATGGATGACGTAATCCAACCTGGTTCATGTTTGCGAAGGGGTCGGAGGTACCATTGGATGGGTCAAAGATTGTGAACTGGTTGTGTGTTAGTGCTTGTAAGGAATAATATGCAACAGAATAAGGACATGTTAATGTATGTCAGATGACGATTAACATGGGTCAGGGCATGGAAGAGAATTATATATATCACTCAATTACTTCATGGTATGTAAATGTTCAAGTGCACGATATATACATGTAATTACGAAGGAAAATGCATTGGCATCATGCATTTCATATGCACGCGTACATCGCGTGGAGTTAGGTGTAGGTGCATGGTATTGTTTATTCACTAGTGTTGGTGAATGGGTCATGAGCTCCGAAAATGGGACAAAGTCCAAGGTAGAGACTCACGAGGGTGTAAGGCCATTTAAATGGCAAGTAATGTGTGTTGGGCAAATTTGGGTGTAAGAGGACCCGCAAAGATTGTCCATCATCCGAAAAGTTCTCAAGGGTGGGTGTAAGAGACCCGCAGGATCTTAAAAGTTCCAGAGGGTGACAGGACCCGCGCGTGAGCCGAAAAGTCTCCGTTGCCCAAAGAAGACACACTCTACATGGTTATCACTCAGATTTCAAGTCAGTGATAGGAGTCGGGATCGACTCAGGATTAGTTACCCCATTGGCAACTGTGATTAAAAGCAATGATCCGATAAGGGCTCCTGATGGTGTCATTAGTACTAACAAGGATTGTCACACTTGGCATAGCATGTGAGGGAGCTCTAACGAGTGACGGATATGGGTACGAAAGCATTTCATGCATGACATATGACATTCTTGTAGACATTTTACTTGGATGTTTGTTTGTTTGTGTGATCATTGCATGTGCACTTAGATGGGGAGGCCTTCTAGAGTTAGCTTCACCTCTCGTGAACTCCTTTCGTGCATGAGTGAGAAGACTCCGCCATTCGAGGCCGTGAGTACGAAGAAGGCCGAGTCGTGGCCTTAAGAAGCATTTTGTAAAATATATTAAAACAATCTAGTTTTGTACATATTTCGCATGTAAAAGTGTAGAAGAGTTGTACATCAAACTCTTGTAAATTATTATAAGAAAACAGTAAGTAAATGGGTCTCAATGTATGAGATTAGCGGAAGTGGATATCGAGCACCTTGCACATTCAAAGCTCATGGGTTGACTGGGTTGTCAACGGACCCTCGGGTAGAGGTTACAAAGGTCTCTGCTCCACATTCCAAGAAGTGGATACGTATAAATCGTATGTACCCAAAGCTACTATCACTATATGAGACAATGATCCTCGCATCAGACACCTAAACTGGGTCATTTGTAAACGACCCAAACAGCCAACTATATCATGTAACCCTAATAGGTGCTACTCTACTCTATCCATCTACCCAGTGGACATATGCATAATCAATCTTATTAATTACATTTTATTTGTGTTCGTTTATGCACATCTCATATACATGGATAATGTCAATCAAGCATGTATTCACATGAGATACTTTCAGTATACATTCCTTTATACATATGCTATAATCTTACTTTATCATAACCTCGATGATCATGTTCCTTATTGCTCGTATTTCATTCATGTAATCATATTTCATATAACAATCACTTTTATAATTCTTTACAAAATTTTTGCATTTATTCACTTGAATCTCTTTTATACTAAAATATTTCCTCGTAAAATGTAGCCTTTGACGGATTTCGGGTACAATGGGGTCCAAATTGGATACACTTATTTCATAGAGATTTGTTCTCCTAAAAGTCTAGTTTACCCAAAATTTGAATCACTCAAGTTGGATGATTGATGGCCAAGACAATAAAGTCAGATCAAACATGTCGAAACTACTCCGAAACTGAGCTCCACTTTTACCTAATTTTCTAGGGTCCAACGGGGTCCAAATTTGAATACACTTGTCGGCTGAGATTTGTTCTCCTAAAAGTCTATTACTCCAGAATTTGAATCACTCAAGTTGGATGAGTGATGGCCAAGACACTAAAGTTGTACCAAACAACCAAACTCAAAATGCAGCTTCACTTTGACGAATTTTCTTGGTCCAATGGGCTCCACCAATACACTTATTTCAAGGAGATTTATTCTCCTAGAAGTCTAGTTTACCTGTGACTAATCACTCAATTTGGATGAGTGATGGCTAAGATGTAAATGCTGGTTTTGGAAACGCTGGCAAAGATCTCCCTAAAACCTCAACATTTTCATACAAACATTCCTCAATCGAGACCACAACCAACTCAAACAACCATAAATCGAAGCAAGCAATTAACAACCATCATTATTATGCAAAGTTAGTGGTTTTCCTAAACCCAAACATCCTCTCAAAATAGTTTCAGGTTTAGTTTCCATACTTTTAATCTTTTCCCTTTCTCTTCTTTCTTTTCCTTCTTCTTGACTACTAAAATCCTGATCATTTATGCAAAATCCCCAATTCTTCTTCTTCTCTCAACCGTAACCCTAAGCTCTCAAACCTAAAGGAGAATGTTCCTTTTACAAGACTAAATTTGGGTCTTATCTCTTATTCTTTCATAAGGCCATGTTTGGTTTGTCATTTTTTTTAAGTTTTCCATGTTTTTGCATTGTGTTCCCTTCCTTTCTATTTTATTTACACTTCTACTTATCAAATATTCTATGTTCAGATATAAACTTATTCACTTAATTTCTTGAGTCCTTAATGACATTTTACTATTTTACCCGACTCCTTGTATTAATCTTGCTTTATCAATTTTCATTCTTAGCAATATAAATTCCAAAAAAATAATTTTAAATTATTTTATACCCTAAACATGTTATAAAACTACTATGGTATATTTTGGGGTGTTACACTTCATACTTCTTCAAGAAGGAAGATCTATTGAGATATGGTATTTGACATTTTCTAAACTTTTTCCAAGATGGAGAATCCAAGATTACTGCTAGGGTACTGGCTTCATAAGAGACAGAGCACAACCTTGAATCACTTTGGTTTTGATGTCCTTAAAACAAGGGTGCTTCCTCGGTTGGAAGAAGAGGTCTACAAACCCTCTCATTCTCGTCCACACAACTGTCTGATGTCAAATGCCATTGCTATAAATTCCTGCTTTCACCATTCTTAGATCGATATATTTGTTAAGAAGCACATTAATACTCATATAAACCTAAATCCTACAAGCTTTAGCTTTACTTAAAATTGATATAGTCTAGAGAAAACATGCAATGGAAACCACCCTTACAATTTGAATATTTGTTCATCGCCTAGGTATGTGGGTAGATAATTAGCCCGAGGGAAAATGCCCAGAACTATGAAGGCTCAAATCCAAGACCTAGTACATGGCCTACTAAATTTTTTTGGACAAAAAATTTTCTATTGTAAATATGGAGACTCAAATCCAAGACCTAGTACATGCCTTACTGAAACTCAATACTACTTAACATTAGCCTAAAGCCCCACATTCATTAGTTTTTGCCCCTATTGATATAACCCCGTGATGCCGCTCTTTGCAACCTTGATAATCAATGACCTTTAAACTTTATAAGTTTGAGCCTTTTAGGAAAATTAGTATTATACGCTTGGGATATTTACATCATAACTTTGGTCATCAGATGATGCCTCGATTTCACGCAAAGATAAAGTTGAACAAGACATTATGAGAGATCGCCTGAGCCGTAATTTTCCAATTTATTGCAGAATGTCTCATGTCATTTCCCCTTAAACATCCCTAGGACTGGCTTCCTAAAGCTGCAGGTAAAATGAAAAGATTACGCCGTCATTAATATAAAGGCTGTGGCCTGCTCTCAAAAAGTATTAAGAAAAGAAAAGAAATGTTACGATAAAATTATTTTTCATGTTTGATTATCTAATAAATATTATTTTTTTTAAAACCAAATATAAATAATATTACCCTTTTTTTGAGCGAATAAATAAAATTACTTAGAAACTTAAAAATTCTTAAATTATTTAATTTTCGTATTGGTAAAGAAAATCAAATATAAGTAAAATTGTTTAGAAACTTAATGACATGTGGCGTTAGATCAAATTAACCAAAATTTTTATTTTAGTTGTAGCGCAATTGATAAACATACGATTGATCAATAAGAATAACACGCTCAATTTTAAAACAAAGAAGCAAAAGTTTGATTTTTCCTGATAAATTGATAAAAGTGATAAAGTCTTCTAAAACAAATTTTTAGTAACATCTATTTATACTCCTAGACATAATTTGGGTATACCAAGAAAAAAATATATTCTGAAAACAATAATAAGAAAGAAAATAATACTCCTAAAACAATAATAGGAAATAAAAATAATATAAAAAAAAATAAAGATAATATCTAAAAACAACACAGATTTTGGTTGATTTCATCTAGCATCCTCTGGCCAATACATGATTTCGAACTATTTAATCTTTATATTTTTAGTTAAAATAAATAAAAATTATTTGAAGTAGTAGCAAAAGTAATATGTAAGATTTTAATGTTTGGCAGTACGCTTCAACATTTAAAAAACAGCGCATATGGAGGCGGGTCTCGCGCTCGAGTTCAGCCGTGGCGGGATAATTTTTATTACATCAGAATCGTTGCTTATGATATAAAAAACCCAGTATTTGTTTTCCTTCATTTTTCTTTCCATCTTCTTTTCTGTACTCTTTCCGGAACCAACATAGCAAAAAGAATGGATGGGATGATCTCACTTAGTGCAGGGTAAAGAAGACGATGCTGAAGATGATAGCGGCATTTTGTTGCGGGAAACTGAGTCACCAAAGATCGTTCAGGGACTTTTTGTGATCTAAGTAATCAAAGATATGAAAATAGAGAAATCTTTGAATGAGGATTCTGCAAGTTAATATTCTGGTCGGGGCTTTTATTTGCCAACTCCAATTAATTCCCATCAGTACGATATTGGCTTTCTAGTTCCTCTTAGATCAATTCTACTGCCTTGAGGAGTTATGGTAATTCTTCATTCCTTCCTAATACTGAGGCCTCTATTTGTAACCTGAAAATGTTAAGAAAGGGAAAAAAATGCTAAGCAAAAGATTTTTTCAGTGTCTTGTTCAGAAAAATATAAAGAAAAATAAAATATAATCAAAATTTCTCAAAATTTAATAATATTTTTAAATTTCTTGTATCATTTTATATAATAAAGAGATAAATAAAATGAGTTTGAACCTATTTTTTTATTATTTCTTACAATTTTCTTCTTTTATTTTCCTTCCTTACTACTCTTCCGTTCCAAGCAGAGCCTTCTAAGAATCACCACACATGCTACTTCTCTCTCTCCAACATATACAGAGACAAAAAATATTTTAATTTTCAGGCTGAGTACATCTCCCTACAAACATACAGAACTTGATCAGTCCTCCTCACTCAGGATGAGATGTAAACCCATGACTTTTACTCCTACAAGTTGGGTCCTACAATCTTAATATGCTCTTTAAAAAAATATATATGGTTGTAGTTTTGGTTATAGGAAAACAAAACCCAAGGGAAAATAATTTTCTTGGCCTTTGGTTACCTAGTAAAAATATTTTAAAAAAATTTAAATACAAATAAAATTACTTAGAAACTTATATATTTTTATATTATTTAATTTTTGTATATATTGATGAATTGAAGTAAATAAAATAAGTTTAGAGCAGCAAATAAAAATAGTATATTTGGATTTGACTCAATTTTTTGCTTTCCTTTTCTATTATTAACTAGTTTTTTTTCCTTGATTTTTTTCTCAAGTTTTTTTGAAACTGAAATATAACCTATATATACATGAAATGCACATATAGTCTGAATTTTCCCAGAAAATGAACTTGTACTAGCATGTGAGAATATCCCTGTGTAGTGTTTAAAATGTCGTAAATACTATTAATATCATCATCATGGTCAAGAAAATAATCCCAAGACGATACTTCCGGGCTAACGATAATGCACAAAGTGAATTGATAAACTGATATCAATATATATCGATACTTATATATCGCAAGATACCTATATATCAATACAATGGTTTCAATTTTAAGAACGAGGCTTTTGGTTTTAGGCTAAAATTTTGCATTATCACCGATATCGATAAATATTGGGTGATATACTTGAGATATATCAAGAAAATTTTTGGAGATATCGGCGTACATATCGACATATATGGACAGCCTTTAGATTATCCAAATCATTTAGATTTGTCCGCTTTTAAAAAGCTCCAACGGCTACTCTGGCAGATCCCGGCTAAACTTAATTGAGTCCTATGTTGATCCAAACCGTGATTCAATCCGCAATTTCCTTTAAGTTCCAACAAGAAGATTTTATCCTCTGGCGATGATTTTTGAATGTGACTCGATCCAATTACTTCAAAATGATTTCAACAAATAGATCGGCGATCTAGTTGGTTTGATTTATTTGGATCAAATCCAATGGCCAAAATTCATTTTATTGGTTTTTTGATAAAACTACAGCTCAATTTCAAAAATCTCTTATAACAATAAAACGTCAGTTTTCATATCAAACTTAATCCACTTTATAAACAATCAGTGGTTTCGTTACCCCTTCGACATCATATTCATGAAATATCCAATCGATATATCTCGATAGCATCTTCAATATATCCCACATCCAAGATCAACATATTTCGAAACCGATATTTTAACTGATCCAGCTATCACCAAACCATTAGCTCTGTCAACCCCGCCTGATAAGAACAAAAGATATTCTCATAATTTGTATTACCGTAAATTCCAAACTTACTCAAAGCCCATTTTTTCACATAATACATTAGATAATAAGATGATAAAACGTCACTGCCACCATACGCTTAACTCAATCTTTAATCTTTATCTAATACTTACTCCCTACATTTGTTCTATATTCAAATATACTCTTATCACAAATCTAACGAACAAAACACCACTATAAATAAAGATATAAATAGCACAATTTTAGAGGGCCAAAAATTCAGTGTCAAAAAACTACATTTATCCAACTCCTTAGCCGGGGAATTTCAAATGGCTACTACAGCTATATTGTGACCTAATAGGCGCAACCATTTGACCACCACTATGTCACGACATAACCTTCACGCGATCCCTCTATTCCTCTCCTTTCTGGTTCAGTAGCTCTTTAGAAATCTGCTCAGTCTTTAATCCACTTTGAACAAATAAAAAAACCTCTTTGATCGGTATCTCCTCTTGAATCTCAAACCCTACTGCTAACCCTAACTTTATCCCCAATGGAGCTCGAGAGATCTAGATTCGCCACGGGGATGATACAACTGGCGGGGTTTTTCTTATCAGCCATGGAATTAGAGATGAATTTGAGGCCATATTTCGAAATAACCAATCTTTAAAGTAATTGTTTTCTGTTTGTTGAGGTGTTTAGCTATCATGGGAAATTGCCTGTTGATGGTATCTGGAGGCCTTATTTCTGGAACTTTGTTTTCTATATATTAATTGTCTGGTTGATTTTTCTTTCAAGATCACTGTTTGACGTTACCAGGATAATGCAGCAGTTTTCAATTTTACTGTTTGATCAGTTCTTATGTTTTCATTCTATTAATTAACTGAATGTGTTTTGTTGTTGAGTCTTTAAGATTTCAAAAATATAATCATACAATCTAAATCTCAATTTTGATAACACCAAATGACACTCTCTGCACCTGAATGTTCATGAGGTCACATCTTTAACAGCCAATTTGTTAGAAGGCAAGATCTAGACAAGAAATTAGTTGTGTCTCTAGTCCCTTTGTCTCCTGGGGTGTTTCCTAATATCTCAGAAAATCAATTTTCTGGAATTTATGCTAACGCGAACTTCCACACCAGTCACTCTTTCTGTAATTTCAAGAAACACTGGGTCAGAGAAAATATTTCATAATTATAATTTCAGGCTGTTACCATCAGTGCTTAATCATTATAATTAATGCAAGATGATTAGTCTGAGTTAGTTGAGGTTAGCTTCTTTACTATAAGTATAAGGTAGCATCTCTAAAATGTCAGCTCTCTGTTTTCCCCATTCAGGCAACTAAAACAAATCCTGATCACTCTTAATATTAATACGATATTTTTGTCTTGAACCTGGGACAAGCCGAATGCTGGCATTATCAGTCATTCAAATTTCCATATTAACAAACTCATGGATGGAAAATATGATAAAATGTTATTACAATCTAAATATTTCATTTAAAAACTGTTGGTGCTGCATGCATGAGGTTGTAATCTTATCTGATATTAATACAATTTTATCATCATTCCAATTGAAGAACCAGCTACTGTTACTAAATTAATTGAGAGAAGAAAACCATTGTATAATTTCTTCCCTCCTCTGCTCTGCTGCTAGAAAGAAACCCTTTTAGAATTAATATAAATGCTAATATCTCAGACTGATCTCTGTCAGATTCAGTGTTGGTGATTTATCCTGGGGAAAGAGTTTCAGACTGGTTTGTTCAGATTCTCAAGTAAATTTGAGACCTACAGATTTAGTGTTTTGGTAACAATGCTGGAATGGACCTCAGCTTCCCACAAGGAAGCAGGCTTAGGAAAGTTTTCTGAAGGGCAGCCCCCTTTGCCTGTCTGGGGGTCAGCAGAACCCAGATTGTCTCTGAAGTGGCACAATTTTTCTGTTTCAGACTTAAAACCTTTTTGTTAGTACCTCAATTTCTTGGGCTGGTTTTGCCAGGAGGAGTGCTCAAGAATTTTCTGTGCATTCTAGGGTTCTGTTTGGGTGGTGGGCTTTTGTGGTCTCTTTCAGAGCCTGGTTGTCCTTTGTTTACCCCCAGTATACATTGATCAACCTGGATCAAATTTTTTGTGTTTATAAAAACTGCTTTGTTTTATCTATCATAAAAATAAATGCTTATGAAATATGTGGAAGATATTTTCTACTGTGATTGCTTTTTTTATTCTGTCTTTGAATATTTGTTATTTTAGAATGTAAGATAATTCATAATAATTGTTTCTTAAACAATATTTAAGGTTTGCCTTTTCTATACTTGTAGTAATACATTGTAAAGTTTTTGGAGATTCTTTTTCAGAAGGCTATAGAATACTAGTGAAGCAGATTTTTGGCACACGCCACTATCTGTAATGAATGTCTTTAGTTCAAATTCATGAATTTTAATATTGTTCTAGTTTAGCCTTTCACCATCTGAATAGGATCATCTTTTTGCCTGCCTTCTGCTTTAATGTTTGACTTATGGATCAAACTCAGTTTCCTTCTTCACTTTTCGCATCATGTAGATTTGATGTTTTCTTCCAGACATTGATATGGGCTAGGCTATGATTTTTAAAATAATAGCCTTCAAATAGATTTTGTCTGTGTTTGTAATCCGACAAGATTCTTATTGCAATTATGTTATTTGAGAGGCCAGAATTTAATCTTTGATCAGTTGTTAAAACCAAACAAGATTATAGAATGATCAATGATTAAAAATCACCATGATATAATTATTGTAAGGATCATAGAGCCTGCTGTTGGAATAAGGATTTGAGCAAGTAACTGATAGAGAAATTACATCAACTGAACAGATTTCAGCTTCAACCCTTCAATATAACATTGGTAGATCTAAAGTACGCATGGTTTGATGAGACTCGAGAAATGAATTCACCCCTTTCCTCAGAAGATAACGAACTCATAAATCTTGCTCCAACCTTACATGGCTAAGATAAATCACTGCATTATAGTTGTAGATTTAAGATGATATTGCAATTTCAATTTAAAAACATAAAATGCGAGTTTCAAGCCTCAGCTTAAAGATACTTATCGTATAACAATGACAGAGTGATACTGGCGAGACGGCAAATATTGATCATTGGAAACCAACGCGTAAGATATTTCGTTGATGACTGTGATTTAATACGGGCGCTGTCAGAAACATTCTCTTTGACGCTTATTAATTTGTTTTGACTAACTAGCTCTTGAAGGATTTTAAATTTGTTTTTGCATATATTCATTTTATATCTGTTTTTAATTCGTCATCTGTCATTTCTTTGATTTCAAGCCTCCATCAAAAGGGTCTTGGTTAAGGATGCACCTACATTATTACTATACTTATGGCATTTTTGCCACCTGTCAGCATGCTGCCATCAAATTAGTCCAAAACTTTCAATTGAATCTTATCAAAATGTAAATGTAAGATGTTTGAATGATTTTGGTTGTTCAATATATTTAATAAACACTCCCTCTCCATTTTCGGAAATGCCTATTAATGAAAGTCTTTATTCTTTTTGAATACACTTTATCATTTTCTATGTTCAATCAGCGCCTTCTTTTCATTTTTAATGGGAGTAATTTTATTTGCTTGGGCTCGGGTGATGTCGGATCTATAACAATTTCAGAACGGAACGCATTGAACTTGGTCATTGAAAAGAACAAACATTTTGTCACTGTTCATAGTCAAAACATAAAGCCGTTGACTGGATGATTGCTTCTTAAGTGTTTTTGGTACGGATGAAATATAGTTCTCCATTATTTGTAAAAGTTTATAATTATTGATCAACCTAATGGATTGTGGATATATATATATGAAAATATAATGTACAAATAACACATATTACTCCAAATTTTAAGATTACAACTCTGCTTTAGCCATGCTCCACTCACCAATTACAACTTTCTTTCTTTTTCTTCTGGGAATGAAGCCGAATTCACATCATCCCCTTTTAAGACTTAGTAGCGATAAATTTATAAATTACTAAACTATAATTCATCATTGAATTTTGTAGTTTACTCTTAACAACCTGGTGGATCTTATCTTATCAAATTCAATTGTCATGAAGAAAATAAAGTAACTCAAGCCAAAGAACTCAATAGGTCATGGACCTTAGAATCAAAACTTGTGTAGATGAAATTAGCTGTTTGATCTTTCAGGCTCACCTAAATCCTCAAAGATTTAGTCATTTTCCTTACTATTGTGTTTTACCATAAAAGTTATAACATATTTTGAATGACATGTTCCTAAATAATGGGAGATTTATCCAATTTAACTTCAGTACTTCAATATTAGCCTGTGCAAGCGCTATAAGTCATCAGAAGATCCCTCACTACTCAAAGAAAAACAGATGACATGTTCTAGGTTACAGGCATTCAAAATTTCTTCATGTGAGAATTTATCTAGTTCAACAATCTTATACTCAACCCAAAACTTGAACTGTCTAGTCTTACTTGGTTCTGTCATTGGTTAAATGTACATAATTATGCCGAAGTTTATCTTTATGCCAGAACTGTAGTTATAAAGGCGGGTTTGCCGGGCTGGAAACAGTTAGAAAAGGTTACCTTTATCCTGGGCCAGAATTCCTCATGGAGCTCTTGACTGCTTTCCTCGTTTAATACTTGCCAGGGATTTTCAGCTGAAAGTCTTTTCTCCAATACTGTTTAGTATTAATCATGTGGAAATGCCTGGGTGGCTGATATTTGGGGTGAGATCATCCATCTCCTAGGTAAGACAAACCTTCTGGATCCAGAATGTGGAATTCGACATTTGTGCTTCACATAAATGGGAATGGTGCAGTTCATTTGGAGAGAATGTAATAGAAGATGCTTTGAAGGTGTAATATTCCGGTTTGATTGCATAACCATTTTTCTTAATACTTTTGAGCTTTTGCTCTACTTATTCATCTTTTCTCATTTTAACCTTATTTATCTTAGAAAGGCACAAAGGAGCGGTTTTAGTTTTTTTTGCCTTCAATTTCCTTTACCTCCTTTATGTAAATGTGTTGCGCTCCTTTCTTTCAAGCACTTTTTTCAGACAATTTTTCTTTGCTTTTCCAGAAATAATAAGCATTGAGACTCCTGAAGGAGTGGCTCAAGAAATTGTTAGATGATTAACTACCAGTTCATAGCTTTAGAATGCAGCTTTGCTGATTTATCCTGCAAGTGTTTGGGGGTCTAATATTGGTTAATTCTCATGATTTTCCTTTTTATTTTTCTTTTATCAGCTAAGAAAGAACGTGGCAGGGGTGAACACTCAAGAGAGTATTTGACATGCCTTGAATAAATGAGCCTGCTTAGCACTACCCCAGGTTTTCGGCAGAACAAAAGGATGGCATTTGCTCATGATTTGATCTGACGGCACTCTCGTATTCTGTACTTGCAGAATTTTTACCCTTTTGCTCACATTTTATGGTTTTCCATCTTCACATAAAAGAAAAAGTCAGGTGTTTCAAATATTTTGGCTTTTCTTTATTGAGTTAAAAGTTTAAAATCTGTGCACAAGTCATAAAAAGTCAAAATAAACAGGCTGGATTCATTGTAAAAAAGCAAATTACTTTCAGTAAAAATAAATAAATACCAATCTACTCTGCCCATGAAGAGATTTACTTTTGAAAATATAAAATTTCCAAGAACAGTCTCTTCATATTTTAATTTACTTTGTACATATTCCAAAAAAATAAAAGACTTGAGAAATATTTTGAACTTTTCATGAAAGCAATCCATTTATAAATAAACAAATAAAATAGCTCTCTAAGAAAAATTCTAATACACTATAGGATCTTCTTGAAATTAATTTCATTCCTCACCAAAGATTGCCTTGTTTCTTTTGTTTTTCCACAGGTCCTAAATATTTTCTACAAATCCATGCAAAGAGCTGACACTGGTTTGTTTATACAAGAGATAATCACAGCCAATGTCTCTGATCATAATGAAGGTATGTTGTTGTATTATGCTGATGACTAGATCGCTGCCTGCTGGTTTATCCCCTGGAAATTTTAGTTCTTTTTTTGCTTCTTTTAAGATTTATGAAAATTCCATTTTTTTTCACTAAAATCTTTAATATTCCTCAGGTATTCAAATTCCTCGGGTTCTTACAATACATCCTTTGATGGTTTTCTATGGCATCCCAGATGCTGAAACAGTACTTTGGAGTCTCTTCTTGCTCAGGCATTGGATCATGTGAGCTTTTTACTTTAGCTGTGGCCCCACTTTTCCATGATATGTTTTTTTGTTTTCACAATGGGAAGACAGAATGTGGAAAAGGCATTTAAGCAACTATGAATGAAGAATGAAGTATCAAGCCATTTACTAGACCTTGATTGGAATGGAAGTCTGCTGTCGAGGGATCCACATTTGACTTGATGAAACATGATGAAGAGTTGCTCTTCTGTGTTGCAAGGGCAGCATGCCACCATTTAGCTATTCCTACCGTCATGTGCCCTGTGCTTTCATATTAGCATTTAGTAAATGTAAGAAAAAGTTGTATTTAAATTTGCATGTTTTAATCGTAGGTGGGTAAATATTTTTCTTGGAATATCATGTATACATGCTGACATGATTGATAGTTTTCCTTTCTTTATAATCATTTTATGATATTTATGGTGTTAAACCACTTTTCCACTCCTTGTACCTCCTAATTTTCTAGATATTCCATTATAAACATTGATTGTCACCTATGATGCAAAGTATGTTGAAATGCTGATAAAGAAAATTTGATTAACCTATAGCCGAGGTCGGCACCTGACTGTGGCTATAGAGTACCTTATAGTCGGGGTCGACAACTGATTGCGGCTATAGAGTATCCTATAGTCAAGATCGGCACCTGATCGTGGCTATAGAATACCCTATAGCCAAGGTCGGCCCTTTCTGGCCGCGCTCCATCAGAATCCCATAGCCAAGGTTAGCCAGTGACCACGGTTATAGAGTGCCTATGACCGGAGTCGGCATTTAGGCGCGTCATAAATCTTGAACCTCTAGTCATGCATTTGGGAATTGGCCGCATCCGTAGCATTTTTATCCACACCACCTGGGCACATATCTTTGTAGTTTATACTTATTTACCTTTATATTCTATATTTGCATTGTGTTTTACTTTAGTCGGGGTTAGTGACCTGTTTATAGGTCTTCTTCTTGTAGTGGGGCAGACAAATGGATTATTAAATCTTGCTGTGTGTATGCGTCCAGATCCAGGCTGCGTGACACGTCTACAAATTATGCCACGTGTGGTGACCGTTAGTGGCGTTGGGCGCTATTTGGCATATGTTCCTCTATGTGGTAAAAACATATTTGAGCTATAAAATAAACGTTAAGAGTAGCATTAGACCCAAAAAAAGTTTAAGGGCCAAGATAGACATGTGACAAAACATCATAGGCATTTGTGTACCTTATCCTCGACAAGGACTACTATTACAATTATTTTACAATTGCATGACTCTCCGATTATACCATTCCAAGAGGTTGGACGATTATGTTAGTCACTCCTGCTCTTCATGTAAACCTAGAGACATTCAAGGATCCACCGTTGTTCAATCCATGGTGTTGGAAGGTTTGTGATGCTAGGGTCTTAATCCTATGGCTTGATATATGTTGTGGGTCCATTACCTTATGGTTTAATCTTTTGAGTCAGGTAATTTGTAATAAGAAGATCTTGGTTTAAGTACTCCATGTTCCATTAGACCAATCAAATGTGAATCGATAAATTTTCATTCAATGTTCAATTTGATTTTAAAAATGTTATACAAATTTATTATTGTTATTATTATTATTTTAATATTTTAATTTTGAAATGCAGGTCTGATGTTTTTATAACTGTGACATATTCACTTTTGCTTATTACATCGTAATACTCTGATTTGTATTCGATCCTAGTTCTCTCATATGCACACCCTACCCTTTTACCATTTGAGCCAAGTCTCAAAGCTTGATGTTTCTTATAAATTAAATGTTGACATTGACTTAAAAGTTGAATATATTCACTCTTAATTGTACAAGAGCATGGCTTGATCGTCCTATATATCTGGATATTATCAATGATACAACTTGATGATGATGATGGTAATGATAATGATGTGTAATTTGATAAAATCAAGTGATTAAATATACTTATGTTATAGTAATTTTAATTTAATGCAAGCCATTTAGGATGTTGGTTGAGAGTATCATATAAACTTAAAACAATAAGGTTTATTGATTTTTTACATTTTATAAAAATTCTAGATAAATTAGTGAGATATTTAAGATAAATAATGTTTGGTATAGTTTTATGAGCTCCATATTCTTTCTTTTATTCTTTATCCGGTAGA
Source organism: Tetrastigma voinierianum (assembly GCA_016808115.1). Lineage (NCBI taxonomy): Eukaryota > Viridiplantae > Streptophyta > Magnoliopsida > Vitales > Vitaceae > Tetrastigma > Tetrastigma voinierianum. Next base: position 281,272 of record JAEQBH010002587.1, on the reverse strand, counting down.
AAAGGGGTATGGTCCCTTTCTAGCCTTAAAATTTTATTCTTCTAATAATTTTTTTGATAGTTAAATATTTTAGTTACAATGTACTAAACTATCCACTAGTCTTTGAGGCTGAATCTAAACCCTCCTCTCATGTCTTTTCATTTTTGAAGCGTTGGAGCGTTATCTGAGCTAGACATGATTGACTATCTTTAACACTTTTTAAAACTCTCATTTTTTACAATAGAGGGTTGGTGGGTGTTGGGAAAGAATAGAGATAGCCAACAAAGCTAATCAACCAAGAATGGGAAAGAATCAAGTACAAGTAATGTTTTAAAAACTGGACTGGAACCAGTTTAAACCAAATCTCATTTGAGAACTGTTTTCCACTTAACCGTCAACCGTCTGAACCAACATCTTGATTGCTAAACCAGATGATGGTTTAATTATTTTGTGACAAAATTGAATGGTCCAACCAAATGGACCTAGAACTCAAAACCCACGGCGTCAGCATGGTAAGATCTCACCATCAATGGTATGTGACACTGTTATAGGCCTAGGTGTCAACAACCAGCCCCTTCCAATCCCAGCACTTAGAAGGAGTCAAAGAGAGGCCCGTAAACCAGTTAAAATGGATGATTACATTTAATATTTCCTTGTTTATTTAGGTAAGCTTTGAGTGCTGAGGTGTCATAGTTTTCTGTTAGGATTTGAGTATATTAGTTTGTTGGTTTTCGGGCAGTGGAGACAAATTATTTCATCCATATTTCCCCTCTCTTTTCTCTCCCCTTCTTTGCCTTTTTGGTTGCTTTTTCCTTGGTGCTTTATAGGTGTCGACAACATTGATACTTTCATTGACAATGGCCGATGGAATGACCACTTGTTACAAGGCTTTGGAGGAATCCTTATCTAAAATCTCTAACCAGCTTCAGACCCACAGTACCACTATTTCAAAATTTGAAGCTACTTTTGACTCTGATTACGCATCATTCCGAGGCCATTACTAAGAATTTTTCTCTGAGTGAGACAATTTAGAAGTCCTTGGCGGCTCATCAGACTGTTTTACCAGATTTGATGCTAAAGTTGTCTTGTCTAGATAAATCACCAAACCCTCCTCCCCTACTACTCACACCCTCTCCTTTGTTTCCACTCTCATCCCACCACGCCTTTCCAACAGCTCTTTCACCCCTCCCTCCACAACTACAAATTTCAGGCTCCCTAAACTGGAGATCCCACTTTTTTTTCAACGATTATGTTTTTGGTTAGCTCTTTCAGTTAGAACGATTTTTTTTCAGTTCCACAATACTCCTCTTAACTAGCGCCTCTATATTGCTTCTTTTTACATGGTCGGGGTAACCTTGATATGGTTTCAATGGATGCATACCACCCAACAACTCTCCACCTGGGATGCTTTTACCCAAGATCTGGAATGTTGATTCGGACCTTCCTCCATTTAGAATCATGAGGTAGCGATCTTTAAACTTAATAAAAAAACCACAGTTAATGTTTATATGGTTGAGTTTGAAACCCTATTGACTCGAACATCAAATCTCACTACTCCTAAATCTTTTGAACCGTTCATCTTTGGGTTACGTTATGATATCCACCACGAGCTACTCTTGCTCAAATCGAAGAGAAATTCTATTTACATCCCATTTATTTCTCTATACACCCCATTAAAAATACCCATAGAGGAAAATACAAAATACAAATAAGGTGTGAAGAGATATTTAAAGGGTGTATATAGAACCTCTCCAAATCGAATACCTTATCATATGCCATAGGTATGGGAAAATTAGTTGAGGAGAAAATTTATGCAACCAAACCACCCCGCTCTACTTTTTTTCATCCCACCTCTACTTCCCCTAACCCTACTCCGAATCATACCCACTCTACCTTATTTTCACCACCACATCTTCCCATTAAAAGATTAACACCAGCTGGAATGTTCACCCATCGAGAAAAGGGGTTGTGCTTTATCTGATGATTGGTTGTCCACACAGTCAACATTGTATACCCCATAGTTTTGAATTTTGTTGTGATGATTTGGATCAACCTTCTAACTCTAATATAATGGACATGTGGATGACCCACCCTTATCATCACCAGTGATTGTAAGAATTTCCTAATGTGGGTTTATTAATTGAAATTAACTGAATTACTTTGGTCTAATAAAGGTAAGATATATGGATTCTTAATCCCGATCCCAATATGAATTTGGCGGGTGTGGGCGTGCGGCTTGAGCCAGTAATGGAAGGCCGTGCTCGGAACTCACATAAATAGTGCTCAAGTCCGCCACAACCAGGCCAGATTCACATTTTTGACTCACATGCGGTTTTGAGGAAAACATTCCTCTCATAGTGGCAATCTCATTAGACGATTGTTTTATAGGGGATAGAAAGGGAAGAACTTGATCTCAGTGTTAAATGGGCGTCGTAATTCGCATCCAGCGTAATGGATTGCCAAGTGCGAATCGGCTCCAAATCTCGGTTATTCTGTTTTGTTTTCTAATTATGGTGATCCAGGACTTGTCATTTTCGTGGCCTAAATTTGGTATTAGAGCCTATCATAGATTAGAATCGAAACATGCGGATTAGAACCATTTTTTTTGTTTTGTTCGAGTGTTTTTGTCGATTTGGCATTTTATCAGATAAAGTTAAATTTTAATGCATGTTGGAATCTACTCGTCGAAACGAGAAGATTGATGGGTGGCACGTCGCCGGAGGAGGCCGGAAACGCCGTCACGCGCCCCCACGCGCTTTAGGCGCGACGGCGCGTGAAGAACACGCGCGTCTCCTACGTGTAACCGCTTGCTGACGTCATGATGACGTCATCGTGTTGTGTCATCGTGATGACGTCATGCTGATGTCATTGTGTTGTGTCATCATGTTGACGTCATGATGACGTCATTGTACAGCGTCGGCCGGCCAGACCCGAACCGACCCGGTTCGGGCCGGTTGGCCGGTGAACACGCGGGCGCCAAGTGAGCGTCAGCCGTCCGTTTTGGAGCGATCTTGTCTTGGCAACTTCGTGTCGAGATGCTCTACAATGGTATATTTATTTTACATGTTTGAAGCTTTTCTGGATTCAAAATACGTATAGAACTCTATGCAGCGTATTTTTAGGGTATTTTTATAACGTGTTTTCTTGTATTTCTCTATGGTTCGGAAATATGTATGATAAGCTCATGCATATCACCACATAAGGACTATAATAGAGTGTAATTCATTGACTATTAATGAATTAAGCGATATAATTAACTTATGACATGTAATGTAAAGACATATTTTATTTTAAATGCAGCGTTACATATATATATAGTGAATGTGATACATAAACATATCCACTGGTATGAAATTTTCAAAGTTGATCGGGTTGTGGCTTGTGAGAAATTGGCACACTTGACTGGGTTTGAGAAATATTAGTCTCATATTGTGGTGGGATGTCTCCTATTTTATTGCGTGATCATACTCCCAAAGGAGATGATCTTGTGTTAGTTCATGGAGGGGTACATGTATAGCATGTGCTTGAGAAATGATTGATCTTAGTGGTTCATACACCCAAAGGTGGTGATTTCCGCGAAGATTAGAATATGTTCTCATGGCGTCGTGTGGAAGTGTTCTGGCGCATGTCATATTTTGCACTTACGAAGGTGATTATGTGATGATAATATGCGAATTCTTTGTATAAGTATTCACATGATCTTTTTGATTGTATTGTTTGTTTGTTTTCTAGTCATTTTTAAATGGCTTGATTCCATTTCAATTGAGGTCCTTCTTGGATTGAACTTTAAGAAATGGAAAGAGGATTTTCTATTTGGAATGGGCGGCGGATGTTCACATTGCTCTTAAAATAAGTAGTAGATATCACGACCTGATGTGGAAGGCGAGAAAGAACGGACTATCTTTGCATGGGAAAGAGCAATCGGATTTGCTTGAAATTGACAATGAAGAAATCCATTCGAGAACACTTAAAAAGTGGTTTACCGGTATTTATCTTCTGAAATGATGGCGACATAGAGGCTAGAAACGGCATTCATCTAATCTTGAGGTTGGTACACTTCTTAGCTCTTGATATGAAGTATGATGATAGATGCTATGGGGTTAGAGATTATGTCCTTAGGATGGTAGACTAAAGAAGCGAAGCTTGACTCTTAATGTTTCCATTCTGGTGCTTGCATTTGTCGTGAAGCCACAAACACCCCTTCCACGATTTTTGGGATTATAAAGACAAATTACAATTCCCAGAGATGAAACAGTCGATTAATGACTTGATAGCAAGGAGTGAGTGGCGGAGGAAGAAACAGAAGGAGAAAGGGCATATGGCCATATATGTTTCTAGTTCCTGAAAGGAAAAATAAAGTGAAATCGTACTCATAAAGGTACTCGCTCTGGAATTCGATCGTGATATGGGTCGAAGAAGACATCCTTGAAAGGGATGGTGATCATTTGCTTCTTTTGTAAGAAGAAAGGTCACATAAAGAAGGATTGTGTAAAGTTTTAAAGCTTGGTTGTCGAGCGTGAGCCTCTGGTGTGATTCTTTGCTTGTTTGTAGATCGACTGTCGAAGCACCGTCAGTTCTTGGTGGCTCGATGCGCGATGTAGTAATCATGTTAGTTTACCTACGGATTCATAAGCGGAGGAAGCCGTCGGGATGAATCAAAACTCAACGTAGGAAGCAATGAGAAGCGATGTTATGTTTGTGGGAGATGTAATCTTGATTCTAGACTACGGTTTTAGATTAATGTTGAAGACACTTTTATGTACCTTCATTTAGGCGGAACTTGGATTTAAAATTATCGTGTTTGGACATGTGACTTCTCTTTTGATCAAGAACAATGTTATTTCTTTGTTTCTTAATTGAATAAGGTTAGGTCTTTATTATATGTCAATAGTTATGCGAGATTAATGTTTGCTCCTCGATGACATATCATTAAACTATCCCGAATTTGCGAAAGGTTGTTTCCTAAGAGACCGTTACCTAAGGAACAGTCTTATGCATTGTGGCATAAACGGCTTGGCCATATCTCTAAGGATAGAGTAGAAAGGCTGATAAAGACTAACATCCTGCTTGCTCTTAAAAATGACTTAGAGACATGCGTGGAAGCTGGTTGTAAGAGTAAAATGACCAAGATAAGAAAAGCTGCGATCTGAGTTCGACTTGTTGGAGGTCATTCTGTGATATAAGTGGACCTTATCTGGCGACCTTGTGTAGAAATTTTTATTTCATCACATTTATTGATGACTAATTCTCGATATAGTTATTTGTACTTGATTAAAGAAAAGGTAGGAGTCTCTTGACAAGTTGAGTTTTGATTTGAAATTCGAGAAAGCAGATTGGGAAAAGTCATAAGGTTGTTAGATCGACCCGAGTGGAAGTATTATGGCAAGCATGTGATCTTAGGACGACAAAGGCCATTCGCCAAATACTTAGGATGCGAGATAGTGGCATGGTTTACTGTGCTGAGGTCTGAGCAAATGGTGTAGCGTATGATCGCACTCTTATGGAAATGGTAAGGAGTATGATTAGTAGGACAAATTTACGGTTTTACGTAGGGTAGGAAGCTTTGAAAGCGACATACATTACAGATCGTGTACTATAAAGTTGTTCCATTGGCTCTTTGGAGTTATGGGTAGGCGTAAGCCTAGCTTAAACCATCTTAAGGTTTGGGGATATCTGCGAGAAGTGAGTTGTATAATCCAACATTAAGTAAGTTGGACTCGAGAACCACTCGGTGTTACTTTATATCTTAAAAACATTCGAAGGGATATCGGTTCTATAATCCCGATGGAGGCACGAATTGTGGAATCACGAGACGGTATGAGTTTTGGAGTTTGATGTGTAGGAAGAAGTAGCGCTCCTGGAATTTATTGAAGATAATAGTACGATTGGAGTAATGTAGGCTATCTTTTATCTTCTCCTGTCTGGATAATTGTGGAAACTACACCATATTGAACTTATTTGAGGGCTCGGGATCCACATTTGTGAGATAGCTCACGATAGAAGTTCATGGCTCTGCAAGTCTGAGATGTAGTGTGCTACTCCAGTGAGGAGATCAGCCCAAGGAGGCGATCATTATACCATCAGTTCTATTTAGTCTATATGAGAAGCAAGACTCGATATCGGGATTACGTATTTGATCTTATAACTTATGCGAAGAACATTTCTTGTCCTCAAATCGGAAGCTGTGTGGTTGGATACGATGAGAGATGAAATTCAATCTATGAGCATAATGGAGTTTAGGAACTTGTTGAATTACGAAGGTCATAGACCCATTAGGTACATGAATGGGTGTATAATTTAAAAAGGGACCACTAAAGGAAGATTGAAGTTTAAAGCGGTGGTAGCGAGTTTCACTCGAGGAGGAGAGAAGGAGTAGACTATGGAAGCAGCCTTTTCTCCGGTCTCTTTAAAGGAATTCTTTGAGGAGTGATCATGGCATTAGTTGCTCATTTCGATGTAGGTTACACGGATGGATGTTAAAGCGCCTTTCTCGATGGAGACCTTAATGAAGAGAGTGCATGTGATTACAACCCAGAAGGTTTGTGGCAAATGATTCGGGTATGCTTGTATGGTTGAAAAGTCTATTTATGGTCTCAAATGACTTCTAGACAATGGTATGAAGTTTCATAGTGTTTGCTTCATATGGGTTTTGTTGAGCAGAGTAGGTCGATGTATATCTTGCGAGGTCGATTAGGAGGGAAATTCATTTTCCTTATACTACATGGATGATATCACGCTATGACGGTGACCTTAGTTTCTTGCATGAGACCAAAGAAAGCGGATGTTGTAAAGAACTTTGATATGAAGGACCTTGGTAGGCGTCTTTTGTCTGGGCATTGGGATTTATAGGAATGGATTCTACGAGGACTATTAGGTTTATCTCGGAGGCATATGTTGATCGTATTTTAGAAAGATTCAACATCGCGACATTGTAAACCAGAATTGCTCACAATACGTAAAGGTATTAAGTTGAGTCTGTCTGATATCCTCATTCAGATTTTGAGAAAGCCAGATGAAAAATGTACCTTATCTTTGGAGTGCACTTGGGAATTATTATGTATGCTCAGTATGCACTAAGACGCGGATATTGCCTTTGCAGCATGACTTCTAGGTAGATATCGATCGAATCCAGGGATCACGATCATTGGGTTGCTGCGAAGGTTATGAGGTACTTAAAAGAATAGACATATGTTGATTTACAAACATGTTCGAGGACCCTACGGTAGTTGGGTATGGATTAGACTTTCTTTGGTGTCGGGATGAAAAGAAGTCAACAACGAGGTTACATCTTTAAGTTAGCGGGAGTGCGATATCATGGAAAGTGAGAAGCAATCAATAGCATCTCTACCATACAGCCCGGAGTTAGTAGCATGCTTTCAGCGCGCTACTCGAGACGATTTGGCTCCGAAACCTCATTAAGGAGTTGACCGTATTTGATTTTGTGGATAGGCCCATACAGTTGTATTGTGACAATAACTCTGCAGTGTTGTTTGTTAACAACAACAGAGGTCTCAAGGGGTCTAAGCATATGGAGGTCAAGTACCTGACTATAAAGGAAAAAGTTCAGACCGGTGACATTGCAGTGGAGCACATTTCAACAGATGATATGATTGCAGATCCGCTAACTAAAGGCCTTCGCCCTTGTATATTTGATCGACATGTCATTAACATGGGCTTAGGAGTATCATGGGATACTGTCAATTAGTGGGAGCTGTTTAGTTTTATGTTGCTCTTATGAAGTTTGTATCTGATTTCATTACATTTTTGTAATATTTGAATATGTATCAACTCTTTTTGCATTATTAGAGGTATTTATAGATATAGATTTATCAAGTTGAATACATATAATTGTTGAAAATCTCGAGGCATTGTGTAAACCTTGAGTACGAGGCTATGGGGCATTCTTGGCGTGCCTTAACAATATGTCTTGTTACACATAGAGTATAGTTAACTATCAAGGTAAGACATATCCGAGGTTAGATTGGAACCATGATGAATATTCTGCAGTGACACAGGTTTTGTGACATAGGAGAGAAATTTGGACTAACAAAATGGATAACACATGAAGTATCACTCATTATGAGGTATTGTCCCATTTAACACACTACCATATTGAATCATATCTGATAAAGTTGAAAGCTCTCGTGACCGTGGAAGGCTGCGTGAGTACATGCGATTCTGTGTCATGATTCGGTGTTGAGACTTTATGGGATGGGGTCGACTAATCAGGTAATCTCTAGACCAATATGAGGGTGCGCACACATTTTTGTTTCAATTAATATCGCCCAAGTAGGAGAATGTAAGAATTTCCTAATGTGGGTTTATTAATTGAAATTAACTGAATTAATTTGGTCTAATAAAGGTAAGATATATGGATTCTTAATTAGTCTAATATGGGGCTGGCTGGTGTGGGCCGAGTACGGCCCGGCTCGTAATGAGAGGGCTCGTGGTCGGAAACTCTATAAATAGTGCTCAAGTCCCTCCCCTAACCAACTGAATTCACATTTTTGACTCACATACGGTTTTGAGAGAAAACATTCCTCTCGTGAGTGGCAATCTCATTAGGCCAGTGTTTTAACAAAGGGGATAGGGGAGAAGAACTTGAGTCCGTATTCGTGGACCGTCGCTAATTCCGCATCAAGCATAATGGATTCCAAACCAGGTACGCGAATCGAAAAATCTCTCGGTTATTCTGTTTTGTTTTCTAATTATGGTGATCCAGGACTTGCCATTTTCGTGGCCTACATTATTGTGTTTGTTGGCCAATGATTTGGATCAACCTTCTAACAATATGACAGACGCCATTCTGGATGACCCACCCTTATCATCACCAGTGATACCCCTTGATCAGAAACCTCGTGCTCCAGACGATACCTCTTCTATTTCTTTACACTCTTTGGATGGTCAATTTTTTTTTTTTTTTTACACTCGTTGGAAAGTGCTGTTCAAGACAATGCGTAGTCGTTTTGATTGATGAAGTCCATTCATGTGATTTGTTCAACGAGAATAGCTCAGCATCTAGGCCTAGCTATTCAACCTTACCCCACTTAAACGTGACTGTTGGGAATGAGAATGGGCCTACCTATTTCAAGACTCCTTCAAGCTATATACACTTAAAGCTATCACTCTTAAGCACAATGAGACACTCTCTCTATCACTTAAGATGGATCAAATACAACTCAAGCTTTTGATGAATACAAAAGTGCACTCTCTATATGTAAATGAAATGAATGCACCAAGAATCTCAATTTGAGAATTGATATCAAGAGAAATGATGATTGAGAGAATATACAATAAGTCTCATATGTATTAAGTGATCCCCCAATTCCCTATTTATAGAGAGGGAACTTGGTAGCAAATAAGCTACTAAATAGTCAACCGTTTCCTTTAAAAATTAGTTGTTGTGCACTGTATGTTACTGTTTTATAGCTGTTAGAATTCGACCTTTAGACGAACTGGTTGATCGTTTCCTTTAGTGCACTTTAGGTCATTGTTTTATAGCCGTTGAAATTTGATCGTTTACCTAACCGGTCTACCGTTTCACTCAATAGGTCAACCGTTTCCTCTTCTAGTCTTTGGATGAGCTATCGCATCCAATCGGTCGAGTCTCACACCTCATTCGGTTCCTAACCGGTCGATTGTTTACTTTATCGGTTCATAAAAATGTAAAACATGTCTTTCTGGACCGAAACGGTCAAAATTACACTCTCAACCGGTTGACTAAACCGGTCAACCATTTGGACCAACTGGAAGACCAATTAGTCGACTTGTTGACTAACCGGAAGACTAGGACAGCTCAACCAGTTGCTTGTCAGAAAAAGTCGTTTTGGGTCCATTTCAACTCATTTTCGCTCCAAATCAATTTCTAACTTTAAATAACTCTTTTAAGCACATTTTAAACTCCAAATAACTAAGATTTGATGAGTAAACACGGGTCTTAAAATATTTAATCAATTTAAAGTCAAACTGAGTAAAAATTACAAAGTAGGCAAAGAATGCCAAAAAGGCCCTGAAAATGGTCACTTTAGGTTCTTTTCATTCCAATTCAATTTCAAACCTTAGAAAACACTTTTGAATACATTTTAAACTTTAAATGCATAAGATTTGATGCTCATGCTTGATTTTTCGAAAAGATATTCAATTTAGACATAAAAACCTAATTATGAAGAATATGCATGTAAAAGATGATATACCCTAAAGTGTACCAATTCATTCATCTTACATAGATTCCTAAGCTTACAAAATCTTCACTTTATGCTTGATCTTGGAGTCTTGGTTACTTGTCATTTTGGATTTGAAATCTTGGTTCTTTAATTTGAGTGAACTTCACTTCCAAGAGCTTGATCAATTACATCATTGTCATCTTAAGCTTGTAATATCTTCATTTGATGCTTGATCAATTTCAACCTATCACTCAACTCAATTTTAACCATTAGTAACCAATAACCTTGGTTTGTTATCATCAAAACCTCAACTAGAGGTACCCTAGGGGTAAGAAGATATTTTTTGGTTTAATTCCTAACAACCAAATTTCATTTTAATGCCAACCTTAACTCATAACAATCATTTAAAAAAAAATAAAAATTCTAACCATAAGTTATGGTTTGTTTTCCTATAAATTAAGTCCTAAAAGATAGAAAATCGATCCTCTCTAAACTCCTCTACTGTTCCTAATTCCAGAGTCTCTCTAAATAGTTGTTTGATCCCGGGGAATAAAATTCCTAAGGACAAGGTTCTAAACATGACTCAACTACCTTGCTTCACCTCTTTTCTTCTATGCCAGCATTCTGACATCTCTAGATGCAACTCCGAACTTAACTCCCGACATCGCAGTTGTCCACGGCTATAACAATATTAGGAATTTTATGCCATGGAAACAAATGCTTTTGCCACCGGTTCAGTCCCTACTACTAATGGTGCCCCTGCCACAACTCCTTCTTGCACTGGTGCCCTTGTTACGGTCCCTCCTACTGTCGTCATTAGTGTCCCTGCTATCGCTTCTACTTCAGCAGTTCCTGTGCTCCTTGCCTACCAAACCCTTCCCTGTCATCTCCAAGATTGAGGTGTTTGCTGGAAAAAAATTCAAAAGATTACAGGATTAACATATTTATTCCACCCTAGATATACATGGAGTGGCATGGTTGTTGTCCATTGGAAACACGCATTTCAACACTGAGGCTTGGGCACACACAAACAAGGTTTGTTGTCATACAATTTTAACTACCTTATATAACGAATTATTTGATGTCTATTATGCCTACAAGAAGGCAAAGGTAATATGGGATTCAATGCTTACTAAGTACACTATCGAAGATGAGGGCAAGCAAAGAAGTTGGTAAGGAAACTACTCTGAAGTAGGAGATAGATAATAAGGACATCGGCTTTCAGGAATCAATGAGTACCACAAATTCTTTGGAGGAATTAAGGGCTAAAGATAGAATTGCTCGACGAGTTTGTAGCTAGACTGTCGATTGAAATTACGACAGTAGGTGACACAAGCGATGAAATTAAAACAATGAAGGTATGGCGCCCACGAAGCCAGGGGTCATGTTGTGGAAGCCTCGACCTGCGAAATCTTGCCTTAGGTTATTACGCACCTAAGTCTTGATGCAGGACTGTATCAATAGAATTGCTCATGAATCTGAGTTACGCACCACCACAGATCGTCCCTTCTTGGGACCCGTTCATTCATATTTAAATTAAAAATATGGGAATAAGACACTTAAACACAGTCCATAAGAGTTCGATCATGACCCTCTTACCATTATTACATACCCGACTAAATTGACAATACTCCAAAAGAATTTAATTATAATTCTTTTATACAAAAATACATGCTGGAACTAATTTGTCCCTATCACTTTTACAAAAAGATTTATCAAGGCCACATGTCAGCCCTCTTCGCAATCACGACCTCGTCTGAGCGCCGTCCACTAGTGTAAACCTTGTACCTGAAAGGGTTGTCCCATACATGGTGAGCCACGCCCAGTAGAGAATACCTCCTACGGGCTACTCACATTCCTAATGCAGCGTCTGATGTTAAATCAACATTTCACGTGCATTCCGCAAGAACATGTCAATTCTATGGAATCCACATGCCATGCCGTGAAATGAGAATGTGAAGCTCATGGTATACCATGCGCTCAGTCGTCACCAGCTCCTCACATACTTTAAGCCCATGTGTGATAAAGCATTGTGGATGATATCAGGTAGTCATTTGAAAACAAATTTCATTTGTTTATAAACCAAAAAGCTTTTTGGATGATACATCACAATGATCATTTATATTGAAAATCATGCGGCTTTTTGTGGGTAGCCAGTTTTTGGTGTCACACCGCGAAACTCATGAACCTTGACCTTTACGGTCTTTCCTTGGATTGGGGACTATCTCGATCATGGTGGCGGGTCTTTCACGAGAGGATCTATCCTTTCTTCTTGATGCCCAGCACGTATTTTCTTCTGGTGCAATCAGCGGGTACTGCATTTCTGTTGAATGTTGTCCCATTGTCGAGCTCGCTGATCAAACACCAAGCGAGTGTCAATTCCATTAACAGGCACTCACACCCATTTAATCGATGTCCCAGTGCATATCGTCGCGAGATGCCATTGCATGTTATATCATGTCACATGCATAATAAGATGCTACATGGACACCTGATCACACCATACCCGGTGTCATGAAATGATCACATCACTGTACGACTTAATTACATCATTTCATTCATCAATATATCATGCAAGCATATATCAACATTTACATTCAACATGTCATTCTATGATCAAGGCAATGGCTTACATCACAAGAAAGCCATGTAATGGCCGTACCTGTAACAATTCATCACGTCAATGTTTAGTACATATTGACATCGAATGGAATCCTTACATTTGTCAAGTAGTGTCCCACACTCACAATCAGCCATGTCATGGCCATTTCCACCAATTCATCATGTCAACATGTTAGAGCACACACATTAACATCCAAACATATGTCACTCTTAGCGAACTCAATGCCTTATGATAAAGTCCTGATGGCCCCGACAAACTCTGACAATCGCAAGCCGGACTACGAGACATATACGAAACAAGCCACAAGAATATGCTGGGGCGTGCCGAGCTATTGGCGTAGCCCTACCTTAAACCCTAGCGAAGTGGTTGATCTAAGCTAGCATATAAGCTTAGACGAACCCGGAAAGTCCCTTCATTGTCCACAGGTTTGCTTAGGCGGACCCCTTCGCCTAGGCGAGCCTTCCCTTCGCCTAAGCGAAGAACCAATCTTCCGTGGAAAGATTTACACCTTCGCCTAGGCGAAGAAACATCGACAAAACACAGAAGAAATCCAGTTTTCTTCACGAATAAGCTCTTAGCAGAAAACCCTATTTTCCTTGCCCCGAAAATGGAAAGTAAGCCAAGGTAGGGAAGAATCCCTTACTTCTAAGGCGTGATACACCGGGTGGAAGCCTCCTAGCACAATGACCAGTTTCTGAAATCTCCCCTCTTGGATCTTTGGCGAAATCCCTCTTTTTAGGTAACCACGTGTACCCCTCGTCGATGTGATGAACTTTTGTTCTTAGCCCGATGAAAATCGACCAACGGAACTCCGTAGATCTTGGGAGGAAGCCTTGGCTCTCCTCTTTCTCTCTTCTCTCTCTCTCTTAATCAAAACCAAGAAAATGGGCTCTTTTTGCCTTAATTCCTCTTTGTCGACAAGCTTAAGTTGGATGTATTACACCGCGTGCCACGTGTCCTCCTAGTTCGAATTAGATTACGGCCGGGAAGTGATTTATTCGATCTCAGTTCGAAGTTCAAATCATATCCATGAACTTAACTCAAGTCGTTTCCCGACTTAGGATTTTCGTAAATAATCTCTTACCCGAAGTCCTTTGGACACCCATCATACAGCGTGAAAATTAATTTGTCTCGAAATTGACGGGAATTCATTTGGATAACTAGATTTCACGAGACAAATCCAACGGTGAAGTCCGTTTTATCATCTAAGATCTAGAAAATTTCCAAGTTTTGAACGTGCTATTTTAGCTGATTTCTTGGATTTGCCATTTTGAAAAATTTGATTTTTCTCGGGTTTTATTCTCTCCCCCTTAAAAATTTAGTTACACGAAATTCCCTCACTGTCTACACAATCTCATGCATGTCACGATAGTCATTTTAATATCGGCAGCTAAAACGCCACTTCTTCGCGAACAAGAAGGGATAGTTAGCACACATAGTGTCTTCACGTTCCCATGTTGCCTTCTCTATTCCATGAATCTTTGCCCGCAATGCCTTCACTTAGCCTCACGGTCTTGCTTCACAAAACCTGATCCCGGCTATCCATGATACACACAAGTCCTTACTCAAAGGTTCCATCTGCATCAACTATAAGCTCTCCCCAATCCACTACATGAGTTGGATCTGGGGTGTACTTCCGGAGCATGGAGACATAGAATACCGCATGTACGCTTGATAAACTCGACAGTAAAGCCAATCGGTATGCAACCGTGCCTACCCTCTCGAGTACCTTGAAGGACCCAATATACCTCGGTGATAGCTTTCCCCGCTTGCCGAACCTGACCACTCCTCTCTTAGGCATCACATTCAAGAAGACATGATCACCCACCTCAAACTCTAGAGGCCACCGTCGTCTGTCAGTGTAGCTCTTCTATCGGCTTTAAGACGTGAGAAGATACTTCCGTATCAAATCTACCTTCTCAGAGGTGTCTCTAACCAACTCCGGACCCGAGGTGGTTTTCTCTCCCACCTCTGTCGAACAAACCGGAGATCGACATGGCCTCCCATACATTGCCTCATAGGTTGCCATCTGTATGCTAGCCTAATAACTATTGTTATAGGAAAATTCCTCCAGTGTCTCTTATTTACCATGATCTAGTTTGTGCCAGATTATCCTCTAACGTCTGGATAGTCCTCTTTGATGTAGATCCGTGCAGGGATGTTTGTGCTCATCACCCTAACGTGCCTCCCAATCAGTGGAAACTCTCCTAAAAATGAGCCTTAAACCTGGGATCTAGATCAGATGCTAGCGAATCTTGCATCCGCTCATGGCAGGACAATCTCACTGTATCATACAACTGTGAAATTCTCTGTTGAAGGGTGTGGCGAGTATCAAACTTGATGCGAGTGGTCACTATCTCTTTTCCACATCGTCATGCGCTGTTGATATTAGAGTGGCAAGAGTAGTCACAAAATCCATCGTGACATGCTCCCACTTCCACTCATGTACCTCTAATGGCTGGAGTAATCCTGTTGGCCTCTGGTGCTCAGCCTTTACCTGCTGACACGTGAGACATCGTCGAACGAAGTCTCCAACATGTTTCTTCACCCCACTCGAGTAATACTAGCGACGTAGATCATGATACATCTTCATGCCACCTAGATGAAAAGTAAAAAGAAGCTGATGGAACTCGCCGGGGATCTCCTCTCTCGGATCTTCCTAGCGGGGAACCCTGGCTGTCCCTTTTCTGAGACTGCCATCACAGTGCATAGTCCGTCAGCCGTCCTTTGTGCTGGTTGTACCGATCCGGGGACGGTATCTGCGTCCTATCCTGTGGCAATCCACTCTGCTTAGCGGGGAAGCGTGGCCACTAAACTCCCGACATACCACGAGGCTTGATCCTTTATCTTTGCGGTCCAGAGTGTACATAGTCTCAAGCATCTACCATTCGAAGGCGCCAATTACAGCACTCCCCGTGACTTCCAGTTGAATGTATCAGCCACCACATTTTCCTTACCGGGATGGTAATGCAAAGTGAAATCATAATCCTCCAAATACTTCATCCACCTGCGTTGCCTCATGTTGAGGTCCCGCTGTGTAAAAATGTACCTCATAATTTTGTGGTCTGAAAACACTTCGAACTACTCACCGTACAAATAGTGGCGCTAAGCCTTTAAGGCGAAGACAATGGTCACTAACTCCATGTAATGTGTAGGATAACTCTGCTCGTGGTCAGCCCGACTCTGAGAACCATACGCCACTACCCTCCTGGCTGCAGCCAAACACATCCCGGTCAGGTCGCTGAGGCATCACGATACATTGTTTCTCAGGTCCAGTTAAGGGACAATGGGAATAGAATTTGAAGTAAGCCTCCTCTTTAATTCACCGGAATACCCTCTCACACAAGTCATTCCACTCAAACCGGCCTCATGCAGGTTAGCTTACAAATCGTAGGCGTAGATAACTGGGAGAAGTCCTCAATAAACCTCCTGTAATACCTTGCCAATCCTAAGAAACTGCGTATCTCAAAGACTGACTTCAGTCTCTCCTAATTCATAACCGCCTCAACCTTCTCCGGGTCCACGAATACGCCCGAGGCCGATACCACGTGTCCCAAGAATCTCACCTCAGTAAGCCAAAACTCGCACTTTTTGAATTTAGCATACAACTGATGCTCTCTCAAGGTCTAGAGAAAGACCCTCAAGTGACCCTTGTGATCCTCCTTAGACTTGGAGTAGATCAAGATGTCATCCACAAAACCCGCAAACGAATCGATCCCCGGTAAGAAATTTTGGAACACCACATGCATAAGATCCGTGAATCTTATTTGGAGCATTTGTCGATCGAAAGGCATCGATATGACCAAATACCACGTATCGTGTTCTAAAAGTCGTCTTAGGGGTGTCTGCCTCCCTAACTCTTAACTAATGGTAGTCGGTTGGAGATCTATCTTGGAGTAGACCCGCACCCCTCTTAGGCGATCAAAACGAATCATGTGATCATGTGAAAATTTTTATTCTTGATAGTGGCTCTATTGTTGCCATTAATCTATATGATCAAAGAGTCTTGTGCCTCTTCTTAGCAAATAGAATTGAAGCACCCCAAGGTAAAGTGATCAGTTTAATAAAACCCTTGTCCAATAATTCCTGCAATTAAACCTTGAGTTCCTATAACTCAGCAGACGTCATTCTATGTGGAGTCATAGAAATAGGAGATGTACCAGGGTGTAGTTCAATAACGAAGTCTACATCCCTATACGGAGGTAATCTCGGTAGTTCATCCAAAAAAACATCCTCGTACTCACAAATCACCAAAGGTAGATCCAAATCCTGTCTCACCTCGTCTTCTAAGGTAAGGCTTTCCAACCACCCTTCACACTGCCCGTGCCACTTAGAGTCGTACATGGCTTGGGGGGGTAAAGCGTCATGCTTATCTCCCTAAAACGTAACACAATTACCATCCAGTGTGTAGGCCATAACCCTCCCACGATCATAATCAATGAAGGCTCGATGTGCCATCAACCAGTCCATCCCAAGGATGACATCGAATTCCGACATGTCCATGACCCTTAGGTGTAACATCCCGAAATATACCCTAGTCGTTTTCGACATGTTTAGGGTATTTTGTAAGCATAATTTAAATGTTTCGTGAGTTAAATGAGAAACATGGAAACGAGAGACCCGGAAAGTTACAAAACTTAAGGACAAAATTGTAATTGGTCCAAAAAGGGGCTTAAAAGTCATAAATTGAAGAGACTATGGGCCAAAGAAGAAATAATAGGAATTTTTGTGGAATTCCTAGAAGGATGGAGGACTTAAATGCAAAAAAAAAAAGAGATTTAACCCAAAAATGGGTTTTATTTGAGGAGCTAAACATGGGCTTTAAAGACCAAATTTGGTCTCAAATTGGGGGGAGGGCGAAGTAGAGAAGAAGAAGGGAGAAGAAGAGGAAGAGGAAGAGAAGAAGAAGAAAAGTTCGAACGAGATCAAGCTAGGTATGGAAACTACTTTGAGTATGGATTTGTATGGATCATAGATTTTAAGGCTTTGTATGGTTAATATCTTGTCTCTAAATCTGGGTTTTGATAGAATTGCATCATAACCTTCGGTTCTTAAGTGGGTTGAGTTAAGCCCTGAACCAGTCAAGTATGGAATCCTCCCTTTGTTGTTGGATTCATGGTTAAATGGAGAAATGGAGTTAGGGTTTAGAATGACTCTAAAATCTTGATTACTTGGTTTGTATATGGGTCATAACCCATATTAGAATGGTTTGAAGTAATTCATGATAGGTTTTGAACTAAGATAAGTATTGAAAAAGGAATTGAATAGAGAAAGAGATTCAATTGAATTGGAAATGGTTTAGATGTGTGTGTTTGAAGTATAGAATTGATTTGAGTATCAAAACTATGGAAAAATGGGAGAAAATGCACATTCTGGACATTTTTGGGTCATGTGTACCGGTACACCTTGAAGTGTCTTAGTGCACCCTTCCCGAGCTGAATGTGTCTGGGTACATGTTAAGATTATAATTTTCTAATTCTACTTTCCTATTACAGATTTTGATATTTTGACCATAACACTCATTTACGTCCAGGTTGATGATTAAGTTCTGGATTAAAAATAGACTTCAAGGAAAACCAAACCTATAGAAATAGGCATCGTCATATTCTGACTCTAAGTGGCCCTAAAATTCCTCAGTGAGACATGTGTAGACGATGCATCCGTTTGAACATGAGTAGTAGAGTTGTTTCGGACATTATCTTGAACCAGGTACTCAGTGGAGTGATTCAGTTGGAATAGAACCCTTAGCACCTTAGATTAAAGGGTATAAATATCCATTGTGCGTCTCAGAGACAAGGCACTGGAAAATAAATATTACAAACTGTCACCAGTGGAATCGGTAAACCCAGACTGGTGGCATGAAAATGCCATAACTTGAATTTGGATGATCAAATTGGAATGATTCAATTTCTAAGTGAAATAAATTCATAGAAGGGACAAGAAAACTTGAATGATGTGTGGATAGCCATCATACGTACAAGTATCAAAATGCATGCTGGAATAGACATGAGAAACACAATTTGAGATGAAACTACAACGGCGAAATCCCGAACATGAACATGAACATGAAATGAAAAATGTCATGAACAGAATGTGATAAAGATGGCTTATAAGTTCTGAAAGATATGTAGTCGTAAATGACTACAGGACCAAAAGAGAATGAATGGTGGACTCTATTGGTGCTCAGGCACTCCTGTTAGTGCTCAGGCACTCTGTTAATTATACAGACTCTGGCTGCGTGGTTAGCCACGTTTTGATTGGTGCTTCGGCACTCACCTTTGGTGCTACGACACTCCTGTGCGTGACCGGGCACGTCGATCGGTGCTGGGCACTCCTGCTGGTGCTGACACTCTGATGCGTGGGCGAGGCACGTCACGAATGGTGCTCAGGCACTCCTGGCAGTCTTCTACGACCTCTACTATTCCATATTGTACCTTGAGGTGCTTATTATACAATATCTACTCATTTCTTATAATTGGTCTAGGTAGTCGAGACAAACCTGTGATAAAACATTGAATCGTAGACCTAAGAGTAAAGATACGAATGGATCTACATATGCCGATTAAGTCACATCTGTAAACAGATTACCTTGTCCTGCAGAGTACTCACAATATCTGAATAAGTTCTGTCTGCGATTAAGTCACATCTGGTTAACTCCTGTCTACGATTTGGATTAAAAGTAATCTGCTATGGGTACTCTGTCTGAATAAGTTAAGATCTCTTTGATTAAGTCTGTCTCTTGCTTAGGATTACATGTACCTCTGGGTACTCTATGTCAGTTAAGTTATGTAGTACCTACGGTACTCTTTGCATGCTCATCAAGTTCTGTAGTACCTAGGGAATTTACTCTGTATCTGATTAAACTACGTAGTACCTCTGGGTACTCATTACCAGTCAAAATAAGTATAAGTTACGTAACTCCCTACGAGTCTGAATAAACATAAGTCTGTTAAGTATAGTCTGATGAGAATAAGCTCTGTAGCCTACGGAGTCCCCGATGAACATAAGTATTATAAAGTATAAAGTCTGAATGAGAATAAGCTCGTGCTCTACAGGAGTCAGAATGAACATAAGCTTTGTTATAGAAATTATAAGTCTTTGTATAAAAACAAACTGTAACTCCCTCTGAAGTCCAAGATGAACATAATGCGCTATAAGTATAAGTTTTGTATAAGAAGAAACTCTTGTAACTCTAGGAAGTCGAATAAGTATAATTCAGTAGTACCTACGGGTACTCAGTATTAGTAAAACAAGTATGAAGTCCAGTAGTACTAAAGACACTCTCGTATCGATGAAATAAGTATAAACTCGGTGGTACCTATGGGTACTCTGTATGATAAATCAAGTATAAAGCTGATTATTTTCACGGGTACTCTCGTATCCCGGTAAAATAAGTGAGTTACGTAAAATAAGTATAGATCCAATCGTAACTATAGTTTACTTAGTATAATGAATGCAATGGTCATTACTATGAAGGTAGTAATAAGTATACAGCAGAAATTAACGATCGACCTTGCTATGTGATATGATCTGATCTTCAGGCTCGCCGTACCCTCACAGTCTACTTGCCATACAGAATAAGTCAGTAGATCGTATAAGTTAAGTAAGACAAGTATAAGTTACGTATTTACATGTATAAGATTTAGAAATACATGCATAAGTTACGTAATACGTATAAGATCAGAAATACCGGTATATTAACAAAAATACCCGATATAAGTTCAGTAAGACAGTCTGATTAAAGTAAGACAAGTATAAGTTACGTATTACATGTATAAGATTTGAAATACATGTATAAGTTAAATAATGCAAGTATAAGTTCGCAGTAAGACGGGATATGCCGTGAAACAGTATAAGATACGAAGTACGGTATAAGTTTGTAGTATTTACGGTACTTGGTATAAGGATAAATTCATGAGGAATGCCGATTATCGTTTCATAATATCTCTATAGGTACCTCGTGTACTTTTATGTCGAGAATAATTTCCCAGTGTAAGATCAGTCACAAGAATAAGATCATTCTGGAATAAGTTCGATGTCTGAGTATAATTCAGTGAACCGAGTTTACTTAGTGGTGAGTATAGATACAAAGTACCGATTATAGTTTTGTAGTACTTCTGGTGCTTAAGGTATAAAGTGGATTATGATACGTTATGCGTTTAAATAATATCTCTGTAGTACCTCACGGTGCCTCAGAACAAGTGTAGCTCAATTGGATAAGTATAGGATTACATGTAAGCTCCTAGGAATCTGGGATTAGATATAAATGCAGTACGATTAGTACCTGCAATATAAGCATAGGTTCTATATGGCACTCATGGGAGATTGAAATAAGTATATTAAGAGGCAGTATAAATTATAAGTTCCAGATATGTATGTCCTTTGGGAAGTCTGAATAGAATAAACTCTACTTTATAAGTATAAAGATCAAATGCTATAAGTATAGAACCAGGATAAGAATAAGTCTTTGTAATTATAAGATCGAATAAGGATAAGTCGCCATAAGTGAAATTCACGAGTAAGTATAAGATTGTTAGAAGTATAAGTTCGATCTTAGTAGATGAGAGATGCGATAAGCTCAATTTTCTGAGAACATTTATGTGTGCAAATATGTGATATGAACTACTAAAGATTATGATATCATGCGTTATGCGTTATTTGTGTTTACTGTATGAAATGTTTCCCGCTAAGCGTAAAGCTTATACGGGTTCTTAATCGTGTAGATGAGGAAGACATCGAAGACATTATATCTGGTGGGCGATACACTTGCGTAAGGGTTGCTACATGTAAGGTTCAGGTGCTCTGAGTTGTAAATGTAAATCTGAGTTTTGTAATTGTAAATGGGACTGTAAATGTATATGATATTTTGATTACATTGCATAAGATGTAGGTCATACCAGTCTAATTAACCGTCAGATAAGAAGTCCGGTATTTGGTCTCGCGTCCGGAAGCCGGTTGGATCATGATCCGGGTCGGAGGAGCCGGGCGTGACGTCGTGCGTAGTGACAGAATCCACGAGATCTCAAACAATCTATTATCTGATCAACCACTTTCCCTTTAGTTAGCAGGGAAGGCTCATACATGAATCTTCGAGGTTTCAACCTTTAAGCCCGAACCTTCCACCTGTGATCGTGATGAATGAATACAGGATGCACGAGAATCGAACAAACTCTTGCCTGCGAAAGAGTATAAATGTACCCTAAATAACCGACTAATTTGCAAGCTTAGTATGAGGTGTAAGGGCGTAGACACGGCCCTGGGTCCCTGAAGTCCTGCCTATGAGCCCTTTTCTTGACCTCGACCCATGCCCTAGTCCATGTGGCCTATCTGCGAAATAGTAGGTGCTTGTGTGGCCTACAAGTTGATATTATGTCTTTACTGGCCCTGTGTGAGTGGGGGGGAACAAAAGCTGCGTCTATGCATGTCCCACTTTGTTGGCCGAGATTGGCAATTGTCCCATAACTCTGGGATCCACACTGCCTCTGAGTGATCGAGTCTCGAAGTGTCATTTTGGTGGCATTGGAAACACGCTCTACGCCTTACTGGTGGTAGACACCCAGATATCTCTCATCTTGGATGGTGATCCCGGCGCCCGGCCACGTGTGCGACCACATCTGCGAAACCCTGGTAGTCTCAGTCTCTGCTTCTTTCAGGCGCTAGAAGAAAGACAATATCTTATCTTATCCACTAGCACATCAGAATGCTCGATTACGTCATCCTTCCTCTGATAATATATTTGTCGACCATCAAGTCCATATCTTATAGGAGGAGTCCTATGATTTTACCAGGATGGATAATTTCAAACCATCCTCGGGTATTTCCTCTTTGGCGTAATGCGCGCCACGTCATCGCGGCGATCTTGGTGATTGAACTTGGCCATTTATTCAAACGCAGATCATCGTTCCTTGTTTTGTCCCAGAGATACGGCTTTTACGTAATAGATGCGGATCTTAAAAATATTTGCCCATGAAGAGCTCATGGAACTCTTCCCATGCCATTGCCTCTAAGTTCCTTGAGGCTTTGACCCAATCCGCGTACCCAGGATTCACCCTGCATTTGGAATCTGGTATCATTATTCTTATTGGTATCGAAGGTGATCTCCATATGGCAAAATCTTTTAACTAGCTGGACCAATGATCGACTTCCATCGGTTCACCTCCTCCGTTGAAGGTTGGAGGATGATATCTGTATCAAGCCTCTGGTGCTGATCTCCCCATGCATTTGCCTTGCTGTCATGATATTGATGTAACCAAATCTTTTTATCGATCAAGCGGTCGTAGCACTAATAGCCTCCATAAAGGCTTTGTAACACCCCAATAAGTTTCCATGTTTAGGGTATTTTTGTAGCGTAATTTGAATGTTTGGCAGGTTAAATCTAAACATGACAAGAATAAATTTACAAGATATGAGAGATAAAATTGTAATTTTTTCAAAAGGCATAAAAATCATAATTTGAAAAGTACATAGGTTAAAAAATAGAATTATGCCTAAGTGGATTTACAGAAAGCCCAAGGACTAAATGCAAAATGAAAATTTGACCCAAAATGGGTTTTGGGAGCGAGCATGGCCCTGGGATAGGAAGCTTGATTTAAGACCCAGATTGTTCCAAGAGGAAACTGCTAGTGAAGGCCGAGAAGAAAGAAGAAGGAAGAGGGAGGAGCGAAGGTATGGAAACTGGTGTGATGAAAAGTAGTATGGATCACATGGCACTTTGTATGGATTTCTATGATTTTTGATATATGGCTCTTTGGAGATTTGTATGGATACATGTTTTGTAGGTTGTGAGTTGTAAGAGCTAACCACAGAATAATTCTTATGGGATCAAGAGTATGAATCCTTCTTTGAGGTTGGAGTTCATGGTTTGAGATTGAGTAATTGAGTTAGGGTTTAGAATAAACCACAACAAATCTTGTCTTGGTTTTGTGTATGAGTTATGACCATATTAGAGTTGTTTGGGAGTATTCATGAAGGGTTTTGAAAGAAACATATGTATTGAAAGATGATTTGAGTAAAATTAGAGATTCACAGATGAATATGAAGTTTTAAACCACATTTCAAGATGAATTTGGAGTGGTTTTGATGTGTATATAGAGTATTTGGTTGATTTGGGTATCAGCGTATAGAAAAAATGGAAAGCAACGCGTGCAGGCGTTTCGGGGGTTGCATCTTGGAAGTGCAGTCGGAGAACATGCCGTGCAGGTAGTGCTGTTTTTCTATTTTGACCGGTGTTAGTATTTTACGATGTAGTTGCTCATTTCTTATCAGGTTGGAGTGATTCAAGTTGCTGGATTAAACTAGACTTTGGAGACCAAACATAATGAAATAGGTACCATAAATTCCTACTATATGTGGCCAATTCACTCAAAGTAGGGTATGTTAAAATAATTTACAGTTCGGTTTTGAACATGGTTGAGTTTGATTGCTCAGATTTAGGTGATTCAGTTGGAGGAGAACCCTTAACTGCAGCTTTTAAAGGAATGCGAAGGCGGTGTCGGAATATAGAGTGAGGCACGGAAGTGAATATTTCAAGCTAGTCGAGTGTAAAAGGGTAAAATGACTGATTTGGCGGCCACATATAACAATTTGGAAGATTCAATTGGAATGATTCCAATTTACGGTAAAGGATTGATTAATTAGAGGAACAAGAGTACATAGATGATGTGAATACATGACCTTATGTATAAGTATATATGCATGATGGAATGATACATGTATAAGTATTCTGTATAAATTACATAAATCTGTATGTAATAGGCGTGACAAAGGAAAAATATAGGAATGCGATATGTATAAACGTGTTCGCCGGCGCCAGATACGATATCAAATATGAAAACAAAGCGAAAGCGAGCATGAACATGAAAAGCGATATGTCATGAACACGGAATATGATTAAGATACATTATGAGTTATGAAAGACATATATTCATGCCATTTCAGGACGAGAATGAATGATGGACGTTACGATTAGAGCCGGTACTCCTTTTAGTGCCGGCACTCTGTCTGATTAGTACTTGGTACTCTGGTAGTGTTTCGGCACTCTGTCACGGTGGAAATGCTTGATGCTGCGGTGAAATCTTTGGTACTCTGGTAGATGCCCGGCCTCTGTCTTTGATTAATGCGATACTCTTGTTAGTCGCCCGGCACTCTGTCTTTGATTAATTGCCGGTACTCTATTAGTGCTACGGCACTCCTTTTCACGATTAGTGCTCGACCTCCTGCTTCAGTCTTTCAGGTACTCTTCTTTGGTGCTCGACTCTCGATCATATTAACACCTTAGTTACTGTGTATTCTGCGATCTACTCACTTCTTATGATTGGTCTAGTAGTGAAACGGTTATATGATTGAATGAATAAAGAATAAGAGTAAAAGATCTGAATAATATACCTCATATATGTTCACGTAGTACCCTACGGGTGCTCTTATATCGATTAATCTACGTAGTACCTACGGTACTCCGTGTCGAGAAAAACAAGTATAAGTTATAGTACCTCACGGGTACTCAAGGTATCGGTAAAATAAATTATAATTTACATTAGTACTCTGGGTACTCGTATCAGTAAAACAAGTATAGTCCAGTA
Organism: Tetrastigma voinierianum; assembly: GCA_016808115.1. Lineage (NCBI taxonomy): Eukaryota > Viridiplantae > Streptophyta > Magnoliopsida > Vitales > Vitaceae > Tetrastigma > Tetrastigma voinierianum. The sequence continues at coordinate 255,929 of JAEQBH010002587.1, read as the reverse complement.
GTACCTACGGGTACTCACATTGCTCATTAAAACAAGTATAAAGTCGATGTTACCTACAGGTACTCATTGTCAGTAAAACAAGTATAAGTTCTGTAGTACCTCTTGGTACTCGGTAGTGAGTAAAGCAAGTATAAGTCGTGAAGTACCTCTGGCTACTCAGTATAATTAAAATAAGTATAAGTCGAGGAAGTACCTCACGGGTACTCATTATCAGTAAAATAAGTATAAGTTCTATAGTACCTCACGGGTACTCCGTGTCGGTAAAACAAGTATAGAATCATTAGTACCTACGTACTCCGTGTCGGTAAAATAAGTATAAGTTACGTAATATAAGTATGAAGTCGATATTTTCTGGTACTCTGTATCGGTAAGACAAGTATAAGATCAAATTAATACAAGTATAAGATCAGAAATACGAAAGAATAAGATCAGAAGTATAAGAATAAACTCAGAAGTAATACAAGTATAAGATGCAAGACGAGGATATGCCTTTGTAGTACAGAATCTGAATACAAAGGAGTATCTGTATATCTAAATTAAGTACTCTGGGTACTCTTGTATGGGTCATTTACGTGGTACCTCCCGGGTACTTACGTATGCGATTAATCTGCTGCGCTGTTTACCTCTGAGTATCTAGTATAAGCCGGGATAAGGATAAACTCATTAATTGCCTCGAGATACTTAGTATGAGTATAAGGTTTGATATAAGCCGCAGTGTTACTCTCTTGGGACATTTACTTGCAAGTAGTACCTGGTGCCAGGTATAAGAATAAATTTGCAATACCGGTATACGTTAAAGTAATATCTCACATAAATAAAATGGAGATCTGAGATAGATATAAGTACTGAATGCGTGCATAAGTACCTCTATGTAAGCATAAGTTATGTAACTCTAAGACTCAGCAAGTATAGAATGTATAGTATGTGGATAAAGTACCTCATCTAAGTATATGCATAAGTTCATTATCATTATACGAGGAATATGAATAAGAATGTGTCCTTCGGAGATATGAACCCGAGTATGAACCTCTCTAGTTATCTTCCGCATAAGTATAATCATTAGATTGTATAATAAAGCCATGGAACATAAACCATGAAAATTTGAATAAAAAGGGTGACTAAAGCTACGACTATATATACGGGTATCTACGTATGGGCTACATGCTCATGGGAGATGTAGAATTTTGTTAAAGTCATAAGAATGCAGTATGACAATTATGTCAATGACATGAATAGGAAAACGACTTGAAAACCCGAGAAAGTCATGATACATGCAAAGGCGATTAGATGCCTTGCCATTATATGTCTAAGTTTATGAATCGTCCCGACTGTTATACATTGGATTATGAATTCATGAAGATTTGATATACATTTACCGATATATGTTTGTATTATATAGTAATTATAAGTTATAAGATATGTTTTCTACTAAGTAAATAATGGGTTGTTAAATAGTGATCTTAAATAACAATCTAATATAAGCATCTAGTGAGTTACTGTAAGTTCCTATGTGGATCCGTCTCTTAAATTTGCAAATAAAGTCGCAATTGTGGTATGTAGTTCGGTGATGGCGCAGATTTTGATGGACTCTGCTCGTGTTCTGTGCCGTTATTTGTTGTTATGGGTCATAGCCGAGCGCCGGTCGCGATCAGCGTGCAAATGCCGAACCTGATTCGGATCAGCGTCGTGTGGTTGGGAATCGAGGGCGTGGTGAGCTTGTTGATCGAAAGGCGGTGGTGGTTGGTTGTTGCCCGGAGTCCACCACCTCGTCCTCTTCTTCGACTTGCCATCACACATGTCAAATAGAATTTGAGATTCCTTTTTCTTGTCTGATTGGTAGTGCATGTCTTGCTGCTATTAGACCGACATCTAGAACTATCAGTTCATTCTTCTCCGAACCCTTAAGGTTATGTTTTCCAACCCTAGTGTTCCTCTTTTCCTATATACAATTCACCATGTATATACTTCACACAACATACAACACTAAATCATGTAGCACATTTAGGCACAAAACATGAAATGCACCACGATCACTCTGAGGAAAAAGTTAGTAGTAGCGAGTGTTCTTAAGTCATTGAGACCTAATGACGCTTCCTAAAAAAAAGCGTCATGGCCCTCAACTTGTCATTGTATATCTTAGACCATGATGACACTCATTATAAACGTCATTCTCACAGTAGTATGACTTCAATCTAAGATCTTAATATGACACTTATAGGCGTCATTGATTTTTTCATCATTATTTGAACCAGACCTCCATTCTGAGTGTCATCATCTTTCTCACATTTAAAATCTTATTTACATTTATTTAATTGGTTAAAATCCTATTATAACATCTTATAATTATTGAAAATGTAAGCAAATATGAAAGATATATATAGATAATAAAAAAAAACTAGAATAAAGTCATATGGATAAGGAGAAAAAAAACTATAAAACTATACATTGATCGAAATTACATTTATAACATATTTGACAAGTTTCATAGATTCTATGAGTAGAAATACAAAATGTTCTATAATTTATTTAGTATTTGAGGATCTTTATATGGAAGAATATTAAGCCCATCAAAATCACCACATGAGGTCTTAATACTTGTTTAAATGTGGGAAATAAAGTTAGTTCAATTACTCGAGATAGAGTTTACGATATTTTCGCAGATCATCACAAAAATGACATTACTAAAATTACTTTTAACAAAATAAATTAATACATATAAAAAAAGCTTTGGAATTGAAGAAATAGTACATAAAAGGGTGTATGAAACCAAACAAGACTATGTAGCACAAAAAAACATTAAAAAAAAAAAGCTTCAATATGTATGACTCTTGCGCTTTCCAGGCTGGCTATGTATACATCACCATGTTCTCACAAAATTAGAAAATATAGCTCACAAAATTGGAAATAGTAGTTTCTGGGCACGGGGGAGACAAGTGGAGTGTGTAAATCAGATTCGGATCTAACAAAAAAGGGAATGAAACAGGTGCTCATGAGAAAAAAGAAAGAACTAATATTTTTTTTTCATTTTGGCTTTACTATCAAAATCATTCAAAATTAATAAATAAATACAACAATAGAAAATTATATAAAGACGGACTTATAGGTGCTCGATGGGTATCACATGATTTAAGCGATCATATGATCGTTGATTTTGATCTCATTAGTAAAAGCTAAAGTCTTGAATGTATCCAGTGATTCTGCAGAACATGATTAAAGCTTAGAGTTCTTAGAAAATTTGAAGAAAATATAATATATACATAATAAATAAATAGGTGTTTAAAACTTGGATAAATTATTATAAAGAAGTGCTTAAAAAATAAATAAAAGTATTTTTTTTCCTCATATACATCGAATATAATTTAAAATGAATAAAAATTTTAACTATTTTTTAGCAGTGAAGCCATTAAACTACTATAGTTAAAGTCTAGGAATATTTTTTGTTTTGATTTGGACTCGATGATGTTAAATGAAAATCTAATTAAATTAAAATATTTAATTCCTTCTCACTATTTCATGCATTAAATAAAAACACTAAAATTGCGTTTGTTTAAACACTAAGAACTTTTGAGCTATCACAAGCTTTTAATCTTTGAGTTGATCCAAGGTTGTTGGTTTCTCACGATGCTGATAGCTTTAAGCATGGAACAACAACTTTTGAAGAATACTTCGACCAGTGTATGACGATCATGAATATCTAAAATAAATATCATACAGAAAGGAACACGGAAAAAGGAAGGCCAGGCCTTAATCATAAATTTGCATAAATAACAAGGTGGCAAACTAGCTATGGTTGTGTTTGGTTCTTTAGAAACAGTGAAAGAAAAACACATTAAAAACTAAAACATATCAAATATTTTTAGCTGCGAATATCATACCTTTTTCTACTTTCTCCATAAGACAATCGAAAGAATGAAGAATTTAGAATTATTATTATATTTTGCCTATATCAAGCAGCTAAAAGTGTATGATGTGGAAAAATAAGTGAATAAAATTCGCCCATGAAGCATCAATGGAAAAATTAAATCCTGACTTCTGCCTCATTGCAGAGACAAAACATAGAGGCGATGACCAGCATTGCATATATATCACACATACTTATTGAAGACCATAAGAATACTGTTTTCTTGGATTGAATTTACGGGGAAAACCTGACTATTCCACAACATTTTACCACGACATTTCATTGTAAGAGCTTCGTTTTCTAGCATATATGATGCACGAAGAATATATGCAAGCGAAGCGAAATTAGATATGTTACTAGTTCATTAGGAACATGTCTTCTCAAGTCATTGTTATTTCAGCTTGAAATAAACATTATCAATTATAACCATTTAAATAAAGTGGATTAAGTAATGCTGTCTTCAGTTACCCGTCGAAGGAATTGTGCGGCTAAGATTGTTTTAGACTCCCTGCAGGGTCACTAGTAGGTTAAGTTAATCTGTATTCATTATTCAAAAGACTTTGTCGGGTCCTCTCTGGCTTCATTCATTGATATGAACCAATAAGATTAAGAAAGAAGCTATAAATTATCAGTCTTCTCTCATGTGAGTTGTTGATCAATACTCTTATTTACAGTTTTCGGAAGAGTATTTCAAAAATATATCCATGGTTATCATTCCTCTTTATTAAGCAGTGATTATCTTTTAAATTAGTCTGATTGAAAAACTAGAATGAGGTTCACGGAAGAATCTAAAAGAAGATGAGAGTACTATCAGTTAATTAGGATCAAAAAAGTGGTGAGTTGGCACATCCTTTCCATACAAGGAAAAGAAGGAATTTGCTTAAGATGGCACCATTAGCTCTCTTATTCACTAGGAAATGTAGAAGGAAAAAAAAAACTGAAAAAGCTCATAACAAAATTGTGAAATTTGTTAGTCTTGCTTTTTGCTCCTCACATAACAACTAAGTCAAAGGTAGGGATGATGAAATGACTCACCATGAATCAGTGAGATTACCATTGGATGATCAGTGATTATTCCTCCCTCTTTGATTTCAAATACCATCCCACACAGATATTAAATCAGCTGTGGCCTTACTATTCCCATTGAAGAATAGAGTTATATAGTTTGTTCATCATGAGGACCATGATAGAAAAAAATCAAATTCTATATTAATTTCGTTGTATATTATTGATATCGAGAATCATAGTAGCGAATCATCTCTTGAATTTATGATCATAAAAGTTTATGATAGGGCCTTCAAAAAAGAAAAAATCTCTTTGGTAAGGTTAAGTCAAATCTGCCAAACAAAATAAAATTCTATTATTTAAAGAGTGAGATTATTCAATGAATATCTTTGTGATAATCTTATGCACCTAATTTTCACATAAGCGACAATAAATTTAAAAAATAATTACTACAGGAGATCTCCCTCTAGGGAGGCTTGCACTTGAAGCGATAGCTTTCAAATACAAAGTGCAACACCGCCATTATCAGGTTGAAACATCTCATGGCGGTTGAAACTCAAACCATAATGATCATTATGCTTGCCAAGCGTCGCTTATAAGTAGCTCTATATGAGTCTATTGAGACCGATTTTGTTTTTACATTTTCTCCTTAAGTCATAAAAACCGCGCTTACTGCGGCGGAAATTTGTGTCATTGGGAGCCCTGGGGTAGTACCTTGACTTTACATTGATGGATTTGTTTATTTGTAAACACATTAGCCAATCCTTGAGTTGTTTCTCAGTGACGATGTTGGCGGGTTCAAAATCAGTCTTTAAGCATAATATAGGCTATTGTTACGTAATTAAGATTCATTATCTTATATTATTAAAATGAATAATAACAACGAATTGGAGGAGAAATGTCCAAAATGATAAAATCTCAACCTCACTTCTTGATTTAGCACTATATACATATCGCTTAGGGTTTAGTTTTTTGTTATGTCCGAATTTAAAATGAGAATGTAATTTAGGAAATATTTTATTTATAATAATAGAATAATTTTGTATTGATTTTATTTTTTGAAAAATATTTCACTTTTAGGCTATATTACTAAATTAACTTTTAATCTACTAACATCTAATATTTTTACTTATAGTCATACTTACATTTTTCCTATCGAATAGTGACTTGGGTTTTTCTCTTTATACTTCACTTTTAAAATAAAAAAAAAAAAAAAAAATAAAACATAAAAATTAAAAAAATAAAAAGAAAGAAAATCATGCATAATTTCATCTTACAAGCCCAATCAAGGATGTGTATTAGGATGAACTTACAGAAATGTTAATTAGAATCTAAAGGATTACTGACTCTTCTCATTTTCTTGGTTTAGATGTTTTTTCCTCTATGCTCCAAATGTCAAGCATAACATCAAGGCCATTACATCCGCAATCCCAAACGAGAGTCCAAACAAAAACTAAGCTTTAGATGGAATATAATACACCATAAACTTATCCTCTGCAATGGAGACAGTGTTTTAAAAAAAAATTAAAAGGAAACGGAAACAAACAATGGAAACCTCCAATTCCTTGCTTCCCCAATTCCAAAAATATTGAAAAACCTAATTAAAATAAGGAAAAAGAATTACATTTCTCTTTATGGGTTTTACATTCCAAACCTGTTGGTCTTGGCTTCCAACAATTTGGGCATCATAGAACTTGTTAGTGAGACAAATCATGAAGCAGCCTGGAGCTTCAACATAGTGGAAGCTATTGTGGTGGTCTTGTGCTTGCCACTAGCTTGAGGTTGGAAGTAGTGGAGAAAGCATAAACCCTAGAATAGGCCATGTGAGGAAGCATCAAGTATCCGGGGAAGAAGAATTTCTATATAAACCTCATTCTCCCAATAACATGTCTCAACTCCCACTTACTATATACAACTCAAACCTTCTCATCTAAAAAAAAACCGGTCTTGCATAAATACAAAAACTTATAGAAGAAGAACAACGCAAACCACAATGATGGTTGTTATTTTCGTCTCTAAACTCTCCTCATCGAGGATCCTCGATAGTAATCTTGGCTCTTATAGGGCAAATGATCAAAATTTGCGAAGAACTCGCTCAGTTTGAATTTTTTTTGTGGGATTAAAAAAAACAAGGGTTTTGAAGGGAATTTCTACAAGGGTATCGGGTTGAGGCTAGGGGTTTTTTTTTATTCAATTGTGGAAAGAAGGCTTAAATATATATAATTAAGGGACTATGACACTCCCTTTCAACGTCATGGTTTAGAAACGACATTGTATCTATCTACAAATTTCTATCAATGGATGCTCTAGAAGCCAGATGAAGCGCTACAAATTTGATTTTTTGTAGTAGTGAATGAATGTAATGGTCTAAACCCATGCCCATCAATCCCTAGGTAATCACATACCTATGTTATGATGTACAAACTGTGACACCAAAACTCAATGAATCTAATGACCTAGACCCATATCTATCAAGCCCTAGGTATTCGTATACCTAAGCTCTAATACTAAGATGTGACGCCCCAAAACCTAGGGGTCCCGTTGACCAACCGTCAACCTACGAAAATACTACCTTAGGTTATTCGCACCTAAGTCTTGCTATCGGACCTGTACCAATTACTTGTGAATACCGAGTTACTTGGCACCACCCCAATACGTCCCTTCACCGGGACCTGTTCATTCATATTTAAATTAAAAATATGAGAATGAGACACTTAAACACAATCCGTAAGAGTCCGATCACGACCCTCTTACCATTATTACATACCCGACTATATTGACAATAGTTCAAAAGAATTTAATTACAATTCTTTTATACAAAAATACATGCTAGAACTAATTTATCCCTAGCACTTTTACAAAAAGATTTATCAAGGCCACATCTCGACCCTCTTTGCAATCACGACCTCGTTTGAGCGTCGTCCACCGATGTAGACCTCGTACCGGAAAGGGTTGTTCCATAAAGAGTGAGTCACGCCCAGTAGAGAATACCCCCTACAAGGGCTACTCCCCACCTAAGTGCACATGCAATGTTCACTCAACATTTCACATTCACATTCCAACAAGAATATGCCAATTCTATATGGAATCCTACATGTCATGCCATGAAATGAGATGCGACTCATCATGTACCATGCGCCCGAGTCCTCACCGACTCCCTCACACAACGCCTAAGCCCATGTGTGATAAACCGTCATTCTGGATGACATCTAATGATAATTTTCAAAACAAATTTCATTTGTTTATAAACCAAAAGCTTTTTGGATGATACATCACGATGATCATTTTATATTCAAAATCATGCGCCTTATTATGGGTAGCGGATTTTTGGTGTCACACCTCAAGCTCCACAAACCTAGACACTTTTACAACTTTTCACCGCTGGGGACTATGTCTGACCATAATTGGCGGGTCTTTCACCCAAGGGGGGGATCTATCCCTTCTTGTTAATACCCGACACATATTTTCTTTACCGTTTTAATCAATCGTGAGACTTTGTTCGATGTTATCCCATTTAACCGAGCCCACCCAATCAAACACCAAATGGAGTGTCGATTCATTAACCATGCACTCACAGCCATTTAATGCGATGTCCCCATGCATGTGCAATGCGAGATGCCATTGCTTGTTATATCATGTCACATGCATAATGAATGCTACATGGACACACAATCCACGCCACTTACCGGGTGTCATGGACAATCACATCACCTGCATATGACTTCCATACATTATTTCATTCATGTCAATATATCATGCAAACATATATCAACATTTACATTCGACATGTCATTCTATGATCAAGCAATGACACACCTACAAGCAAGCCATGTAATGGCCATTGCACATAACAATTCATCACACGTTAATATGTTGAAGTACTCATAGTGACATCCAAACAATTCACTACATTGTCAAGTAGTGGCACACTTACAATCAAGACATGTCATGGCCATTTCACACACCAATTCATCACATGTCAACGTGTTAGACCACACAAACTAACATCCAAACATGTCACTTAGCCAAGCAATGACACACTCAAACAAGTCACACAATGGCCCTCGAAGCAAGCAGCAACGATCACAAACCAAGCCATGAGACTGACTCGAAACAGGCCATAAACATAGACCTCGGACAGTCACAGGCTTCTCCTAAGCGTAGCCTACCTTCTCCTAGGCAAGGTGTTGCTCGCTTAGGCGGACCAGAAAGTCCATCTTCACTGTCCCTGGGTTCGCCTAAGCTTACATGCCCACGCCTAGGCGGACCCCTTCGCCTAGGCGAGCCTTCCCTTCGCCTAAGCAAAGAACCAATCTTCCCTGGGAAGACTTACACCTTCGCCTAAACCAAGAAACATCGAGCAGAACTCGAAAATCTCGTTTTTCTTCGCAAAATATGCTCTTAATCGAAAAACCCTTTTTTCCCGACCCAAAGCTGGAAAGTAAGCCAAGGTAGGAAGAATCCCTTACCTCTAGGAGCGTGATTACTGGTAGAAGCCTCCTAAACTGATAATTTCGACTAAATCTCCCCGTGATCTTCAACGAAATCCCTATTTTTAGGTACCTATGCATACCCCTCATTGATACAATGAACTTTTGTTCTTAGCCCGACGAAAATCGACCAATGGAACTCCGTAGATCTTAGGGGGAAGCCTTGGCTCTCCTCTTTCTCTCTTCTCCTCTCTCTCTCAATCAAAATCAGGAAAATGGGCTCTTTTGCCCTTACTCCTCTTTGTCCCAACTTAGCTTGTTGATATGTGGCCCACAGCCGTACACGGTCCACCCTCGCTCGTCCCGATTCTAGCCCAAAGCGATTTATTTTATCTCCGTTCAAGTTCAAATTATATCTCATGAACTTAACTCAAGTCGTTTCCCAACTTCCGAGATTTTCGTAAATAATCTCGTACCCAGGAGTTACTGGACACCCATCACCCCGAAAAACGTGAAAAATTCGACTGTCTTGGAATTCGATGAAATTCTTCTGGGTAACTAGATTTCACGAGAAGAATCCAACGGTGAAGTTTGTTTCGTCATCTGAGATCTAGAAAATTTCCAGGTTTTCAACCTGTACTATTATAACAATTTACCGTTTTGCCATTTTTCAGAAAAATTTTATTTTTCTCGGGTTTTACAGAAGCAGTTGTCCTTGGCTGATCTGATCACTCATATCATCATTGAAGATACAAATCTCAAAGAGAAAAAGGCAATCAAAGCCAAGAAAATGACTACTAAGGCAAACTTGGTCCAAACCAACCCTAAAAGGTACAATCAAAATGGTCAAAACTCTGACAACAAACGCAAAATTGCTAACCCCTATACTTTCAAGAAAAAAGGCACTTGTTATGTTTGTGGCAAACCAGACACTACTATAAAAACAATTTATGGTGTCCCTATTTTTTGTGTCATTTGTTAACATTTCATAAAGGTGACATATCATATAAAAAATATTTAATTGGAATTGCTAGTTTTATATTTATGGTGTCATTTTTTGAAAAGTGACACCATACGAAATTAAAAAAAAAAAAAAAAAGTGTTCTTGTAGCTAGATGGTGCTAATTTTAGATTATGGTGTCATTTTTTGAAAAGTGGCATCATATTGATTTTTTATTTTTTTTATTTTAGATTTATGGTGGCATTTTCTAAATGTGACACCATATACAAAATTTTAAATTTTACAACTCGATGGTCATTTTATTATATATACTAACTAGGAACATAATGTAAAAAGTTTATTATTTTTGCATATGATTGATATATAAATTTTTATTGCATAACCCCAATCATCATCTTCTTCCATCTTTTCTTGCATCCATAAACCCATGAGTAATATAAAAAAATATTTCTTAGATATTTTCAATAAATAAATTAAATATGTCCAATAAATAATTTCATTTTTATCTAAAAACTAAAGTATGAATATTTATGTATAATAAAATAATTTATATCTTAGTCATTTCTATATAAGTAATTATAGAGAATAATATTTTAATATATTTTGTTTGAATAATTTTGGAATAAAATGATCTATTGCATTTTTTTTCTTTAAATAATAATCCTATTTCTTCTTTAATTGTTCTATTTTTTGAGAAATAAATTTTTAGGTTGTAATATTTATAAATACTTAAAAAATTATAAGAACTCTTTCCAAATAAATTATAGAGAATAATATTTTAATATATTTTCTTTCGATAATTTTGGAATAAATTGATTTATTGTTATTTTTAAATAATAATCTTATAATTAATTTCTAGGTAATTATAGAGAAGCAAATTTTAATATATTTTGTTTAGATAATTTTTGGAATAAAGTGATTTACTTTATTTTTTAAAATAATAATATTATTTCTTGTTTCATTGGTCATTTTTTTTAAAAATAAATTTTTATTTTTTAATATTTATAAATACTTAAAATTTCTAAAAAACTCTTCCCAAATAAATTATAGAGAAGAATAATTTAATATGTTTTTTTTAGATAATTTTAGAATATATGATTTATTATTATAATTTTAGATAGTTTATGGGTTAATCAATAATATATTTCACAAGTGTTAAAAAACATGGTATTCATATTAAATCCAAAGTTGGTAGTTTAACATGGTACTAAGGCTTGATTTGATAGGTGGTCCTGGGTTCAATACCTCCCGCTACAATTTGAATCCTTATTTTATTATTTGAAAGTCCATGAAGGACTCTTGGTATGGGGCCACACATGAGGGAGGGTGTTAAAAATATTCGCTTCCAAATGTATCACCAATTAATCTACTTTGGTGTCACTTCCAAATGTGTCACCGATTGGTACCCTCTATGGTGTCAGTGGATAGGGTGATGCTTTGTTGTAGTGACACCTTCTATTTAAGGTAACTTATTATAAACTTCACCATATGCATTTTTTCTTATAGTGAGGGCATCATGTACCCCAATGTAGAAAGTCAGTAAAAACTGGAAACAGTGGAAATCCTCCTAAAGCCAACTTGGTCTAAGGAAATGACATAATAGTTGTTGTTATTTCACAAGCTAATATGGTGACCAATTCAAAGAATTGGGTGGTAGACTCTAGTGCAACAAGGCATATTTGTACAAATAAAGATGCTTTTACCTCCTACACTCCAATAGGGGATGACGAAAAGGTTGTTTACCTTGGTGACTCTCACACTGCTCAAGTTTTGGTAAAAGGCAAAGTCATTTTGAAGTTCACTTCAAGAAAGACGCTGCCTTGAATGAGGTGCTACATGTTCCTAATATTAGAGCAAACTTAGCTTCTGTTGCTTTGTTGGGAAAAGTAAGAGTTAAAGTGTCATTTAAATTTGATAAGATTGTAATGACAAAAAATAATGTCTTTGTGGGAAAAGAGTTTTGTAATAAGGGGCTCTTTATGCTCAGTATTTCTGAAGTTGTGAATTGAAATGCCTTTTCTTCTGCTTACTTAGTTGATTCCTATGATATTTGGCATGCTAGATTAGGACATGTTAGTAGTGGATACATTAAGAAGATGCGACTCTAGGCCTTATTAATAATATTGATTATTCATGTTTAAGTAATTGTCAAGTATGTGTTGCTTCTAAGCTGACTAAACAGACATGTGGGTCGGTGTCTAGAGAAACAAAATCACTAGAACTGGTTCATTCCGATCTAGGAGATCTGAAACAATCTATGATGACTAGAGAGGAGGTAAGAAATTTTATGTGGCCTTTGTTGATGATTATTCTAGGTTCACTAAAGTTTACTTAGAACTAAAGATGAAGCGTTTGATATGTTCTTAATCTATAAAGTTGAGGTAGAGAATCAACTTGATAGGAAAATCAAAAGGATTAGATCTTATAGAGGTGGCGAATTTATCCCACTAAATGATTATTGTGAAAATGAAGGAATAATTCATGAAATCACTCATCCCTATTCACCTTAGTCAAATGGAGTTGTTGAAAGAAAGAATAAGACTCTTAAAGAGATGATGAATTCTTTGCTTGTCAGTGCTTCTGCCCCTGATAAATTATGGGACGAAGCTATATTATCTACATGTCATCTACATAATAGAATCTTATAAGAAAACCCCAGTAGGGACACCTTATGAGTTGTGAGCAGTCTTGCACCTAACCCAAATAGTTAAAAGTATGGGTGTCTATAATATGTTACCTCGATCCAAAAGAGGAAAATAGGATCAAATACTTTTAATTTCATGTTTATCGGGTATTCTAGTGATAGTGTTGCTTATAGATTTTTTGTTTTGAAAAGTGATGTTCTAGAATGCAATACTATTATTGAGACAAAAAATGCTGAGTTTTTTTAACATATTTTTCTACTTTATGAGAAAATTTCTCGTGCACCCACATTTGTGGATGATATAGAAAACTCATATGATAAGCATGTGCCCACGACTATGGGTGATATGGAAAGCTCTCATGATGAGTTGAAAAGAAGTAATAAACAAAGAAAAGAGTTTTCCTTTAGAGATGATTTTTATACTTATTTGATTGAAAATGAACAGTCTTATTACTCTGAAGCTATTTCTTCCCCAGACGCATTACTTTGGAAAGAAGCTATTAAAACAGAGCTTGATTCCATTTTAAAAAATAAAACTTGGGAGTTAGTCGATTTACCCTCAGGAGCAAAACCTATTGGTTACAAGTGGATTTTCAAAAGAAAATATTTGCCATATGGTTCTATTGAAAAGTACAAAGCTAGGTTAGTAGCCAAAGGTTTTTCACAAAAACAAAATATTGACTATTTTGATACATTTCCTCCTGTTACTAGGATTTTTTCCATTTGTGTTTTGATTGCTTTAGCTTCTATTCATAAACTTTTTATCCTTCAAATGGATGTTAAAACAACATTTTTAAATGGAGATTTACATGTTACAACCAGAAGGGTGTATTACACTTGGTCAAGAAAATAAAGTTTGCAAATTGCGCAAGTCTTTATATGGTTTAAAACAAGCGCCTAAACAATGGCATGAGTAGTTTGATCAAGCTTTGTTGGATAATGGGTTTTTATTTGTTGAAGTGGATAAATGTGTGTGTACAAAGTGTATAGATTGAGAATATGTAATCATTGCATTATATGTGGATGATATGCTGATTTTTGGCTCTAGCCTAGATATAGTACATAGTATCAAGATATTTTAGCTTCACAATTTGACATGAAAGATATGGGTGAAACTAAAGTAGTTTTGGATGTCAAAATCATAAGGATGGATAATAGTATAATTCTATCACAAGAACATTATGTTGAGAAAATACTCAAGAGGTTTGGACATTTCGATGTCAAACCTATAAGTACCCCTCATGATGCTAACAACCATTTAATGAAAAATCAAGGTGATCCTATAGGTCAATCTGAGTATGCACAGTATTAGGAGTCTAATGAGCTTGATGAATTTTTCTAGACATGACATAGCATATGCAGTGTGTATAGATTAAGCAGATATACACATAATCCCAATAATGATCACTGGAATTCATTAGCTAGACAAATGAAATGATTAAGAGGTACCATGAACTATGGTATCTGATATAGTAGATTTCCCACTGTATTAGAAGGATACAGTGATGGTAACTGGATCTCAGATTTAGATGAGATAAAATCCACAAGTGGTTATATTTTTACTTTGGGGGGTGGTGTTGTTGCTTAGAAATCATCTAAACAAACCATTATCGCTACTTCTACCATGGAATCAAAATTTATAACTCTTGAATCCGCTGGTAAAGAAGTTGAGTGGTTAAGGAACTTCTTGTCAGGAATTCCTTTAGGGATGCAGCCGACACCTTTGGTGTCTATGCATTGTGATTGCCAAATAGCAATATCAATTGCAAAGAAAAAAGCATTCAATGGGAAAAATAAACACATTTTGTCTAAGACATGAGGTTGTGAAACAACTATTGAAAGATGGAATTATTTCCATTGACTATGTAAAGTCAGAAGTGAATTTAGCCAATCCTCTAACTAAACCCTTGGGAAGAAAGTTAATTTTTGAAACATTGAGTGGTATGGGTGTGACGCCCCAAACCCGGGGTGTCCGTTGACTACCCGTCAACCTGCGGAAAATCTACGCGTCTCGTGTTACGAGACACACACGAGTAAAATGGCCGCATGGGGCCCATACATCCATACTCATAAAAATAATAATCAACTATCTTCTCATAGTCTCCATGTTTGATCTACAAAAAGATTTATACATATTTACAAATATTTACACAAAGCCACATTTTGGCTTTCTTCTCAAAAGCCAATTTCATCGAGTGTCGCCTCCCTAGATAGTCTCAGACACCGGGAAGTTGGGTCCCACGACTGGGAGCAGCCCAAGAGAAAGTTTTCCTACAAGGGTTACTCCTCACCTAAAATGCATATGCAATGGCATATATAAACAATCAATCACATTCCATACAATTATTTACTATTATATGAAATGTCTATATCATGCATGAGATGCAACCCCTCATGCTCATGACCCAACTCCCAACCGACTCCCTCACACCTGGAATGCCAAGTGTGAATAAAACCAGTCACACACCATGACTAAACCATTGGAGACCCTCCAATTTTATTTATCAAATTCTTTTTCCTTTCTTTTGTGGGCCACGGATTTTCGGGTTTACACCGCAGGACGCCGCACGCCTTTTCAACATTTTCACGAACTTACATCGTTGGGATTCATGTCTAACCGTGAATAACATTTGGGACTTTCACCCTAGAGGGAGGGGGGATCTACCCTAACTTGCTCTGCCTAAACACATAATTTATCATTCTGATCATTTACACACTCGTGAATCTCTACCTTGACTCTCATTCTATTTTTCCTCGAGTTCACGCACCCATCTACCCATGCCTCGTGAACAAACCTTACCTCGCACTCCACACCGACCGACGCGATGTGACCGTGCATATGTAATGCATGATGCCAATGCATTTTCCTCATGTTACATGCATGAATGAGCACTACATGAAACATTTACAATCCATGGAAAATTATAATTTTTACATATAATCTACCTCAATGCAAACCATATTAATACATCAAAAAGCATGCATCAATATCACATTCCACACACTGCATGTTATTCACTCAAGCCATAACACATACCTAGGTCTCAAAATTTGACCATTCAACAAATTTCACCGGCCTTCAAAACATGAACCAATTTGGTAGTTACTATTATTACCACAACAACAAACCACAACACCTAGAAACTTTTAGTTTATAATTAAAACCCTAACTCCTACAAATGCAAGTAACCGGTCATGAATCCATACCCTCGCCCCAAGGCTCTAATCCACTCTATGGCCTCTCATGGCCTCCCACAACCCCTACCATTATAAAGCCTTTAGGTTAAAAGTAAACCAAGTAGGAAAATATCCACCTTCTGGAGTTTGTCGAAACCCAACTTT
The DNA here is from genome assembly GCA_016808115.1 of Tetrastigma voinierianum. Taxonomy (NCBI): domain Eukaryota; kingdom Viridiplantae; phylum Streptophyta; class Magnoliopsida; order Vitales; family Vitaceae; genus Tetrastigma; species Tetrastigma voinierianum. The sequence goes on along the minus strand of JAEQBH010002587.1, from coordinate 239,646 downwards.
TAGTGTCCACACGATCCCACTACAAGTGTCTAACTTTAGTCCTCGAACTGTTGAACCTCGACCGCCCGAAAGCCGGGAAATCTTCCCTTTTCCTTTTTCTTCTTTCTCCTTTTCCTCCCTTTTCTCTCTACGAACCGTTTCTTTTCCCTTTTTGTTTTTTTTTTCTCCTTCTCTTCTTTTTCTTTCTTCCTTGCTTTCCTTTTCTTTTCTCTTTTCTCATCTCATTTTCCTCATTTCGCACTTCTCCCTTGAAGCCTTGGACTCAGGAGGTCAAAAGGACAAACCCTCCTCCTCCTTCCTCAAGCCAAAAGGTGTGGCTATCACTTTTTCCTTCTTTTTCTTTTATTTTCTTAACTTCTCTTTATGACATCATCCCATACATGGCTTAATATGAGCCATGGAATTCCTTTCCACACATTGCTAATTGTGAGCCATACCTTTTTATGCCAAGTGTCACACACTTGAGGTGCCATGTGGCATCCCCTTATTCGCTTACAGTGTCATCCGACACCCCACGCCCTCAAAAAACGGAAACCCGACCACCTGAATCCAACGAAATTCGACACGCTAGAAGCAATTTCGCGAGACTCCGCTTCAACGGAGAAGTCCATTTCGTCATCCGAGATCTAGAAAATTTCTGGATTTTTACCGAAATTACGATTTTTGCCCTTTTTGAGAAAATTGGATTTTCTCGGGGTTTCACAATGGGACTTAAGCCAATTAGAGATTAGTAGTGATCCCAACCTTTGTGATTAGAGATCCCATGAAGAAGGTTCATATGGGTAATAACACGCTTGCTAATCTTGCTAGCATCGATAAAATTGTCCCTTCCTATGGTGTGGTTATGGTGCTAGAATGCATATTTTGAGAGTTGAGATATACTCTTAATGACTTCATATTCCTTATGGGCGGTACATATAAATGCAATATGCACTTGATGAAATCAACTATGTAAGTGTGGAGTAAGGAAGCTCCCATGAAATATTTTGGCAAAATTTCTTGAGCACATATGAAATGATCAAGCATGCAAATAGCCTAATTGCACACAATGACATTGAACAGCAAGAATTGTGATGTGTAGTGCTAATGATAAGGTCCCTAATTTACGATTAAGAGCACTTAGGTTCATATAAACTATAAGCTTCACCAATACGTTATAAATTAAATCTTATTCATCTATGTTTGGTTCATAGTTCATTGAACACGTAATTTAAGGCACTTAAACCTTCTTCTATCATCTAGGAAAAATGTTTTAAATTCAAATATATTTTTGAAAAATGTGGGAGATTGTTAGTGGTTGGTAGCCTTTTTTTCAAAAAGAACCTTTTCCCACATAGGAAAAAGATAAGAACTTTTTTTGATTTATATACTAAAACTCATCTATGGGGTTGTATAAGAGTTGAGAAGAGGGGAGACCTCGCATGCACAAGACATTTGCCGAAAGCTCGATTTCTATGAAAATCGATGGATTCCCTAAACCCCCCTCCTTGCACGTGATTATCACAAGACAAATTTGGTTTTGCTCCAAATTATTTTGTTTTATTTTACCTACATGAAAACCTTGGTTTTCGGCTGTTCACCAATCGCACAAGGAATGATGAAACTACCTGGATCCCTTATCTTTTCTAGAAGCTTTCTCTGAATTATCGCACTACAATTCTCTGATATACTAAATATTCCATAAGCATCAAGCTTCTTCTTATTACTCATAATCTTTTTCATGAACATCACATAGTTGGGAATTAGGGCTAATGCTTCTGCAAAAGGTATGTTCATTTCAAACTTCTTAAACATATTAAAAAATGTAGCGAATTGCCCACCCAACTTGGCTTTTCTACATCTTTGTGGAAACGACAAAGGTGGGACAAATGGGGAGGGTTTGTCAGGAAATAAAACATTTCCCGGTGTAGACTTGTTTTCTTCTCTCTTTTTCTCCTTCTTGTCCATTTGAAAATCTTATTACTCGGTTTCCTCTTTCTCGATTTCAACCTTCTTGTTGTTGATGTGTTCATCTACAATCTTCTCATTTTCAACTTTTTCATTTCAGCCTTTTTGGAATTTCGAAGCTCTTTTCCATCTCCATGTTCGTTTCCACTCCGTAGAGTGATGGCCATGCAATCCTTTGGATTCTTTTATGTATCACTCGGAAAAGATCTAGAAGAACTCTCTTTCATAGAATGGGTTAACTACCCCACTTGAGTCTCAAAGTTCTTTAAAGATGCACCCATATTTGCTTGGTTTGTTTCCAAAATAGCAATTTGATTATCATAATTATTCTTCATATCATTGAGAAGATGCAAAACACTTTCTTCAAAACAGAGTTGTCTTCTTTGCCCTTGATAATTGGAGCTCGAAGCTCCTTGTCCATGAAAACTGGGAGGTGCATTAGAAACACTCATCTGATGTGGGACATGTGGGACAATTGCTTGATTCCCATATGATAGATTCTCATGATTCCTCAACCCTGGATGATAATGCGTAGGGAAATTGTTGTTGGGTCGAAAAACATAGCCTCTATTGTTTACAAAGTTTGCCTCCTCTACTTGAGATGTAGAATTTACCATCATAGCTTCTTGGTTTTTCATGTATGCTATATTTCCCCCAATGTAGGTTCTCTAGGAGCTTGTTGGTTCAACTTTGTCATCAATGCTTCCAATTTCACCTCTAAAGACGACACTTGATCCAATTCCACGATTCCACCTTGTCTTCACCCAATGGATCTTAGGAAGGGCACTGGATAATTGTTCTTTGCCAACTCCTCAAACAACTGATTCGGTTCTTTAGTCGTCTTACTTGTGATAAAACCTCCTCAAGCTGCATCAACTAAAACCCTAGTTGAATAGTTCAACCCATTTTATAAAGTTTGTACTAGTGACCAAAGTTCATACTCATGTTGTGATCATTTTCTTAGCAATTCTTTGAAATGGTCCCATGCATCATATAAAGTCTCTTGATCACCTTATCTAAACTGTGTAATCTCAGCTCAAAATTGCGAAGTAAGTTGAGGTGGAAAGAATTTCATAAAAAAGGAATCAACCATCTCCCTCTATGTGTCAATGGATCCTTGAGCTAGGTTGTGAAACCAGTTCCTAGCATTCTTCTTAAGTGAAAAGAGAAAAAGTTTCAATTTGATGACATCATGATCAACCCCATTATCTTTATAGTTTTTCACAACTCGAGAAAATTTGACAAGTACGCATTCTGGTCTTCCAAAGAATGGCCTCCAAACTTTTCCTGTTGTATCATCGATATAAGACTAGGTTTCAGCTCAAAATTATTCGCATTGATAAATTGTTGTCAAATCCCTGAATAGTTATCATTAAGCATCGATTTCCAATAGTTAACCAAAGTCGGTTCTCTAATTCCATGTAGATCATTCTTGTCGTTGTTATTTTCACTATATCTATCATTCTGTACATTTGATGAGTCCTAAACTCATTTATTTTTAATCCATTTTTCTGACATATTTTTAGCAGTTAGGATACATTTTAATGCTGAATTATGGAAAATTCACCAACCTTTTGTTTTGCAGGTTTTATATGAAAATGAGAGAATTCCAGCAAGAAATGCAGAAAAATTAGCCAAGGCAACAAACTATGTCGCGACATAGCATCAAAATGTTGTGACAGAATTCCAATATAACCAGCAAAAGTATGTCATAACAAAGATCAAGCTGAGTGCAATCCAGAAATGAAGACCGTCACGACACAATTTGAGATAGATTGACCAATTTCTATTGCGACAAAGGATTTTTATGTCGCCACATAGCTGGAGAAGCTCATGAAGAAGAATGTCGTGACATTCCTTACTCTGTCGCGACATTGATCAAGCAAATGGCATTGGAACCTTGTCGCAACATCTTACAATTCTGTCGCGACATAAGAAACGAAGTCATCAGATGAACTCTATCGCGACAAAAGACAACTCTGTCGTGACAGAAAATAGCAAAACAATGAAACAATGTGCTCACTAATAAAGTTTCCTTTCATGTTGCAAGAAACATTTTTAACTAAGGACAAGACCAAGGTAGATTTTATGTCGTGGAGTTAGAAGACAAATCATGTCGCGACATAACATTCGTGAGTCAACAATGAAAATACGCAGATTTTGTCGTGATACAGAATTCTCTCGCTGCAATGTAGAAAACTCGAGGTTGGCAGTAATGTTTTCACGACAAAGATGACTTTTGTCGTGATAGAAAGTGAGGAGAATGAAAAGAAGAGTGTTGCGACATAATAATGAACTAAAGGCAGACATCTCTGTCATGACAAAGGAAAATTATGTCGCGACAATAAAAGCTGATGAGTCAGAGATTTCTGTCGCGACAGAGAAGTTTTATGTCACGACAAAAAATAGAAGAGAAGTGAGATGAGCCAAGGCAAGTTTTTCGCGACAAGGGATTCAATGTTGCATATAGAAAATTTCAGCCATCGACAAGGAGTAAAGAAGAATCTGTCGCGACATGGAAAGAGTATGTCACGACACAGAGTTTAGTTTCAGCAATACAAGGCAACACAACTCTGGGAGAACGACAACGAATCCATGCTACTGGGAGAAACTCTGTCGCAACAAAGATAAAATATGTTGTGACAAAAATTGAGGATAACAACAGAAAGAATGTCACAACATAGCAGAGACTGTTGCAACAAAGTTGAAAAGCTGGAGGAGGAAATTTCTGTCGTGACAAAAAGACAACCATGTCGCGAAATAAAACAGCCAACAATCAACAGAACTGTGTCACGATGAAGTCAAACTATGTCGCGACAGAATCAAAGAAGATATGCAAGGAAATATGTCACGGCAGGAAACTAAAGGTCACGACAAGAGCTGAGCGACAAAGATAAGAACCATGTTGCGACAAAACTTTCTTTATCGTGACAAAGCGACCATTTTGGGCTAGAAATTTTGGGATCCACAATTTGTGCCTTGAAGTGCGGCCCATCATTTAAAGCTCTATAAATAGACGCATCTAGGGCACTGTGCGCAGCTTTTGCAAATCCAAGACTTCTGGGTAGTTGAAGACTCTTTGTATATTATTTTTCTTTTATTTTTCTTTTACTTATATCTTTTATTTCCTTTTTAGTGTATTTAATGAGCATAGTTTTGATATTAGTTTTCGTTAATTTTTGGATTTGAGTAATGAAACTGATGCAAAGATTCAGCCGGAATTCATCAGAACCCTTTCTCACTATTATTCTACTTTAAATGGATTTTAGAAAATTTTTGGAGTTCATTTATTTTAGTTTGTTTGCAATTTTAGTGAATTTTCTTGATCAGTTAGTCACTGATTTATGTGAACCAGTTTTGAAATATTGAGCTCCCTCTGGGAATGGGTCGATGGTGATTGTTATTTTTCTACACAAACTGGAAGAATGCCTTAATTAGAATTCTTGAATTTATTTTATTGGTATTATTTTTTAACTTAATTGTTCTAAGTACTAGTACCGTATACCCAAACAAAGTATTGTATCTTGCTCTGATTTCTAGGAGGCCCTCTCCGTGACACAAAGATGGAGAATCCTGAGGGTATAAAGTAGTTCTTTGTGGGTATGGTAGACTAATACTTTGGAAATAATGAACTTTGAAATATTACTTAGATAGATCACTAACTTACTCATGGTGTGAGGATAGTTTGATGAAGTATCAGTTTAATCGCTCAAAGGTTTCTCCTCTTTTTGATGAAAGGATTCTGATCCGTGTTAGCAAAGATCTAATTAAGGAGATGGAGAATTTCATCAGTATTGAATGATGAGGTGCCATCTAAATTGGAGAAGGTCAGCATTGTCCGCTTATGAGGCCAAGAATTTCAAATTTCAAGACGGTGTGAAGTACTAAAAAGGAAAAATACCCAAATCTTAGAAAGATGATTATATCTTACAAGTAATTGATTAGATCCATGAGTCAGAAATGAATATGAATCTCTAATTAGTTAAAGGTATGGTTAAGGGAGAAATCCAAACTATACCACAATGCATCTTTGATAAATTCAGCTTTCCAACTTATGGCTTAACTATAATTCAAAATGATGCAAAAATTGACAATTATTCATTGGTCTATTTCCCAGTGTTGTCTCACTTAGTGAACTCTCAAATCCACTCTTATTAATTTTTTTTTTTTTTTGTATATTAGTGAAATTACTTTGGTATTATTTTATTCGTTCTCTAATCATCTTAATATTGGAGTTCAAATAGGATCTTGAGTAGTTGAGGTAGTTAGTCTTTTGATTTATCATTAATCCTCGTGGGAACGATATATGGACTTAAAAATCCACTTTTATTACTTGTACGACCTGTGCACTTGTAGTGATTTAGACCAAACACAATTTTTAATGAATCCAGTTTACAAAAAGGACAAACACATTTTAATCAAAATCTGTAGACAAATTTTTTACGCCTTTGCCAAGGATTAGATAATAGTTCTTGCCGAAGACTTTATTTTGCTCCTTGTGCCATTGCCGAAGACTTTGGCATAAGTGCTAATTACTTGGAAATTTTGGTCTATACAGAAAATCGGTCAACAACATCCTCCATTCTGACTTCGACTCTTGACTTCTTTAATTTTCTCAATGTCTTTTCAAGTTCATGGTCAAAAGGTAACAACTCTGAAGTCGGCTTCCTATGCATACAACCAAAACACTTGAAAACATCAAAACACAACCTACACAAAGAAAATAAGAAAATAGAAAACAAAAGAAAAATAACAAAACTAAAGAAATATTCATAAGCTTAAAATAGAGCTCAAAGTAGCAAAATTTTAGTTCACTAAAATATTAATCCAAACACCTTAAAACACATCGTTCCCTGGCAATGACGCCAGAAACTTGTTAGCAGACTTATGCTTTGCGTTTTTATATAATATAAACAAACACAATTTCTAATTTACAACAAGCGCATAAGTCACAAGTAATAAAGTGGTTTTCTTATTAAAAACCAAGTATCGATCCCACAGAGAAAGGGGTTAAAGAAGGGGATTGAGTACTCCGGCTACTCGATCATTTCACTATTTAAGCAATGGAGTGCTTTGGTAAAAGGTTTTCAAAAACAAAATTAAAATTGAAACAAAATAAAAATAGGGGAAAGATTTGTAGCTAATTTGCAAGAGATGAAACAAAGGCAAAGGATGAACTCAAACAGAAGAGATACTAGGGTTGATTGTGATGTATGTTGATTTATATGTAAATTAGGCACAAGTCGAGTAAACATGCACTTATGTTGGTTCAAGGAGCATAATATGAGGCTTACACTCTTGTGTCTCCCCTCAGTTTCACAAACCAGCTTCCTATTCACCTCAAGGTCCTTCTAAGTCCTTGAATGTGTTACTTTTCAAAGGAGGGTTTTTCCTTGGGTGTCCTATTGGTCTCCGCTATATCCTTATAATATAACTATCCGAACTGTGCTTGGATCGATCATCGCTAGGTCCTTACGGCCCTTACACAACATTGAATTGATGTCTTCTCCTAATGAAATCCATTCAATACTAGACATTTCTAGTTCCCTCAATTTCTTTAATTAGGTTAATTCAATTTCGTCAATTAAAACACATTAATACAAAATGATTATGACCCAAGGGATGATCTCTAGATGTCACTATGGAATCCCTAAGTGATTTATTCATAAACCGGGTCTCACACACATTCCCCAATGTGAGTTAATTACAAAAAATTATATTAGTCCATATTCTACACCAACTAACATCAACATAGGCACATATTCACAAACCAATCTAAAAATAATATAAATCAACCATCAATTGCAACCCTAGAGAATAGATTAGCCACTCATTACAACACTCAAGTCTACCAAATTCATGTATATTTCAACAATAAACAAAGAAGATATGAGACGAATATTCAAAGTTAGAGATACAAAACAACAATATGATGAAAAGCTCTCCAAACTTCAATCCTAGCTACAAGAAGTTCTCTAGCTGGTTGAACCTCCAAAGCCATCTTCAAAAAACAAAGCAAAAACAACTAAAATCGAAACCCTAAAATTTCTTTAAGACTAAGAGGTGAAAAACCCTACAATATGATGTTCTTGGCCTCCAAGTTCCGAACCCTAATGATTATTACAAGTATAGAATTTACAGTTCTTGGAAAATGGGCTAGGAATGGGTCAAAAATAGAAAGAACAACTAAACCCGTCATTGCCATGTCGTGACATGGATGAAGTTTTGTCCAACAAGGTCTTCAACAGGGTTCCCATATCTCGACATGGCTGAAAATGCAAAACTCAATTGGCTACATGTCTGCTCATGTCGAGACATGGTAGAGTATCCTTGTCAAGAAGCTCCACAGGACTGCCCATGTCGCGACATGGTAGAAAGCCATGCTCACACAAGATATCACTCGATGTCGTGACATGGTGACATGGGGCCATAAATCAGCAAATCTGCCCCAACATTCTTCCATCTTGCTCATTTCGCTTGCCTTTTCGTTGTTTTCTACAAAATAGGGGTTAGGAAAGGGATTAGTGTAAAAATTAACATATATGGTGTCAATTTAGCATTAAAAGATCAATCAAGTCAAGAAATCCATGCTTAAATGCTAATATGATTCACACCTAACAGGGAGGCACAAGTTGGGGACTCTCTTCTCTTCAACTGTCTTCTTGATACTTGGCAAGTCTGAATTGTATGTTGGGTGCTATGCACCTTTAACCCACTATACGTAATAGATTGTCTCTTGTCCGAAAACCACCAGATGGTTGAGTTGAGAACCCTCTGGTATAAGCTTCAATTTACACCTCTAAAATCAAGTATGAATTACTTTAATTTACACCTAGAAATTATGCTTCAATTATATCTTGCAAGAGGAACCTAGGCAGAGTTTAGGAGATCAAGTATAGGTTGGTTTCTTAGGTAGATTATTAGGACTTATACAACTCCCCTTTGAATCACCATAGTGAGGTCGGATCCGGTGAATCCAAAGCCCGAGACCTTTTTATAATATTTTCTCTAAAAATAAGCAATTATCACTCTCAAGCAATAAAAAATCAACACTTTTATTTTCTGTTTTAATTTCAGTTTTCATAAAGCAATTAGTTAAAGTAGTTAGGAACCTAGAATTACAAAACCAAGAAAGGAAAATCCATCCCAGTGGATTCCCCTAGAGTCACTATACCTACAGTAGTCGTGAGCTACCCGAGGTTGGAACTAGGTATTATAAATTTTTATGCATTCCTCGAGCTCCTAAGTAACCACCAGACAAAGGTCGGATCAATAGTAAAATTCAAATTTTAGATAATACTTTCTTTCTATATTTTATATATCGAATTAAATGACAATGATACAAACTTATAAACGTAATATTTTATTAACTTTGTTAAATAGAATGAGTATAATATTTAAATTTTATGGTGGAAATAAAACTATAATATTTAATGTAATTAGATATGTATGTATTTTCTTTTTAAAATTTTAAAAGATTATATTAATTAGTTTATATTATTTTTATATTTGTCAGTAATAGTTATTAGAAAATAAATGTTGTGAATAAGTATATTTTGTTTAACGTTTACTACACTTTAGTTTATGTATTTTTATATTTTGTTTAGCTTTTGTAGTAGAACGCTCAACTTTTCAAAAAGGCATGGCATGGGGAGGAGAGAGAAGGTGTGACGCCCCAAAACCGGGGTGTCCGTTGACAACCTCAACTCCGTGAATACTCGTGGATGCTCTGCAACCCGACACACTATGAAAATCGGCAGTCTCCTTTGCACGGGAGCTCTACCTAAGGTACAAAACCCAGTCTCCAACAAGTTTACAATGACCAATAATAGGGGAAACCACATGCGAGTAAATAATGGCCACTTAGGCCCTTTACATTAATACCACAAAATACATCAACTATATACAATAGTTCAAGAGTTAATAAATTACTCTTTTACCAACATATATTAAAATGTACAATTTCTAATACATGTTATACAAAATGACAATGCCAAAGACAACCCGGCTTCTTTCTAGTCGCGGTTTCAGTGAGCGCCATCTCGCAACATCTTCCTGCACTGAAATAGCTGATCTCTTCGACAGAAGGGAGCAGCTTCAAGAGTGATAATTCTCTCACATAGCCATTCTCACCTAAGTGCACATGTCATGGTGAACATTCTCACATTCGCTAGCTCTCATACCTACTGGTCGTTCACAGGCCCAAACTCCACAGCCCGAGTCTCACCGAGTCCCTCACATATGCCTAAGCCGAATGCGAGTAAAATAATCAGTTTTCAAAACAAAAGCTATTTGTTCTTGAAAACACACTACCGAGTTTCGGTAAAAAATTGGACTACCCTCCGAGTCAAATTGCTTGATAACGCTCCGAAACAATTATGGTCCTCATCCAAAGTGATATGTTGGACGACTCTTGAAGGAAATTCTTCGGAAAATCTTCTTTGAAATTCCTTTCATAAACATTTTCGTTTTTCTTTCAATTTCATGTCATGCACTCACTCCTATTATTTAGAGCCCAATGCATATGGAATGCATTATGCCAATCCAAACCATTCATGCTAATATATTCACATGCATATATATTAACATAATTAATTCAAACAAATCATGTTATTAAATTCACATCAATAACACCAAAATTAGCTCACATGGACTAATTAACAAACACAAACAATTTATTTTGAATCACTCAACATCATAAAAATTCACGCCAAAAATCACGTCACTATTCACGTGAACAGTGAAACCCTCTCGGTTGGCACTGTTCACGGCCACCAAATTTGGGATTTTCTTCACTCAATTCAAAGGTTTTGAGACCGAATTTACGACTAAATCAAGCCTTAGAATATCCCTAACCATAAACATAGCTCTTAGCCAAAGAATATCACAAGTAGGAAAAGATCCCTACCTCTTGGAGTTGTCTGAACCCACCAAACAGCCCACGCGTAGCCTCACGCATAGATCGACTCTTTGCTTCTGTCTGGGTCGAGAACCGATGGTCCGAATGGCCAGAAATCTAGAGAGAATGCACACTTTCTCTCTCTAGAACTCAAAACCCTCACTTTCTGCACCTACTGTCGTTTTGTGTCTCCAAAATGAAGAAGAAAACTATTTGCATTTGTCTTTTTCAATTAACAAATTCAAAAATTCCCAATGTGTCCCTAAGTTTTGGATTTTTGACACTTGGCACAATCTAGGCCATTCTATTTCTCCTCTACTCATGCAAAGATGTGTCACATGAGTACATGTAGTAGGTGACTTTTGTCACATCACATGTCTCTCAAACCCGTTTTACGGCACCCGACACCCGGTGCCTTGAAAAACATGAAATTCCGACTGTCTCGGAATTCGACGAAATTTCGACGTAGTATCTAGATTTCGCAAGACGATTCCAACGGTGAGTCCGTTTTGTTATCCGAGATCTAGAAAAATTTCGGATTTTTACCGAAATGACCATTTTACCATTTTTCAGAAAATTGGAATTTTCTCGGGTCTTACAGAAGGGGTCCTTGATTCGAGTCCCAATGTAGACAATTTACTACATTGTAAGTAAAGCGTTTAGCTTTAAAAAAAAGTATATTTTGTTAAATAACAGTTACCATAATCACTGATGAAGTATGAATCATATCTTTTGTACATAAAGTGCAAATGTGATGTAGACGTTGTGAGCAAGGAACATAGATTATGATTGAAGAGTTTGAACTTTGAACGATACATCTTCCATTGAGAACATAAATTTGAAGTCCAAATCCCTATGTGTGTTTTTAGGACTTTACGTGTGTAAAACCCGAGAAAATACTAATTTTTCAAAATGTAAATGGTAATTTCAACAAAATCTTGAAATTTTTCTAGGATCTCGATAGAAGAAATGGACTTTACCGCTGAATCGCCTCACTTAAATCTGCTACCACGTCACCCTCATCTAATTTCGAGACAAATGCACTTCACTAGCGAGGCACTGAGAGTAGTGCGGGACACTTGGCACATTTTGAGTGGCTCAGGAGGTGCCACGTGTCATGTGCAAAATGAGTCAAACATGAGCTCAAGTGGGACCCATGAGAGACACATGGCATCATGCTATTGGAAGGAAATCCATGGTAGATGGATAAGGGATGAGTGTAATCTAAGGTGGCTAATGAGAATTGGACACTTGGCAAGTGAGAGGACTTTTCTCTTGACCTCAACCTAGACCAAACTGGTTTGGGAATGAAAGGAAGAGAGAGAAAAGAGCAAACCGAGGAAGAGAGAGAAAAGGAAAATGAGAGAGAAAAGAGAGGGATTTTAGAGAGAGAAGCTCTACCTTCTCTCTAGATTTCCCAATGATCGGTCCCAGAACTCCAAATGGAAGAAGAAGTTGGTCCCCACCGCAAGAGCTACGCGGTGGGTACTCCCATATTGGGAGCTCACAAACTCCGGGAGGTAGGGGTTCTTCTCCTACTTGGTTATTTTTGCTTAAGAGCCATTCAAATGGAATGGATGGCGTGAGGCCATGAGTGGTCATTGATCGCCCCAAACCTTGGGACCTAATGCCGGAAAATGGGGACCGACTTCGACGTCTGACTGGATTTACGCTCGGAAATGGTCCTTATATGCTATTGTTGTATGTTGCTTCGTGTTCGAATAACTTGCAATTGTGTCGATATGTTATTTCTATGTTTAAATAACATGTTGTATGTGAATTTTGTTAATATATGCATGCTTGATATATTAACATGTATTATATGGAAATGGCATAATGCATTTCATATGCACTGGGGCACCCTAGAATAGTAGGTGTGAGTGCATGAGAAATAAAATCAGAGGGTTGTCCAAACAATGATTTTTTGTAAACTTATTCAAATAGAATTTATCGAAAAGTTGTCCGAAGAATTGTGTTGGGAAGTCGTCTAACAATTTCACGTCGGAGAGGCCCATGAATTGTTTCGGAGAGTTACCCAACAAATTCACCTCGGAGGATTGTCCAACGTATTTATATTGAAGGGTTGCCTACAAATAAAACAAATATTTTTGTTTTGGAAACGGTTTTCATACATGGCAAAAGCATGTGTGAGGGAGTCAGTGAGGACTCGAGGCATGGGAATTGGGCATGTAGACATTCGAGTAGGAATCATGAATTCACTTGAATGTGTGTGCTTTCCATTGCATGAGCACTTAGGTGGGGAGTAACCCTTATAGGAGATTATCATCATCGGCATCACACTTTTCGTGATTCCCCTTCGTGCATAGGAGTGTTCGAAGACTCGCGCTCACTAGAGGCCACTTGTGAGAAGAAAGCCGACATGTGGCTTTGATTATGTTTTTGTAAAACATGTATGAAATATTACAATTGAAACATGTTGTAAAAGAGTGTAATTAACCTTTGAGTTATAATATAGTCTGGGTACATTTGGGTGAGTATGATGTATGGGTCCGACAAGTGGCAATTTTACTCTCATGTATGGTCTCATGATATGAGACACTTGTGTTTCAACAGTTGGATTCGTATCAACGACACCTCGATTTGGGGCGTCACAGCTTGGTATCAGAGCTTAGGTACACGAGTACCTAGGGCTTGAGGGACTTGGGCTTAGGCCATGGTCACTAGGTATAAGAACATCACAGCTTGGTATAGCTTAGTATCAAGGAGTTAGGTATACGATTACCTAGGACTTTACTGGTACTCCAGTTGGGATCATGTATTCATTGTGCATTCTCACGATTGTCAGAGATGATTCTGTTATGTGATTATATGTCAGAATAGCATATAGGAAAATGTTGAACATTAGGGTCGAGAAAATATAAACTTAGGGGTAAGTTTGAAGAATTTTGGGCAAAATGGTTTAGAAATAAACGAAAGAAAAAAAAATTCCAGATAAATATCTCAGTTGGTGTAAAGAGATGTATTTGTGACTTGAAAGATTATTTCCATTGCAGAGAAATATAATGCATGAAACCTTTATTTCTGAGGTCCCAATAGATTTAGTGAGAAAAATATATATATGTATATATTGGGGAAATTTTTTTTATGTTGGTTTTATAGTATGTAAAACAAGAAAAAAAAAATATGCAAGAAAAAAAATGGAGGGGCTACTGCCTATTTTTGGTTCCTGGTCGTGACATAGCAGGTGGTGTCGCGACAAGAAGGGCGTGGTGTGCGCGAATGGGCGCGCCGCACAACAAAGGCGCGATACCGAGCTCGCGCTCATCGCATTTGACGTCAGACGCGCAACATGTTTTCTAGTCTTAGGTCGCGATTATTAATTTCGTGTCGCGACATGGGTGGGCAGCAGCGTCACGACATGGGCAGCTGGGCGCCAGACTCGACTCGTCCCGTGTCACGGCATCGATTTGAGGTAAATGGCTAATGGCCGAGGCCGACATGCAGTGCTTTAGTCGCTGACATGATTTTTGGCGTCGCGGCTGGAGCGGGTGCGCGCAGGATGCCAGGCTGTTTATGCAGCGCGGATGTAGCGCGCACGCCGTGCAACAGCGACATGGTTTTGAGGTCGCGACATGGGCTGGCTGGCTGGTGTGTCGCGACATAAAATTTGTGTCGCAACATAGGTGTAGTGGTTGGGCCTGTCGCCACAAAAATTTTAATGTCACAACATAGTGAATAGGCTGAAGGAAGCCCCAGGTCGCGACAGAGTTTTTATGTTGCGACCAAGAGATGGGCTGGCTGGATGCTTTATGTCGCGACCTAGAAAACGAGGTCGCAACAGAGAGGGGCTTAAGCAGTGTCGCAACACAGTTTTGATGTCGCGACACTGTCGGGAGAAATTTGGTGTCGCGACACCGATTAGGGAAATTTGATGTCGCGACATGGTTTTGGTGTCGCGACATGGGTGGACTTTTGAGGTAGCGATCGCCTTTCGGTCGACATGGGCAAAGGCATAGCCATGATAGTCAGTAAGCGCCGACCTAGTGCACATGCGCCAAGACGACGGAAGCTATGCACGCATCGACAGTCACAGAGTGTGCGTGCGACGAGGTGCCGTGGCGTCAATTCGGATTCTAGGTAAAAATGCACTCATACACACCTACCAGTTTGAGACAATGCACTGTTTAGTGTTAATGTTTGGATCACTATTCATGGACATTGTTCATGAACACTGTTCATAGGGTTTTAAAAAAAAAAAAAAAAAAATTATCTGTGTATGATTAAATATATGGGATGTTTACCTTGCATTACCTATGAATGCATTGACGTAGTGTGTGAAATTTTTTTTTTCTTCGGTGTGTGAATAATGTCTCGGGGTCATATTTACACCCTTAGAGATACTTCATTAAAACTCAACTTGCCATTTGACATGCGTAGGGATGGCTGGGCCGAGGGCGAGGACGTAGAGGTTCGGTCCACGAGGTGCCAGCCACCGCATTTGATCGCCAGGCGGCTTGTCGAGGTCGTTAGGATTGCAACACGCCATTGCACAGATAGTGCAGCAGTAGCCAAGGAGGTCCAGTGACCTCCAGAGTTTATAAAGACACCATCCCCTCCTTCATTCAAGGGAGTGAGGATTCCATGGTAGCCGACCATTGGTTCCGGCAGATAGAGAGGGTTTTGGTGGCTATGGGGATCACTTCTGATGTCACAAGGATCAGACTAGCTGTGTTTCAGCTAGAGGGCGAGTCCCAAGCATGGTGGGACTGGGTTAAGACCTCTAGAGACTTAGAGGCAATGACTTGGGCCAAGTTTCATGAGCTCTTCATGGGCAAATATTTTCCGGCCACTACTAGATATGCGACAGCTCAGGAGTTCCTAGAGCTGAAGCAGGGAGCTATGATTGTGATGGAGTATGTGGCTAGATTCACAGAGTTAGCTCATTTTGTGACGCCACAAATCCGGGGTGTCCGTTGACTACCCGTCACCCTGCGGAAAATCTATACGTCTCGTATTACAAGACACACACAAGAGTAATTCAAATTTGATCAACTAACTCCCAAATTTGCTCACTTGAGCTAATCACTATTCCATTTCCAATGGCCTACACCAACAATTATATTCTATATAATGATTAGTGCCCAAAAAGTGCTATTTTGAACCCTATTTATTATAGGTTTTGAGTGTTTTTTGTATACTAATCATTCTAATTAACCCGATTTACACATCAAGGTCCCTACTATTCTACTGATCGCATTTTGTGGCAAATTTTGCAGTTTTTGCGAGCTAATCATGCCAACATTGTTGAGTCGATCCAAACATGAAGAATTCGAGTCAAACTCAACATCATAGATCAGAGACTAAGAAGAAAGAAGAGCAGAAAATGGAAGAAATAGCAGGATGCAGGGTGCAGGCTGGAAGCAGGGAGCAATGGAACAAAGAGCTGCCAGGATGCAAGATAGGAAGAGTGAATTGCATGGTGCATAGCTTAAATTTCACAATCCCAGCGAAATTTTCGCTATGCCATATTTTCGCTATGATAGCGAAAATTTGCTATCATAGCGAAAGTTACTGTGCATAGCGAAAATTCAAATTTTCACTATGCCTCAGATTTTCGCTATCATAGCGAAATTCACTGTGCATAGCAAAATTTATGCTTCCTGTTTTTGTGTTCAAACGACTCCGTTTTGGTTTTTCTCCTTTCTACCCTTGTAATAGCCTTTGTTTTGGTTTGTTTTTGTAATTTCCCTTGCTCGCATTGACTATATAAGCTTAGAGTCAAGGTTTGTAAACATCAATCACTTCATAATAAATTTTGAGAAGCTTTCACTTCTCCCATTTCCCGTCGCGTCTATTTTCTTTCCCTCCTTTCTTTTCCATTTTCTCGGCTGCCAAACACTCCTCTGAGGATGACAACTCAGATGATGTTTGGCTAGACCTCTTCCTCCTTGAAGAGGAGGGCTGCTGGGTGCAGGATCTAGGCTACTGAGGGTCCCCTGTTCTTCACGCAGGTATCCACTGCCATCACCGTGTTCCCTTTCTAACTGTAGGTTTTTATCCCTTCGAATCTCCTTGAATGGCTATTTGCAGCTTTGTGTGGTTCTGGATGCTTATTAGATCCAATCGATATTCATTAGTTACCCTACACCCATTGAAAGTGGGAGTCCAGAGACTCATTCTTCATCAAGCCAAGGACTGATGGCCAATAGATGCCATTTTTTGGGTTAGGTTTTAAAGCTAAATGAAGATCCGGTTCGGGAAATGACTATATGTCATCCTCCCCAACGCGAGGAAAAGACCCTGGGAACCCTCAGTTACCCTAGGAATCCAACCCTAGTAACTTAACACTTCAAGGAGTTCTATTTTACATTTTTACTTGTTTTTAACCAAACCTGAAAATCCAAATTTAATTCACCGGTTTTGACTTCACTCCAAATCATCTCGTATCGGCAAACCCATCCCCGTGTTCAACTCAGACCACCATAACGGGCAAAGAGCTCGACCACTAAGCAGAGGAGGAACTTAGATATAAATTTGTCGATTCCTATCACCCTATCGGGCAATTTTAATCATATAATCATGGCATCATGTTAACACATCAAGCATTAACCTATTAATTTCTTTGATCAACCAACTCAAGCCACCCACTTCAAACAATTTCATACACATAACATATGGACATTTTTGGTCCAATTCACACAAACCCGAGACTGTTTTTAACAATCCCAAAACAGAGCAGTGGGATGTCCGTGGGCAGCCCACTCATCCAACATTGGTTCCACTTTTTGAAACCGATATCCATGGCCATTTTCGGCCTCATATACACCAAAACATGATTTAATGCATAATCACAATGACAAGGTACTCTAAACAACTGCGGAACTATCCAAACGAGCCCAAAATTCTAACAATTGGTCCTGCTCAGACCGATTAAATGGCCCCTCAAGGCCTCAATCAACTCAACCATCAACAAAACACTTAAACAAGGGTTAAAACAAGTAGGATAAAACCCCTACCTCACGGAGTTTGACGAAACTCCCTAAAACCGATGCCCACACGTAGTCCTCGCCCCGTAGAGCAACTTTCCTTCTTGCTCTGAAGAAATCCGACGATCCGATCTTCCGGGATCTTAGAGAGAAGCCACTCTCTCTCTCTCCAAAACACAATTCTCACGGTCACTATAAAATCCCCCGGCCACTGCCCATTTTAGCTCTCAAATGGGGAAGACAACACTATTCGTGTTTCATCCTATTATCATTAACATTCCATTTAATACCATCCATGTCCTCAAGTCTTCGATTTTTGACATCGCACTATCTCGCCATCCATTTTCATCATCTCTACCATGTAACATTTGTCACATGAGTACCTATAGTAGGTGACTCGTCACATCATGTCGTTTAATGGCACTCGATATCAGCCTCGAAAATCGTGGAAAATTATGACTGCTCCCACCCGACGAAATCTGACGCAGTAGCTAGATTTTGCGAGAAGATTCCAACGGTGAAGTCCGTTTCGTCATCCGAGATCTAAAAAATTTTCAGATTTTTACCGAAATTATGATTTTGCCATTTTTCAGAAAATTGGAATTTTCTCGGGTCTTACACATTTTGCTAACGATTATGTGGGCTGACGATGCGCTAAGGTCGGAGACTGAGAATGCGCTGGAGATTGTCCATTCGGGCACGATCAGAGGACTCCTACGATAGACATGGACTCTATGGTTAGGACAGCCATGACCATAGAGAGAGAGATGGAGGATGCACGGAGCACCTGGACAGCCGGGTTTTAGTGGTGGGGCAGGAAGGAGAGCAAGATTCTTCCGCCCTGGAAAGAAGCCAGAGGGCTTCTAGTTCACATGGTTCCGAGAGCCGCGCTCTGGCCGGGACGATCAAGGTTGCCAAATAAGACGATGGTATGTTTCCATTGCCAAAGAGTCTTAATATATGAGGAGGATTGCCCTCAAAGACAAGTGGGTCCCAGGTTTAGGATGTGGCACCAACACAAGAC
Organism: Tetrastigma voinierianum; assembly: GCA_016808115.1. Lineage (NCBI taxonomy): Eukaryota > Viridiplantae > Streptophyta > Magnoliopsida > Vitales > Vitaceae > Tetrastigma > Tetrastigma voinierianum. The sequence goes on along the minus strand of JAEQBH010002587.1, from coordinate 220,829 downwards.
GTGATGATACAAGATTCCTCCACACCTTATTATGGTCGAGGAGCTAAGATCAGCCTCAGGAGCTGCACTGCACTTCCCGTTAAGGCCAGACAAGCCGTAGGCTGCTGCGGTCGAGGGCGGAAGACTGGGGCCCACGGTGATGGTGACATCGTGGACACAGGCGTGTCTACGACATCAAACCGACTGCTGAGTAAGCTGATCACCAAACATACAGTGGTGCTATATCTCGCCTACGGGCAGAGGTTGGCTTAATCGTGCATCACATTCATTCATCGTTGCATCGGTCGTGAGAGTTGAGACCTGGAGGAGCCCCCAGATGTGAGTTCTCCCTGTGTGGACTAGGGTGAGTATAGATATGATATGTCGGCTGTAAGCTAGAGATCTCCTGATTCTACTCACGTTGGACTCGAGGGCCATGACATGTTAGAAGTTCGACGTCATCCTTAGGATGGATTGGCCAGCATACAGAAATCACATCGATTGTATGTAGAGAGGTTACCGCCACACACAGACAAGATCAGTTACGCTTCAAGGGACAAGCATGATATTTGCCCCAAATCGCTGTACGAGTCCAGGTGTCGTGGATTCCAAGGTCGCTAGCAAGCCTCACCCTAGAGGACGAGGTGAGACCGCACTCCTTAGATCTACCTCGGTAGCCCTCATGAGTATGAGGATGTTTTTTCGACGAAGCACCGGATTGCCTCCAGGAGGGTTGTGCACTTTATCGAAGTTACACCCAAAACACTCTACACCCATGATGGCACTAGTCGAGTTGCAGAACTCGAGTCCAAATTTCTACAAGATAACTCTGACAAGGGTAGATTGATCGAGCACTTCACCATGGGGCGCCCCCATTTGCGAAGAAGAAAGACAGAACCTTCGACCGCGGCATCGACTATCGAAAGTTGAACAGTGGTTACCATCAAGAAGGCTCTACTGCCGAGGATTGATGACCCGCTTGATCACCGAGATGAGCTTATTCACTCCAAAATAATAACCTTCGTGACGGTTACCATCTAGTTAGTGCCCAAAAAGTGCTATTTTAAGCCCTATTCAAGATAGGTTTTGAGTGCTTTTTGCGCACTAATCATATTAATTGAGCTAATTGACACGCGGCAGTCCACTTAAGAATTACCCGATCCCATTTCGAGTTTGTTTTTGGTAATTTTGTAGGTTTTGCAAACCCCAACCACACCTCTCAAGTTTGATGTCAGTTAGTGCTGAATGTTTCAGGATTCACAAGTGATTTCACTCAACCAAAAATGAAGTAATGAAGTGGAATTGAAGGAAGGATGATGCAATGGTAAAACAGATAAAGCAGATTACCGTGCATTGCGAAAAATTTCTGATGGGATTGCAATTTCACAATCATAGCGAAAATTTCGCAATCCTAGCGAAATTCGCTTATGTAGGCTTTCGTTGTTGCAAATTTCGCTAGCCTAGCGAAAATTACCTGCTCATAGCTTAAAATTTTGATTTTCATATCTCTTGTGATTTTCATTTAGGCTAAATAAATTTCTCTAGCATAGTGAAATTTTCGCTATGGTTAAATTCTCGCATAGCGAAATGTCGCCCCTGTGTTTGATGTTTTTGACTCCAAACGACCAATGCTTTTGATTAATTACCATTTTGTCCCTATCAGAATCTCACATTTTAGGCATTTTAAGCCATTTCACGACATTGGGTTGACTATATGTTCCCCTACAACTTTGTAACCCTAACTTTCAATCTTTCAAGACATCAAGAATAACCCGCTTCTTCTCCCCTCCTCTCTTCTCTCTTTCTCTCCTCACTCAGTGCCAAACACCTCCAAGGATGACAACCCTGAGGATGAGCGGCTAAAACCCTTCCTCCTTGGAAGTGGAAGGTAGCCGGGGTAGGATCTAAAGGCCGCTGTGGTTCCCTGCCACGCAGTTTTGGACATTCCGGTTCCCTACCCCAACTCTAGTTTAAAGCTTTTGATGTACTTCTTTCGGGGCCAATACTGGCAAGCTTAGGTTTAGTGTATTCGCTTTAGATACACTAATATCCATTAGTTGCCATTTACGAGCCACCGAGGTAGGTTAAGGTTAGATTTTCACTCGTAAGTATCCACTTTGGCCAATACTTGGCAAGTTTTTAGGTTTAGTGTGTATTCTTAGCTTTAGATACACTAATAGTCCATTAGCTGCCATTTACTGTTTCACCGAGGTAGGTTAAGGGGGGTTAGATTTTCACCGTAAGTGCATCCACTTCATCAATACTTGTAATCTTAGGTTCAAGATTCTTTATTTTAGATCCATTGAGACTCATAGTTACCCCTTTACTAATCATTGTAGGATGAGTCAAGATAGATTTTCATCAGAGGAACCATAAATGCAATAAATGCTTAACAAAAGGGAAATTATTAGGCTTAGTTTTTAAAGTTAAATGAAGATCCGTCAGAAATGACTAGGCGTCATCTTCAACACAGGAAATAGACCCCGAAACCCCCGCTACCATAGGAATCCAACCCCAATGACCCAATGCTTCAAGGAGTTCTATTTTACATTTTATTTTATTTATTTTCGCCAGGAACCAACCACACCCACTCGCTTTCACAAAACCTAAAACTACAAATTTAATTCACCACTCGCCTTCACTTAAATCATTTGTACGAAGAAAACCCATCCCCGTGTTCGAATCTCTAGACCACTATACCGGCAAAGAGTTTGACCACGGCAGTAGGAGGAACATAGGGACACAAATTTTGTTGATTCCGATCACCCTACTATGGCGAGCGCTTGAGATGCACTCACCACAAAAGTCCGGCTATATTTTCAATGCCAAATGAGACCTTAATATGAGGCAACGCATGGATGAAGTTCCTAGAGGATTATGACTTCACTTCAGATTACCATCCTCAAGTATAAATGTGGTGGCCGATGCACTCACCGAAGCTTCACGGAGCACAAGGTATAGCATCCCGAATGGCGATGCTCGAGACCGGTAGATGGGCCACACAAGATGCTGAGCGTGCTCGGGGTAATGCTAGGGAGTTTAGTAACTACACCGTCTTTATTGAGCAGAGTGATCGAGTCCTAGGGACAAGACGCGGAGATAGCGTCCATCAGGGACCGGGTACAGTCAGGTATAGGTGACGAGGGTTGGACCATCCACGCAAATGGTAGTCTTCGATATAGAGGAAGGGTAGTAGTTCCCCAGTTGATCGATTTGAGAGAGGAGATCCTCAGGGAGTTTCACTGCTGTCAATTTGCTGTGCATCCAGGTGGCAAGAAGATGTACCGGGATCTTCGTCGCCAGTACTAGTGGAACGGGATGAAGAGATACGTTAGGGACTTTGTTCGACAATGTCTCACGTGTCAGCAAGTTAAAGACGCAGCACTAGCCGCCAGGTTACCCGCATATTGGAGGTGGCCGAAAGGGAAAGTGGGAGCACGCCATGATGGACTTTGTGACCATGCCATGGATCGCCACGCGAGACATGACGTGGTATGGGTGATAGTAGACGGCCACGGTCGGCACATTTCTAGCCGTATGGGATGACCTTCACACTGAGGAATTCTCATTGCCAGATATCCGAGAGATAGTCCGCTACATGGAGTACCAAAGATCCATAGTGTCGATAGAGACCAGGTTTACAAATAAGACTTTTGGAAGAGTTTCCAAAGGTTATGGGACACTACGACCATGAGCAATGTTCTCCACCCACAGATAGACAACTCAATGTGAGGACCATACAGTGTTAGAAGACATGTCATGAGCATGCGTCCCACCATAAGGGTAGCTGGGAAGAGCACTTGCCCTTAGTGGAATTCGCCTACAACAACAGTTATCAGGTGAGTATACAGATGGCACCATATGAGGCATTGTATGGGAGGCCATGCAGATCACCGATATGTTGGACCGAGGTGGGAGAGAGCTCCATTACGGGTCCAGATTTGATTAGAGACACCTCGAAGAAGGTGAGCTTGATACGACAATGCCTCACGACCCAGCCGACGTAAGAGCCATGCAAACAAGCCGACGTCGACCTTTAGAGTCTCGAGGCTGGTGATCACGTCTTCTGAAGGTGATGCCTAAGAGAGGAGTTGTCGATCTCTATAAGCGCCGAAGCCAGTTCCGAGGTTCATTGGGCCCCTTCGAGATACCTCGAGGGCAGGCACCGTAGCGCATCAAGTATCTTTCCGCCTAGCATGTTAGGTGTCCATGAGGTATTCCACGTCTCCATGCTTCGGAGGTATACTCCAGATCCAACTCATATAGTAGATTAGGGAGAGATTGAGGTTGAAACATATGGGACCTTCGAGGAGGGACCAGTGCGCATTATGGATAGCCGGGATCAGGTTTTGTGACGCAAGACCGTGAGACTAGTGAAAGTACTGTGGAAACACCATGGAGTGGAGGAGGCAACGTGGGATAGCGAGGACACGATGCGGCCACCTATCCTGTCTTGTTTAGGGATGAAGGTACGTGGTTTAGTTGTTTAATGCTTAAATGACTAGTTTACATGCATGGCATAGTGCACGTTGCATATGCATGTGATTTGTTGTGATTGTACGGAATTTCGCTGACGAATTCTTTTATGCGGAGAACAAACCCAGAAAATTCTAATTTTTTGAAAAAGGGTAAAATGGTAATTTTGAGCAAATCCGAAATTTTTCTAGATCTCAGATGACGAAACGGACTTCACCGTTGAATCACTCACAAACAAATTTTACCACGTCGACCCGTCGACCCCTCGAATTCCGAGACGCACTTCATGTTTTTCGAGACATCAGAGTGCACATGACACTGGGCGCATTTTCTGAAAAGTGGCTAAGGAGGTGCCACGTGTCATGTGCAAAATGAGTCAAACATGAGCTCAAGTGGGACCCATGAGAGACACATGGCATCATGCTATTGGAAGGAAATCCGTGGTAGATGGATAAGGGATGAGTGTAATCTAAGGTGGCCAATGAGAATTAGACACTTGGCAAGTGAGAGGACTTTTCTCTGACTCAACTCAGACCAAACCGGTTTGGGAATGAAAGGAAGAGAGAAAATAGCAAACCGAGGAAGAGAGAGAAAAGAAAAAAGGAGAGAAAAGAGATTTTAGAGAGAAGCTCACTTCTAGATTTCGCATCGGTCCCAAGTAAACTCCTAAGTGAGGCAAGAAGCAAAGTTGGTCCCCACTGCAAGAGCTACGCGTGGGTATCGATATTGGGGAGTTTCGATAAACTCCGGGAGGTAGGGGTTCTTCTCCTACTTTGGTTATTTTTGGCTTAAGAGTCATTCAAATGGAATGGATGGTGTGAGGCCGTGAGTGGCCATTTGTATGTTATTGTTGTATGTTATTGCTTGGTGTTTGAATAGCATGCAAATTGTGTGTTGATATTTTATTTCTATGTTTGAATAACATGTTGTATGTGAATTTTGTTAATATATGCATGCTTGATATATTAGCATGTATTATATGAAAATGGCATAATGCATTTCATATGCACTGAGGCACCCTAGAATAGTAGGTGTGAGTGCATGACAAATAAATCGGAGGGTTCTCCAAACAATGATTTTTTGTAAACTTATTCAAATAGAATTTTATCGGAAAGTTGTCCGAAGAATTGTGTTGGGAAGTCGTCCAACAATTTCACGTCGGAGAGGCCCATGAATTGTTTCGGAGAGTTACCCAACAAATTCACCTCGGAGGATTGTCCAATGTATTTATATAGGAGGGTTGCCCACAAATAAAACAAATATTTTTGTTTTGGAAACGGTTTCTATATTATTATAAAAGCATGTGAGGGAGTTCTGTGAGGACTCGAGGCATGGAATTGGGCATAGACATTCGAGTAGTGGAATCATGAATTCACTTTCATGGATCCCCCTTCAGTACAGGAGTGTTCCTGAAGACGACGCCTCACTAGGAGGCCGCTTGAGAAGAGTTTCCACATGTGGCTTGATTATGTTTCTTTGTAAAACATGAAATATTACAATTGAGCATGTTGTAAAGAGTATTAACTTGGAAACTATTATAATATAGTTTGGTACATTTTGGTGAGTATGGATGTATGGGCCCGACGTGGCCATTTTACTCATGATATGAGACACGCAGGTTTCCATAGGTTGACGGTGGTCAATGAGACACCTCGGGATTTGGGGCGTCACAACGTGTTACATCCCACATTGGATAGGAGAGAAAGTTCCTGACACTATATAAGTATGGGTTCCTCTCAACCTAGAAGATGCGTTTTAAAGCCGTGAAGGTTCTTTGGACCCAAAGCGGACAATATCTATATGGTTAGGCCAGCTCTTTACAAATGGTAGCGAGTCTATCTCAACCTAGAAGATGCGTTTTAAACCCATGAGAGTCCCTTGGGCCCAAAGCGGACAATATCTACATGGTTGGGCCAGATTGTTACATTATGTTAGTTGGCTTTTTGTGGCTTTATATGTAAAAAAAAAAAAAAAAAACGGGTTGGTGAATATTTTGGAAGAGTTTTGAAGAAAGTACTTGGGTCGATGAATATAGTCAAAATATTTTCTTAATGAGATCCTTTCAATGGGGGACATATTGGAAGAGATCTTTTAGATTATGAATATTTTTGAAGATATCTATGATGATTTTTGGAACTTTATTTGACATGTTTTTTTTAATTAAAATATGTATGTGTTTGGAAAAGATGAAGTGTGCCTTTGAGGGCCTCCTCCTTGGTGAAGAAATATCTTTTGTGTTTTGCATAGAAAAATAGGAAAGAAAAGTCTTTGATGGCAGTCTTGATTTATATGTGCCAAAGGTATTTTCGTATGGAGAATGCATCCTTTCGGGAGAAAGTTTGGAAAGATGAATAGTGCTCCCTAAACTAGGTTATTTAAAAGATTCTTCACAACGACGATATTGTCAAGAAGGGAATCTTTAAGTGAATAAGCTCGAGATTGTGCTTGTAATCAGATAATTCTTAATGGATTATTCAATATCTAGGCATGGCCTTGCATAGTGGGTGTAATACCCGTAAACAAAAAAAAAAAGGCAAATAAGGAAATTTTTATGAATGTAAAATAAAATTACATTTTATTCATCAAATCTTTCGTTTCTCTCTACATAGACTCTCCCAATCGTAGAACTCCATAACTAGGATTTGAAGAAGCGTTTCCAAGGTGAGTTTTCTTGTAGATTTCACTCTAGATTTAAGAAAATAACATGATTAAAGAAAATAAATTTATTTTATTCCTTTTTGAATAGTTTCTTGTTCGTAAAAATTCCGGGGAAACCTAGAGCGTCAGATCTAGAGTTGAAGAAGACGAAAGGTAAGGTTTGATCTTTTCTTGTTATCCTTCTAGATCACCTTCTGCAAATTCTTTGGTTTCTTTAGGTGTGGGTCAACTTTGAAAGATTCGATTTTTATTAAGTTCAAAGAAGAAAAAAAATCATTATAGGATGATCAATCTGTTTAGAAAGATGAAAATTTTATTTGAAAAAAGAAAAATAGAGAAAGGAAGTAAAATTCACCGTAAATGTTAAAAAAATACAGTTAAAAAAAGGGAGAGTTAAGAAGCAAGAGTGACCACCGTGTAACTAAAAGGAAAGAAAAAAAGATGTAGGTGGCTTAGTGGACATCTCGTAGCAGAGGATGAATCGAGACTTATGTAATATAAAAAGACAAAACAAGTTCTTTTGATCATGACATGAGCTTTTTGAAAAGAAACAAAGATGAATCATATTTAGTAGTATAAGAAATGTAATTAAAACCTAGGTATGGAACATGTGAGGAAAATTTAGATAATGATAAATGATTAAAAATGATAACAATATTAATAACAATAATAATAGTAATAATAGAAAAATATATATAGAAATAAAATATGAATAAAAGGTTCGTATTTTAATTGTTTCTATTTATTATTTGTTTTAGGTAGAATAGACTCTTAATTGTATATTTTCAGAGTTATTCATGACTTCTGTGTTTGCTTTGAGGTAAGAGAAAATTAATGCAGTTTTTTTAAATGTATTTTTATACGTACGATTCGAAACTATTTGCTCCGTTTTTGCTTAAAATATGGATCAAATATATTTTGCATGAAAAGCAATGCTGGACTTTATGTTTTGTTGTGTGATATAAATTATGGAGATATTATGTTTTGTGAATGAAATTATTGAAACTATTTTTACTCGTAGTTCGACCTCACAAATAAAAATAATAGTTAAACTATTCTGGCCATTGTCACGAATAATAGCTGACCTTACATTCTCGGGTAGGAATGTAATTGATTTGAACCTCAATTTCTTAAGGGTTTCAATAGAGTGTTACTAGTACTAGTAGTATTTGGGTTCTTTCCAATTTTTAAAATGAAACAATTTGAGGCTAGCCCACCCATTTGAAAGCTCATTACGGCGTGGCACTGGGCTCCATATTTGTGACCGTAGTAAAAGTTTTGATTCTGATCATTTGAATGAATTACTGATGAAAGTATTTGGATCCAAAATGAAAGGATTTTGTTTAAATATTTGAATTATTGACAAAATATTTTTTTTTATGAAAATGACTGATGATAATATCTTTTATTTTTGCTAGCGATTTGAAAATGTTTGATCCATGAACCGTATTAATCTACCTTATTGAGCTTCTAGCTCATTCCCCATTTGTTGACTATTTTTCAGGTACTCCTAGTTTAGGCGAGGAGTGACTGGCTAGGATGGGAATTCGTCTTTATTTGGATTTTTTATTTTGAATTTCATCAAACCCTTTTTAGTTGATGGATTTTTGTTCATTTGGATTATTTGATTTCCGCAGTTGTTGTATGTTAGGATAATGTTTTTGTGACTTTATGTTAGTTCATAATTGAAGGTTGAGATTTAGAAAGTTTTTATTATTATGGAATTTGAACAGGATATTAGGTCTGTTCCGCTTTACTAATAACTATGGTAATTGATTTAAAAAACCACTATAAAGATGAAGGGTTGTGTCCCTTTGAACTTAAGGTGTGAAATGACAGTCATGCCCTGGATCGGGTTTTGGGGCATGACAAAGTAGTATCAGAGCACTAGGTTATAATCTTGATGGGAATTTGTTTAGTTTACTTTTGGGAATAGATGAGTGATGCATTAGTTAAGTTTCAAGTTCATCTAGTTGAATTTTGTTATTGTTTTCAAATTTGATTTGTTTATTTGGCTTCTTAGTGACTAACTTAGTTATACATTTTGCTATATAGGACACCATGCCAAAGATGAGAGCTACATCCTCCCAAAATAGTCCTGTTGATGACGATGTGCCTCCTCAATCTGAGGATGTACCCCCTATGACTGAAAAGAGACTTTATACTTATTTAGGGACTTTGGTTGGGTTGGTTGAGCCAAGCCAGATGTTCTGGCAATAATGGGCAAGGACAGTCTTCTTCTTCTATGGGTAATTCTTTTGATGATTTTAAGAGGTTGGGACCTCCTTACTTTTCTAGTAGTTCAGACCCAACGGAGGAAGCGGCTTGGATTATGAAAATAGAGAAATTCTTTGATGTCGTTCATTGTTCTAAGGAACAAAAATCCTTATATACAACCTTTATGTTAGATAATGAGGCAGATCACTGTGGCATATGACTAGAAGACTGTTAGATGAGCAGGGACGCATAACCTGGAGAAGATTTAGGGAGGCTTTCTATATGAAGTACTTCCTGACAGTGTGAGGTGACAAAAGTTAGGAGAGTTCATTCGTCTGGAATAGAGGGATATGATAGTGGTCTAGTATGAGGCGAGGTTTACAGAGTTGTCTCATTTTACCCCACAGTTGATTGCTACAGAGGAAAATAAAGCATTAAAGTTTCAGGATGGGTTGAAGCCTTACTTAAGGAACAAGATATCCATTCTAAAGTTGAATGTGTATTCAGAGGTGGTGGATAGAGCCCTTATTTCAAAGAAGGATGCTGAAGAGCTTCATCAGTATAGGGAGTAGCAAAGGAAGAGGGGTAAGAGTGATATTGCTCATGGAAGCCATGTACATAAAAAGCCTGCTTCAAGTAGAAACAGAGGTGGCGGCGATTATCAAACATGAGCTTGATCCCATTTGGTGATAACAGACATAACATGTGAGATCAACAATTTCATTAAGAGATACAATCATCTCAAAGAACAGAGATTTGTGTTCATGAACAATGAGGACAGATTGCATCGATCTACAGAGTCTCCATGATCCAGAGTCTGAACATCACCAGATGTATGATTGGCATCCAACTACACCCATCGAGCACTGACTGACCGGTCGATCCTTTGTCTCGATCCCCCCCCGACACATCCACCACGATTTGATTTTATTTTTGCTGCATTCGGAGATCGATGGCGATCACGCAACACCCGTTGATCGCTACCAGAGATTATCAATGACTTATGTCACCCGTGACTTTATACATTTGATATTTAGTTATCGTATTTCCCTAATGATTATTTCTAAGAACATATCATCGGGTCACCGAATGAAGCCTTTGAGGAACACATAGATGCTTCATTGCATGTGGTTTCGGCTCTATGAGCTAATTCCTTACTTAGGAAAGGTTGTCTAGGCTTTTTGGCCTACGTGGTAAGTAAAGAGAATGGGGTGAGTTTGGAAGATATACCGATTGTGAGAGATTTTCCTAATTTCTTTCCAAATGATTTATTGGACTTATCACCCAAAAGGGATGTAGAGTTCACTATTGATTTAGTGCAAGAAACAAATCCTATCTCTAAGGCGCCTTATAGAATGGCACCTATAGAGATTAAGGAGTTAAAAGTTTAGCTTCAAGAACTCTTGGATAAGGGTTTTATTAGGCCCAATGTTTCACCTCGTGTTATTTGTGAAGAAGAATGATGGGTCAATAAGGTTATGCATTGACTATAGGGAGTTGAATAAGGTGATAGTGAGGAACAATTATCCTCTTCCTCGGATTAATGATTTGTTTGATCAGCTACGGGGTGCATGTGTGTACTCTAAGATTGACCTTCACTCTGGGTATCATCAGCTAAGGGTGAAGAGTGAGGTTGTACCCAAGACTGCTTTCCGAACTAGATATGGGCATTATGAGTTTTTGGTTATGCCCTTTGGTTTAACTGATGCACCTGCTGCATTTATGGACTTAATGAACAAGGTATTCAATCAGTACCTAGATCAGTTTGTGGTGGTTTTCATAGATGGAATTTTGGTGTACTCGAGGAGTAGATATGAGCATGAATTCCACTTGAATATTATGTTGCAGACTTTGAGAGATAAGCAATTGTATGCTAAACTGAATAAGTGTGAATTTTGGCTTGATAGAGTCTCTTTCCTTGGGCATGTGGTGAGTAAGGATGGTATTTCAGTTGACCCTAGGAAAATAAATGTTGTAGCAGATTGGAAAAGACCTACTACTATGATTGAGATTAGAAGCTTCTTGGGACTTGCTGGCTATTATAGGCGTTTTATTGAAGGGTTCTCTAAGATTTCCCTATCCTTGACTAGATTGACTTAGAAAGGAGTTAAGTTTAAGTGGTTTGACAAATGTGAATGTAGCTTCAAAGAGCTAAAGAACATATTGGTGACAAATTCCTATTTCACTATCCTTCAGTTCGTGTAGATTTCAGGTGTATAGTGATTCCTCTTGCCAAGGTTTAGGTTGTGTTCTTATGTAGGATGGGAAGGTTGTGGCTTATGCTTCTAGGCAGTTGAAGCCTTATGAGCGAAATTATCCCACTCATGATTTAGAGTTAGCTGTAGTAATATTTGCCCACAAGATTTGGAGACACTTTCTGTTTGGTGAAACCTGCGAGATATATATAGATCATAAGAGTCTGAAGTTTCTGTTTTCTCAAAACGAATTGAACATAAGACAAAGACGATGGTTGGAATTACTCAAGGATTATGATTATATCATTCAAAATCATCCAGGGAAGGTGAATGTAGTAGCTAATGCCTTAAGTAGGAAATTAGTCACCATAGCGCCTATCGTAGGTTGCCGTGAGGCAGCTATTGAGGATTGAGGAGCTCATAAGTCCATCTTAAGGTTTGGCTTCAGGAGCACTTGTAACTAATTTTAGAGTACAATCGGATTTGATTGGGAGGATTATGGCTCTACAAAAGAATGACTTACAATTAGTGCAGCTTGTGGAGAAAGTTAAGAAGAGTGCTAAATTTGACTTTGTTTTATCTGATGATGGAATATTGAGGTTTGGGACTCGATTGTGTGTACCAAATGATGGGGACATGAGGAGTGAGCTTTTGGAGGAAGCTCACTTTCTAGGCTGGCGGTCCACCCAAAAGGGAGGAAGATATATAATGACTTGAAACATAATTATTGGTGGGTAGGTATGAAGAGAGATATTGCTCAATTTGTAGCTTAGTGTTTAATGTGTCAGCAGGTGAAAGCTGAGCATCAACGACCAACAGGGTCCTTACAACCACTTACTATTTCATAATATAAGTGGAAGCACATTACCCTAGATTTTGTGAATGGGTTGCCAAGAACTTTAGGAGGTTATAATGCTATTTGGGAGATCGTTGATCGACTGACAAAGTCTACTTACTTCTTTCTTATGAAGATCAGTTTTTCCATGGATCATTTAGTTTCTCTTTATGTTAAGGAGATTTTGAGGATGCATGGTGTACCAGTTTCTATAGCATCGAACAAAGACCTCCGTTTCACTTCCCGATTTTGGCATAGCTTGTAGAAAGCCATCTGTACTAAGTTGAATTTCAGTACTGCTTTTCATCCTCAAACTGATAACCAATCTGAATTGGTGATTTAAATTTTGGAAGATTTGTTGAGAGCTTGTATTCTAGACCTAAAAGGTAATTAGGATGATCACTTGTCTTTAGTGGAGTTTGAATATAATAAAAGTTTTCAAGCTAGCATTGGGATGGCACCTTTTTATGGTAGGAGATGTCAATCTCCTATTTGTTGGGATGATGTAGGAGAAAGAAAGCTTTTGGGGCCTGAACTTATGAAACTGACAGTGGAAAAGATAGCTTTAATCAAAGAAAGACTAAAGATAACTCAAAGTAGATAGAAAAGCTATGCTGATAACTGTAGGTGAGATTTGGAGTTTGAGGTAGGTGACCACGTTTTCTTAAAGGTTTCAAGTATGAAGCCTGTGATAAGATTTGGGAGTAAACGAAAGCTTAGTCCTCGTTTTGTAGGTCCTTTCGAGATATTAGAGAGAGTGGGCCTTTGATTCGTGCCACGGTAGGGTGAGCGGAATCAACAAAATTTATATTCCTAAATTCCTCCTACTGCCGTAGTCAAGCTACTGCAGTATAGTGGTCTAGGGTCGAACACAGGGATGGGTTTTCTTCATACAAATGACTAATAATGAAGGCAAAATTGCGAATTAAATTGATTTTTAAGGCTCGTAAAACAGGGGGTTGCATTCACCGACACTAAGCTAAACAAGAAAAATAAAACCCCTTGAAGTGTTAGGCCACTGCTTAGGTTTTAAGGTAACCACATGTCCTCGGCATTTTTCCTCGAGTCAGAGGACGACATATAGTCATTTCGAACCGGATCTTCATTTAGCTTTAAAAACTAAACCCTATGATTTTCCCCTTGAAACATAGCATATAAATGGGCATAACTCCTTAACAAAGGAAAACACATCTCTAAAACCCTACCCACGATAACTAGCAGAGACAACTAACCGAGCCTCAATGGACTAGTGAAAGTATCCATTGAAACCCAAAAAAGCTTGCCAACACACATTAAAGAGAGCATGCTTAAGAGATTTTAACCTAAGTGAGAAGTGAACACAAACAACCATAAATACGTGCGTTAAAAAACAAATGGGAACTGCGGAGTTACCTCCACACTTAGCTACCAAATAGTCCTCTTCAAGGAGGAAGAGGTTCCAGCCGAACATCCTCTGAGTTGTCATCCTCGAGGAGTGTTTGGCACCGAGAAATGGAAAAGAAAAAGGAAAGAAAAAGGGAAAAGGGAAGTCATGGGAAATTGCCTCCCACTTACCGAAGCATCCGAAATTCCAACCTGTTGATTTGTACAAACCGAGACTTATATAGATGCTCGCAGGGGGCGGGTTACAAAACCAAATCGGAAGGTTATTACAGGTAAAATGGAAACCAAAAGCAAAAGCAAACATGGTGTAGCGTGAAAAGCGTGAACGTAGCAGGAGGAACAAAGGTCAAGCCGGGAACAATGCTCGTTAGGAGAAGCTTTCCGCAGCGGGTGTTTTTCTTAACATTTTGCTCTTCTTCCGACCTTTGGATCTCGCAATGTTGAGTTCGACGGAATTCTTCGTGGATTGTATCGACCAACAATTTTGGCATACTAGTCGCAAAACCGCAAAATTTGCCATACAAAATGCGATCATTAAAATAGTAGTGGACCTAATGTGCAAATCGGGTTAATTAGCATGATTAGTACACAAAAAGCACTCAAAACCTATAATAAATAGGGTTCAAAATAGCACTTTTTGGGCACTAATCAGCCTTGTGGCTTATAGAGTAGCATTGCATGTAAGCAAGTCAAAAGTTCATAATGTTTTTCATGTTTCGACCTTAAGAAAGTACATTTTTTACCCTTCTCATGTGGTGGAGTTGGAACCTATTATGATTTTTGAGGACTTGACCTATGAAAAGGTACCCATCCAAATTATAGATGGGATGGATAAGGTCCTAAGGCGTGTGATTTTCAAGTTAGTAAAGGTCCAATGGAGTGATTCGTGCCACAGTAGGCTGAGCTAAAATCAACAAAATTTATATACACCTGTTCTACTTCATCACAGGTGAGTCAAGCTACCGGCAAAGATAGTGGTCTAGGGTCGAACACTGGGATGGGTTTTTCATCCTAAAAATGGCTCAGATCAGCGCACGAAGGTAAGTCTTTCTATTCGACTCTTTGGAATTGTGTTTCAAAATCATGGGAATGGCTTAGAAATCGAGAATTGAAAACCGGGAAGTTAAAGGTGAAAAGTCACTAATCGCAAGTTGGTGGCAAAGGCGGTCCTTGTTTATCTCGCTATGATATGCAACTGAGAATAGTCCATGGTATAACTGGACGATGTTTAACTAGCAACCTCACCTATGAAGCATCTCCTATTTGAGTCAATAAGGTAGCATGCATATGGCCCTTTAGTTTAAAACCTAAGACATTTAATATCATCTTGTAGGCTCAGAAAGACTTGTTCATCTAGAGAATAATAGTCCTGTGCTACGGAGAGTATTGGCCAAACTGGTCAACATTAAATGCTATAACCCTAATTTGAGAAACCTAATATATAAATATCATTTGTAGGAGGCTCAGAAGACCAACTCAATCATGTATTACCTTCCTAATTTAATATTTAATCGGATTCTGTGCTACGGAGAGAGTACTATACAAATTAATGACATCATCCAATGTTATGCAAACTATGTTCGAGAATATATGGGCTGGTAAATACACTACATGAATAGTACAAGAGGACAACATGCATATGCCCACCACTCGGTTTGGGCCTCCCCTCCTCTTCAAAGAAAGGAGGCTTGCTCAAGCATCTCTGAAACACATCCCTAAGAGGGTTCGGGGCAAAACGGAAAGGAGAGAAAGAAGAGAGAAGTAGAAAGAAAGGCAAAACCTAAAATAAAAGACTCCATTTACAAAAATAAAAACTTGCTAAAAATATCTTCTCCACAGATTGTTGCTCTCTAATTGTTATCACTTAGGGTTACAAATGTATGTTTTATATGCCTCCCTGGCTGCATGAAAAATACTAAAAACTATGAATTGGCTGCCAGACAATTGAAGTAATACAATTGCCCGTGAGGCGGTTCATTAATTTACAAAGCATGACGAGGCATCAAATTTCATTAGGGTTTGTGAATTTCGCTAACTAGCGAATCGACAGCCTAATGGAATGAAAATTTCACGGCGCCGTGGCGCACTCGCTGAAGCAGCTTAAATTTCGCTTAAGGTAGCGGAAAATGTTGTGAGTAGCGAAATCGTTTTTTCGCTAAAAATGATGCCTAGCGAACTCGAGTGTCTAGCTAAATTTTGTGTTTTCATTAGCGTACTACATACAAAATTTTCGTAATCTGCAGCCAAAATTAACTTAGCTAAAATCAGCCAGATTGATGAGATCTCTTACCCCGCCTTCAATCAGATCACATTTTCTTCATCTTTGCCTTGGTTTTCTCGTAATATTGATTCACGGGCTGATGGTCGAGACTGAATCTAACCCATTATCTACATCATCAATTGTAGACGTGACCCATGCCGCCAAGCAGCATTCAAAACAACCAAAATAATTTCATTTTGCAAGGCGCTACTAAGAAGACTGTAACACTAATCAGAGAATGATACGCGATTAATGCAAAGACCAAAACTCATCTAATATAGGTCTAAATTGCACTTTTCGTAAGTAATTAATCACGGAGGCAATCACACATATATTATATTATAATATATGTATAACCGAGAAGTACTGGGAGTGAGGATGAAAATGAGGGCGGGCATAACACCAACTATTTCATATTCCATATGTCAAATTTAGAGGACTAAGGGGGAGGATGCACACCAACAAAAAAAAAAAAAAAAAAAGACAAATAAGGAAATTTTTATGAAGGGTGTTTTTGTAAATTCCTTAGGGGAAGCCTTATGTATAAAAAGAAAAAAAAATACATTTTATTCATTTATCTTTGCTTGTTCTGGTAAGGCCTCCCATTGTAGAACTCATAATCTCTGTTTCAAGAAGGGTTTCATGATGAGTTTTCTTATAGATTTCACTCTGCATTTAAGAAAATAACATTATTAAAAATAAAATAAAATTATTTGTCTTTTCGAATAGTTTCCTATTCATAAGAATTCAAGAAACTTAGAAACGCTGCATACCTGAAGAAGACTAAAAGGTAAAGACTTCTATCTTTTGTTATCCTCTAGATCCCCTTGTAAATTCTTTGGTTCCTCTTTAGGGTTCAATAACTTTAAAGTTTGATTTTATTAAGTCTGAAAGAAAAATCACTACAGGATGATCTTCCGTTTATGAAGATGAAAATTCTTATTTGAAAACAAATAGAGGAGGAAGGCAAAGGGATCACCAGAAATCAAGAAAGCCAGGTTAAGAAAAGTTAAGAGAGGAAGCCAAGAGGACCACCGTAAATTAAAAAAAGAAAAAGCGATATATCACGCAAATAAAAATAAATAAATAAAAATAAAATAAAGATATACTGTGACCACTTCAGAGTGGGACACGTAATCTAGATCGGCGTAGAATACAAAGATATGCTGGTTACTTTGATCACAATATGAGCCGCTTGAAAAAAAATTAATCATATTTAGGTAGGCATAGTGAAAATGTACTTAAAAACCTAGGTATGTAATGCCTAGAAAATTTAGATAATGATAAATAATTTAAAATGGATAAATAAGACAATAAATAATAATAATAGTAATAATAGAATATATATATATATACATATATATATACAAAGAATAAACAAGAACAAAAAGGTCCAGATTTTAATGGTCTATGTCGCATTATCTGTCTTAGGTGCAATGTAATTTCAGTTTTGATATTCTTTGTTTTACTTGGTGACTCGAGTCTATTTTCTCTGATAATGCAAAATTCACGCACTTTTAAATGCATTTTCGTATGACATGACCAAAATCGTTAATTTCGCTTTTGTTTAAAATATGATCAAACATATTCGTATGAAAAGCACATGACCTTTGTCTTGTTGTATTATAAATCAGAAGATATTATATTCTTGGTGAATGAAACACAAACTATGTTTTTACTCTCCTAGAGTTCATCATAACGAAAGAATAATTGATAATTATTCGGCCCTTGTCACCTGAATAATAGTTGTCTTTGCATTCTTCGCGTGAATGTAATTGATTTTAACTCAGCCTCTAGGGGGGTTTCTAAGGAGGTTATAGTAATTAGTAGTGTTTGGTTCATTCTGCATCTAAAAGAAGGCCAATTTGAGATCAGCCCACCCATTTGAAAGTAAAGTTCTGCATACGGCTAGGTACCATCTGAATATTTGTGACTGGTAGAGTAAGTTTGATATGACTGTTTAGATGAACTTTGATATGAAAGTGTTTGATATGAAATGAAATGATTCTGTTTGGTAATGAATTTTTGATAAAAATAATTTTTTATGAAAATGATCGATGATAATATCTCTTATTTTCGCCAAAGTGGTTTGTACTTTAGTCCATATGAACTGATGACTTCCATTTTATTGGCTTCTAGTCATTCCTCACTTAAGACTATTTTTCAAAAATTCGTTCGGTGCAAGGGTGATTGACTAGGATGAGAATTCATCTTTATTAGGGTTTTTATTTTGAATTTCATCATGGATATTTTTTAGTTGATGATTTTTTGTTTATTTGGATTATTTGATTTACAAAATTAAGAAGTAATTGATATAATTGTTTTGGACTTTATAAGTAGTTCATGCTAAAGGCTTAGAT
This sequence comes from Tetrastigma voinierianum, assembly GCA_016808115.1. Classification (NCBI taxonomy): domain Eukaryota; kingdom Viridiplantae; phylum Streptophyta; class Magnoliopsida; order Vitales; family Vitaceae; genus Tetrastigma; species Tetrastigma voinierianum. The sequence goes on along the minus strand of JAEQBH010002587.1, from coordinate 202,466 downwards.
TTAGAAAGTTTTTATTAGTATGAAAATTGGATTGGGTGTGATATTAGAATGTTCCGCTTTTATCGAACAGGCAGTAATCGGATTTAAACCAATTACAGAGATGGTAGGCGTCGTCCTCTCAACTTAAGGTGGAATGATAAATTACGCTTGAAACTGTGTTTCGAGGCGTGATAATGGTGTGGGTGCAATCGAATCAAGTAATAATTTGTTATGATATTCTTTTATTTTACTTGTATTTATATTTTGGCGGATTGCTTGATTCTAATTTTTTATGATATTCCTTTATTTTGGTTTGCATTTATATTTCTTGATGTGGAATTTTGACTTATAATTGATATTAGAAAACTTAAATTCCCATTTTAGGTGTCAGAAAAGTGCTGGTAATACCATTTGTGAGACACCTAACTAAAAACCAAACCTACCATAGGCTTACCTAACCTAATAAAGGAGATTGTGCTAAAGTATGGGTAATTATGAAACTTGTTTATTAAATAAATGCGATGAAAAAGATTTTCTTTTTATGTTTAAATTTATGATGTAAAAATATAAAAAAGTTAGATATAATTACAATAACAAAATTTTACTTCTTTTGAAAAAAATTAAAATTTTACTTGTTTGAACTTGAGAAAACTGTTAATAGGTAGTCGTAAACAAAAAATCAAAATTAAAAACAAAGCAAGAAAAACTAGGTCACTAGCAAGAAGATAGCATCCCGACAATGGCCATTGCCATGATTCTCGAGTCCTCAGGTAGTAGTTAAGGAAATCATACCTAGAGAATCTAGAAAATGAGGGAAAACAACCACAGCACAATTTTCTGATATCCCTTTTATTTTCCTGCAGATTTATATTTCAGGGAGTCTGAAAACTTACTTCATTCAGGTGTTATAGAAAAAGTTTTATAATATTGGTTTGTGACACTCACCCAAATCCAAACCCAAATATAGGCATGTTTAATAAATGATCGGGGCCTAGTGAAGCTGTAAGGCAATAATGAAACTTATTCATTAAAGAAAATGGTGATGAGATTTCTTTTTATGTTTAACTTAATATGTAAAAATATAAAAATTAAATAAATTATTTCCAGATTATCACTGATCAATACGAGGTGATCAAAAGAGCGACGCGAACTCAGAAAAGAAAAGGGATATGGTGGTACTGTGCCAATACTTCTCCAAGGTTGGTTAGCCGTGCGATGGAGGGCATGGTAAGAAATCGTGTAGTCAGAATTCACACTACTTTGGTGGGAGTTTTTTATATTTCAATTCTCCTTCATTTTGGAAAGATAATCTTAAATGTCAAGGATAGAATCTCTCCTTCCTTATCGAGACCAATTCTCGCTTATACTTGGAGGGATATCACCATCTTAACGATAAAATTTATTTCTATCAAAGACCAATTCCTATTTAGATTATTGTTTTGAGACAGTGAATTAGATCATGACGAGCATTCAGAGGCATAAAGATTAACATAGGGTCTCGGCTTCAGACAAGTAGGGTTTTTCCGATCATAACTCCCATGGTCAAGGTAGGCTGTCTCGCTGTATTGGTCTGACCGTAGTAATGGGCCATGAACTAGCCATTAGATAGTGTGTTTCTTGGGCTAAAAGTTCATGAACTTATAATGCCCCCTTTTTTCCTTCTAGGAATATCATGTTTTCTGTATAAGAAAATACTTGTTTGTCGTCCCATCGCAGGGAAATTGAGGTGATTAATGTGCATTCTCGTGGAAACTCTGAAATCAATTTTGAAAGTAGAAACAAAGAATTTGATCAAAACTTTAATTTTTCTAGATCTCGATGACAAATAATTTCACCGCTGAAATTGGCCTCAAAATCTAGCTACCACGTCGACCTCAACCAGATAGCCTAATTTCCGCATCGTCGGTGCAAACCCGGGGCAGCGTGGGATCCCAAGATGTGTCGAGCGTCACGAGGCACTACGTGCCACGTGGGGAAAGTCGAGCCGTACAATGAATCTGGAAGTGGGTCATAGAGACACATGTACCCATGGATTGATGGAACGGCGCGGTGATGAGCAAGAGGATAAGGGAAATCCGGTAGCTAATGAGAAATGGATATGGAAAGAGAGAGGACATCCGACTGACCACATCCTCGACTCCACCATTTGGATGGAAAGAAGAGAGAGAAAGAGAGAGAGAAAGGGGAGAGAAGGAAGAGAGAGAGAGCTTTTAGAGAGCAGGTTCTACCTCTCTCTAGATTTTTCGACGACCCATTCACAATCCCAATGAGGCAAGAGGAAAGTCGATCCCCACCAGCGCTTAGTGCAGATTTCTGATCAAAGCTTCATAACCCCATAGGAGTTTTCCCATCGCTTTTATTCTTCGCTGTTAAGAGCCATTCAATGGATGTGGATGTTCGAGGTCGATAGTTCCTTAAGTTCCAAAACTGGGATCGATAGTGAAATCCCTGTAGGTCCTCGATGCACCTTAGACCCAATGTCGGACTGCTCAGCGACTCAGGAAGTATTTTCGTGTTATATTACCATAATGAATAAATATGTTAAAATTTTATGATATATGATGCTTAATATATTAATATGAATTGGTGTGAAATGAATACACCATTTCTATATGTACCGTACTTAGAATAGAGCGAAAAAGCGATAAATGAACTGAGGTCGTCAAATAATTATTTTAGTATACTAATAGTATGGTATCTGAGGGTCAGTCTGCAAAAATTATATCGGAAAGTCAACCAAGAATTGGTGGAATGGAAAAAGTTGTCCAATAGCCTACTGGCGATGCCAATGGATCGTTCGGTTATTCAACAATTCACTTCTGAGGATTTGTCCAATGCATTTGCCTTTGAGGGTTGTCCAATAGAATTTTAGATTTCCAATCACTAATGTTTCTAAGAATGAAACCTTTTGTTTTGAAAACAAAGGTTTCCTCAAGCACTGAGAGGCGATTTTGTGGGATGTGCATAGAAATCTGGCAAAATATAAAAAGAGCGCCTATTCCACTTGCAAGAGGCTATTGGCTAATAAAGTGTATCTGGCACTGACATCGATCCACAGTGGAAACGGGATGCTAAGTACCAAAATGGGAGAATACTTCACATCCAAACTAATAACTGTGATAGAAAGAAATGCACCTAAACTTTAACTAATGAAATCTTAAACTAATCCAATGAAGTTCGTAACCATGGATACCAAGAGATGATAAATCTCTAGGGTACTTGGCACCTGACAACTCTTGGGGATCTAAGTCAAAATTTACCTCTATTGTTTCCCATGAAAATGTTTTCCACACACTTTGTCTAATTTAATTATAAGTCTCTCTCAGGTCGAATAACCTACCAACTAACTAGGTCTCTTTGCTTCTCACCAACCCCAAGCATTTAGAGATGCGAAGATCCAAAAGTCCTTCACACACCTCCTAATTACCGATACTTACACTCACTGTGCTAATTGTGTTGATTCATCTATGTCTAGTTCTTTACTCCCTTCTCGATCTTTGCAAAGAACCACTCAATGGCATTGAGATTAGCCATAAATCAATATGTAAATAGAAACTAAGTATGCATCAATAGAGGTATCTACAAGAAAAATAGAAAATGGAACATTAACAAATAGAGAAAAACCCATGTCTAATATGGTGCATAACCAAAACTATAGATTTGATGAATCGGAAGCATGATAGAGGTTTGACATCACAAACTTAGATAAAACATGAGAAAATAAGGCAAAACTATAATGATCAAATGATGATGAGTCCTTGATTTTCTTCCATAACCTCAAGGATCTTCTCCCCAACTTAAAAATGTACCCAACCTCCTCCTGATCCTGTAGCCGTGGATGTGTCCCCCTCAAGCTCCTAGCGCCTCCTTTTGTCTCTTCGGTTCAGCTTTAACCACAATTATGGGCCCAAATGGGCCAAAAATCCACCCAAAATCAACTCCTAACGCGACGCTGTCAGTAACCGCCGCCGATGTCAGAGCCGAGGGCTTCCGCAACGTGACGCTATATAGCTTTCGGGGTTGGCCCAACTTCGTAAGACTATAACTTTGTCATCCGAACTCCGATTTGGGTGTTCTTCATACCGTTGGAAAAGATTCTCAAAGTTTAGAATCGAGATATGTCTCTCAAAAAATACCTTGGAAATCCTATGTAATTGAATATACAAAATTTCCAACTGGTCACTTTTGAGCTCCTCTTTCTCTCTCTCTTCCCTTCAACTACCAAGAGTCATAACTTTGTCATTCAGTCCAATAAGTTCTCTTGGAAAGCCTGAGAAGTCTCCCATTTATTCATCAATATTGTAGCAATTGGGGATCACTGTGGCTGAAAATATCAAACACAAAGAGTCGCACGCAGGCCGTTTGCTATTTTTGGGCTTGTATCTCTTTGTTTTGCTCCACATTGGCTCATGTAATGACCTAATCACAAAATCTGAACATTTAGAGCATTAGATCACTTATTCATATAATAAAACTACTAAAAATATAAGTAAAACATAGGGATAAAATGAGTATAAAGTATACTCATCACCCCATCCTTGACCAACCGGTTTGGGAGGGAAAGAAAAGAGAGAGAAAGGGAGAGAAAGGGAGAGAAAGGAAAGAGAGAGAGAGCTTTTAGAAAGAGAAACTCTACCTTCTCTCTAGATTTTTCAAAGGATCTGGCTCACAAACCCGATGAGTAAGAGGGCAAGGCATCCCTACTGCAAGTGGCTAGGGTTGGTATCGGATTCATGCTGAGTTTCACAAACTTCCCGAGGTAGGCTCTTCTCCTAATTTGTTTTGGCTCTCACAAGACATCTAAAATGATAGGGATGTTCCGAGAGTTTGATACTGCCCTTCATTCCAAAAAACTGGACTGAGTGGTGAATTCCTATAAGGTCCTCGATGCACCCTAGATCGAGTGTCGACTGCTTCATGAAACTGCAAAGTATTTTGGTGTTATTAATATGAATGAATAATACAGTAATGGTGTAAATTTTGTTGATATATGCTGCTTTAATATATTAATATGAATTGGTGTGGAAATGGCATGTTGCATTTATATACTGTAATAATTCTAAAATGGTGTGTGTGAGTGCATATAACCAAAATCTGAGGCTGTCCAAAATAATTATTTTTTATATACCTAATTGGTATGTAATTTTAGAGGGTTGCCCAAAAATTGAGATTGAAAAGTTGTCCGAAGACTTATTGGTGTTATCCAATACTCACGCTGATGTCTAATGGATCGTTTTAGAGTCATTCAACACCACCTTCCTAGGATCGTCTAACGATTTGCTCAAGAGGGTCAGTCTAATAGAATTTTATCTGAATCACTAATGTTTTCAAGAACAAAACCTTGTTTGAAAATAGTGTTTCTATACTTGGGCAGTGATAAAAGGAGGGAAGCCAATGAAGGCCTTAGGATGTGGTGTGAGTCGTGATCTATCATCTATAAATATGTATATTTTGGTAGGAAACATACATGTTTTACATGAATGTTTGAAAAGAATGGCTGGAGTACTCTAGGGGTGGGAGTAACCAAGTAGGAAAATCTAACTAACTGGCATCACACCCTTCGTGGAATAAATTCATTTTGGCGCATCAAGGCATACCCGCCGGACGATCCGAGTCTTAGAGGCAAGAATGGCCATTCCGCCTTATTCGTTTTGTAAAACTGCAAAGACCTCGCGGTAATTGTAATTAAAAAAATTGTAACAACTTCCTTTATATTATATACATTTTGGGTGAGCTTTCCCGTTTTCAGAAATTTTAGGAACGAAATCGGGTTGGTTGTTGTTGCGTTAATGCCGCGCTTTAGCAACGTCTTATGTGCCACACCGTCATTTCTTTCGCCACATATGTGAGGTGGGAAGGCCGCGATAGTGGCAAATGAAAAGCGCAGGGCGGTGCTTGCCTACGCAAGACGATTTAATGGGCTTACCCATGGGGAAGAAGCAGCATCTATTATACGGCGCCAAGGTGACATGGATCCTGAAATTTCGTCGGCATCAATTCGTGTTGGCGGCATGGTCGAGACGATTTGCCGTCTTGTGTCGCCAGGGCATGATTTGATGCTTACGAGGCGGTATCGTGGTGGTGCGAAGCATGGTCTCGTGTCGTAGATACGGCGTCGCGCGCTTTTAAAGCGTGGGATATGGTTCGGGCTACTCGTGCTGGGCGTAGAAGGTGGATTTCGGCGTCACGACAGCATAGGTATGCCTGCGTCGCGCGATACAAATTTTGGTGTCGCGACATGGCATGGCCGCCGCGTCGGCACTCGAGCCTCGGGTCGCGACAGTGGGCTGTGGAGGGCCAGCGTTGTCAGTTTACCGAAGCGCACGCAGCAGCGCAGCGGCGCGGCGACTCCGGAGCAAAGGTGCACGCACTATGCACGCATCGGCACGCACCGTGCACACGACGAAAAGTGGGCCACAGTAATCGTGTTGTTCATTCGGGGTCACTGCAATCGGAATCGTCATAAACACGCCACTGGTTACCTATTAAAAAAATGACCTCTAAGCCAGTACTGCTACATTAGCCCCGAAAGTTACCAGAAATATCAGGCCTCGGCGATGCACTGAGCACCGCCACAGTGGACTCGCTCAATATATATGACAGAGAGTTTAGCTAAAGCTACAAGATTCCTACGTAATATATCTTCCGCTAGTTCATCCCCTAATGTGGACCTCTACGACAACGAAAAGTGGAAACACAGGCGAGATCAGAGCTCCTAAACGCTTGCCGCTTATGGATATTGTGCGTTTGAAGACGACGCTGCTGTCCACCACTCAACGTCATGAGTCGATCACGCATTATTACTCGCTTTGGAATTCCTCACGGGGCACATGTAGATCGCCGGTGGACGAGGGGCCCCGATCATCACGCCCATTCTCAAAGTTCCACGAGGCCAGCTGCCCCTCAGGCTAGAGTCCCCAGAATAAGTGCAGAATCGAGCTTAAAGTCGGATGGAGAAATCACGGCTGTTAATGCATTCTTTTCCGCCTCATCTTTCCCCTTCCCTCCCATCTCTTTCCACTTCTTCCTCTTTTCATCTAGCCTTCATTCTCCTTCGGGCCTTTTTGTCTCTCTCCTTCATCAGCAAACAGTACATTTGTCCTGATATATTCTTGTAAGGGATTCAATGAGGTTGTTCAGATACTATTTTGGTTGAATGTATCTATTTTTGAAATATTTTAGTAAAAATTAGTTTAAGATACTATTATGCAATTTTCCATTTCAGCTCGCTGTGGTTCCGAGTAGAGATCGCTGACCTAAGGGTCTTGGTAGAAGCCGCACGCTTATAAGATGATTTGAATGCATTTCCAAAAGAAGGCTATCTGGTTTTAGTTTATTGATGGTGCCTAAGCCCTTTGATAGAACATCGGTGGCTCGCCAACTGGACGCCATCGCCCATATTTGCCACCGCTATCAACACGTAAGATGATTTAATGTATCAAATAAAGGTCACGCCCGGGTCACGGCTGGCGTCAAGCCCTTTACGAATAATGCCACCGCTTAACCGGACGCCGTCAGTCGGCATTGGCTCACCGCGTATCAACTTCACGGCGATGATTTAATGTACTTCCAAAGAAGCTGTGTCGGGTCAGCCGGGCCGACAGTCAAGCTCCTTTCGGGCGAATAAGCCTGTGGTCATTAATCGAAGGGTTCACAACTAACGCTACCGGGTCAGCGGTGGTCACCTTTTTTTTTTTTTTTTCGTGGCTCTGCAGCGACGGCGCGCCAGCGTCGCCAAAATGTCAGTGGCGGTAGCGCGCACGCCTTCGATATCGAGTTGATCATCATGCCATTAATGCATCGTCTTATCGCTTACCGGGCGGTGGCGAGCGGTGGTCGGGGCGTGTACCTTCGCGTCGCCGCGAAAGTTCTCTTCGCTTCGCGTAGACTTCAAGTTTTTGGGGAAGGAGCCATTCGGAATCTCGATAATCGGCGATCTCTCGCGGGTTTTTCTATCGGATCCGCCATTCCGCTTGCGGGATCGTTATTTTTTCGCTGGCGCCGCTGGGCCGCTTGATTTCGCGAATCCAAATCTCATGGGGTTTCGGGAGTTCCCAAGCCTGGGGCTCTAACAGTTTCTGTACAAATTTTTAGGTTTTTAGCCCATGATTGCTTTAGTGTTATGATATTTTCTGAGCGATCCCTTTTTCTTTGTCACTTGTTTATGTAATTAAGTAGAGGTCGAGGAGACTCCCATCACTGTTGGGTTTAAAGAGGGTCATCACGAATAGAGATGCCTTCATAAGCAAATTTATTTTCCACATCGATGATAGTTGAGATCCTACCGCATAATCCCTAATAAAGATTAGTTTAGAATTGTCAAACGTCTGGCCAAGGTTTTAACGGAGGGTGAAGGCATACATCGCCTTAGTTTTATCTCGAGAAGCTTCATAACCTGGATCAGCTTCCCGTGTCGCTGCGGTGAAGGCCTTACTTGTTTCTGCACTTCCCAGATTTATTCATCCAAACGCTATCTGATTTTAATAGGATTGTAGTGTGCCTAACTTTCTATTTGTTTTGATATCTCTTTGGTGGAGATTTGTTTTGTTTATACGCTGAAGCTCGAGACTAGAGGCAAATTGTCGATGTCCGCCCATAATCCAAAGCTTCAGTTTGTAACCTGGCTCCTTGATTCCCTCAAGACTGAGGCAAAGGGGGTTATCTTGGTCAGTGGGCCCTCGCATGAGATGCCCGGGTCATTTCGCTCTTCAATGTGAATCAGTCCCCTGTTCAAGTTTTTTAGCTTATAGGTTGCTACTCATTTCACAGTCGGATTATGTAATCGTATACTTATTTCTCGACGCCTGCCTGCATACACAAAGGAATGCAAACTGATCAGAATATCGCGTTAGAGAACATCAGCGATTCTCAAATAACAAAGACAAGAGCGAACCCGAGCCTCTGACAGCTGAAGAACCCATTAGCCGAGCTGCGGCAGCTCCTTCCAGACTGATCCATCGCTCCCACCATCTCCTCGCTAAGGTCATCGAGCGGAACATTTCGTCAGCCGATTCCCAAAGTTGGTCCCAGCAAATTCCACAGATTCTACTCCAAGAGGAACAAAACGAGGCCCCAATCGCATTCTGTCGGAAAGAGGAACCACAGAGCCGCCTTAAGGACTCCTAGCCAGGCCCGCCAGGTTGTCTAGCCCTAATCCGCAGCTACCTCCTCATCCCGCAAAGAAGAGAGACAAGGGCACTGAAACAAAGACGCCAAGTGTCAAGAAGATCTATAGATCGACAGGAGAGCCACTAAGAACCTGTCTAGGAGGGGAAGAGATGCTGTGGCTCACACGAGTTTATTTCATATGAACGGCCCATGACCCAGAGGGCGTAGACATGCCTCACTTCAGGAGTAGAGACGAGGAGAGCCTCCTTCGGTACGAGAAGGGCCTTATGGATCGAGTCAGAGTCTCTCTCCGTAATCCTCGCGACCAAGCTCATGACCACCGCTCGGGAGATTGCCCGCCATCAAGGCTGTAATATACTGAGAGGAGGTTCCGGCCATGGTCCCAAATGGCCGGTGAGGTTTGAAACGGCACCCTAACGCGGGTGGTTATTCTTCGCACCTCGCCGAAACACCGACGCCATTCAAGCAAGAAACTACCGCCTGACCGGTATTGGTAAGTACGCGACGCCCGGGCCGACAAGATGGTCTTCCTCGATGGATGCAAAGGGTCTTAATCTTGAGGATATGTCAAAATCGCTCGTCAGTTGGATGCACTCTTACCTTACTGCAATACTTCCAATACATTCTCGCTCGGTTAATGTGAATTTTTCTTTCTTCTGAGAACTCGCGGAAACGGAGGCATTCTAATCTTTAATTTTCCTTGCCTAATCGACCGTTTTTCCCGATGGTCAACAATGGAGCCGAATTTTACCTGGCTTAGATCATATTGTGACTTACCACTCGTAGGCCAAGTGTCATCAATTCGTAGATTAAGTCCAAATTGCTTCATCTACCACTTCTGATATTGTTGTGCCTGAAGGAGCCTTCCCTTTTTCTCGAATCAGAATCACCGACGAAGCAATTTTAAATTCAAATGTATATCGTCTGGCACTCTAAGTGAACTTTCATCGCCTAATTTTCCAAGAGGTTTGACATTCAAAGACCTTCGTTTCTTCTACAAATATTCTACCACTCATTTAAGTTCGGTGATTGAACTACCAATTGCAGCAGAGGAGGTATCCGCGCCGCAAGGGACCGAATCACTGGTCAAGGCTCACTGGAGGGATATAATCGCGGCTCGCTTCCCTGCATGTCTGAGTAGTTCTTCCAATTATGAATGTTGGAGCCGCTAAACGAGCATTCATCGTGATCTACCCCGATCTACGATTCGATATCTTCGCGTTGTTCCCCAGCAATGACCATTTGATCAAGAATAAACAAACGGCTGGTATGTTGATAACCTTGTTTCATCGAGTGCATTTATAAGCGATTTTATTTCCATTTCATCCAATCTTCGAAGTTAAATGGTCAATTTTTCTCTCACCGTTGTGTCCTCGTAAAGTGTATGAATGGACTTCGTAACTCGAGTTCCTCGTCTCTGGCCTCCCTGATTTAGGTTCATCCTACGCCCGGGAGGTTCAGCCACGAGTTCAAGAAGTCCATAGCCCATCCTGGGTAAATGATTGAAAAGTTACCCCGCATATCAAGCTTTCAAGTAATCGTTTCAGGTGGGGACATACCATCAATAGAAATGGTCTACCAAGATCCATGACACGTAAACCCATGATGTGGGCATGAACTTATGGTCTCCATGTAAACCTTTCCTAACACCAAAACCTCCTACCATCCTTTGTGAAATGCGAAGGTATAAATTTGTCTTTCAAATTATTAGTCTTGATGAAAGAATCGTTAACTTTCAGAATTCGCCACAAATTTCAAATTCTAATTCTTTATGGTCTAGGCCTCAGTTGAGTTTAGCCAAACTTGGCTCATTCAAATGGAAATACTTTAGCTTCCAGTAAATCCATGTCCATCATAATTTCCTTAGCAGTAGTAAAACCTCCTCAAAATCCTCAATATGGTTTTATGGATTTATTTGCTATACTATGATATGTGGGGAGTAGTGGGTATCAACATGGCCCCACCAAGCACATCTTCAAAGTAGGAGGAATGATATGGATGGGGCACTAACTCAGGAGGGTGGATGATCCCCACTTCGCCTATAGGCCTGGATTCATCAGTTCCAGTCGATCACTGCCTTTCTTCAGCTGTGGATCCATGGTATCGTTGTAAGACTACTTCACCGACCGGGCCAGGGCTGTGCACCGATTCTATGCAACTGGTTCCATTCTAAGATCGTGATAAAGCAACCCAAGCACGTAAAATCGAGATACAACAAAGACACAAACCAATCAGAAAAGAAATTAAATAAATAATAAAAAAGAATAATGAAAAGTAAAAATAAAGGCAATGCATCGCAAAGTGATGAAAACTGGCGCTTCTCGTAATCGGGTTGGCAAAAAGAGTTAAAAAGATTTACTTCACTGTGATGTTGATCACAAGTCTACCTAACTTATCATTCGTAGTTTGGCACCATCCCCTAACCCGCCATTTGATTCGCCACAAAGAGTCAGCTAATCAATAAAACGAGACACATCGAAAGCCTTACCATCATTGAAATAAGCTATCGCAGATAGTGGTTCAGGTCAACACGGGACGGGTTTATCCTAGAATGATTTGCATAAGTGCATTTGGCTGTAAGATTTATTCGACTTTTTCGGATTTTCAAAATAAAGGTGGGATGAGTTTGAAAACTGATTAACTGTGAAAAACTAAACAAGGAAAAAGTTAACTTCAAGATTTAGGGTCACTAACTTGGTAAATTTAGGGCAAAACAAGTGTCCTCGGGTTTTATCCTCGTTATGACAAGCAACCTATAGTCTGCTTACAACTTGGATTCATGTTTCAAGAACTAGCAAAACTCACTCCTAAAAACAATCCATTCGAGCCAACATATGAATATGCATCTAATACTCTTTTCATTTTGAACTTAACATTAAATATCATCTCGCAGGCTCAACAAAGATTATCTAATGAACCACAAGGCATCTAGCACAAGATGCAATCGATTCCTGGGCATGGTAAGTATTGGCCAAATTAATAACATCTAAATGCTATTCAAATCATATTTGAGAAGATAGGGCCATAAACCCAGTACCTATAGCTTTAATACAAGAAGACAACTCCGTATACGCCCCACCACTGCTAGCTTCCTTCCTCTTCTTGAAGAAAAGAGGCTTAGGCCAAGATCTCTCGAGTTCCATCCTAAGAGGTGCCTGAAAATAAGAGAAAAGAGACAAAAGAGGAGAGTAAGAGAGAAAAGCAAAACCCTAACTAAACTACGAGACAAAAATAAAACTTACTTTCAAAATTTCCTCCCTCCACTTCTTCTCACTTTCTTGCCTAGGGGGCTTATATAGAAAATACCCAATGTATGAAAATACCACAAAAGCCTAACAATTTGGCTAATTTTAGGGACAAGAGTAATACACCAAAATTGAAGTCGGTTGCATTAATTACAAAAACATGACAAGGCAAAAGGAATTTCGCAGCATGAATACCCCTCTAGGCACGAAAATTTCGGGGCTAGGGGTTAGATAAAATTTTCATTAGCTAAATAAATCACTACAAGAGATAGCGAAATCAAGAATTTTCGCTAGGCATAGTTGATTTCGCTAGCTAGCGAAATTTCGCTAGCTTAGCGAAATTTATGTGAGTAGCGAAAATGCAAAATTTCGCTAGGAACAGTGCCTAGCGAAAATTTTGGGTCTAGTTTAAATTGTCACTTCTCGGCTTAAGATTGCTAAATTTTCGCTAAGGTTGCGAAATTTTCGCAATCCCAGCGAAATTTTCGCACTCTTAGCGAAATTCCTGGGATTTGCTGATTCATCACTGCATTGCTTCCTCGCCCTTCTATCAGATCGATTCCACTACTTTGCCTTCATTCTCTTTCTTTGATTCGGGTCCGCTTAATGGTCGATAATTGGGTTCCAATCTTCAAGGATTCATCATATGTCTCATATTGAACTCCCAAAGTACGCAGAAAAGCTCCAAAGAAACAAACTGCCAAAAATAACCTCTCTAAACGGGCATAAGTGATACTAAGAAGACTTGAACACTTCAATTGGCATAAATGACATGATTAGTGCGCAAAAGCACTCAAACCTATCTAATATAGGTCTGCACAAGACTTTCGGGTACTAATCACACCCCCCAATCGAAACGTTGCTAGTCCCTTAGCAATGCAAAAACTAAAAGGAGATATATGCAGTGATTTTCAAAAAGTTTATGATTCAAAAAGGTGTATATATACATATAAACATTGTTCTTAAACTGAAAAATGGACACCAAGTTTGAAAACCGACATGAAAGAGCCAAAACCATACAAGAATAATTTCAGGTCAATATTGGTTCCATGATTCTCAACTTGAATTTCCACCTAAGTCTAATGGTTTATTATGTAACCAGATTAAGTCAATAAATTGCAAAATTTGTCCCCTCCCCCCAACCTAGCACTGACATGGCCTTAAGCTGTTGAACAACCTAGATAAGGATAGATACGCACTTCTTTCTTTATTCAACTATATTGTAGGGTGCAATGCTTAAAAGCCGACTTCACCAAAGTCCGTGTAACGGGGGTCCACCGATGACTCCCAACCAATTAAGGTTTAGGGCATCAAGCCTAAAGGATCACTTGACCACAAACTCTACAGTTTCACCCCCGCACTCTAATGACTTCGAAAAATCTGGCACCTACAAATCACTCCTACCTATCCACCCATGTAACGAACACTAAATCGATGACTCCCAACCACCAAGGCTTAGGCATCGGGTTTCAAAGGCTTTCGCCATACACCCTCGGACTGCGCTCGGTTTCAAGGCAAAACTTCACGACTTTATTTTTCTTTTTCTTTCTTTTCTTTTTCTTTTCTTTTGCTTTTCTTTCTTTCCTTTTCGAAGACAACATCGGGTCTTCAAGTACGGGTAACACAAACCTATCCTAGGTTGCTAACATGCCTAAGGGCCTACTTATGCAAAGCGAAGGAAGTAAACAAATTCACAAACCCTATTGAAATAACTGAGTGCATGTGAATTAGCATAAGGGAGAAATTTTCAAGTTGATCATGCTGGAACTTCAATTGACTAAAAATTTGTTTCAAGCATGGAATTTGATCTAACATAAAGGCGACAAACAGGGATTCTATTCTCCAATAAAAGGCAATTCAATTGTCTAATTTGAAGCAATTCAATTGTCCAATTGAATACAAAAACCATTACCCAGTATGGAAATACAAAAAGTACTTCACACCAGATAAAGATGGGCATACTTACCTGCAACTGCTACTGGTACTGCCCACAAAAAGAAATCAATCATTAAGCTCTAATTGAAATCACCATTTTTAAACACACGACAGTTTAAATAACTAAAAAAAAATGAGAACAGTGGCTGCTGGAACCAAGCAGTAGCCACCCTGAAATTTACAAAACGTGGGATTCAGGGAGGGTCCATCAGGAGAATTTTTTCTCGATGACCGCCGCACCATATGGTTTTTACCTTCCATTCATCGACTTTGAATACCCCGTCATCACTTGGATCAATGGTCAACCGAACCATTTGGGTATGTTCGTTAGACAAATGAACTAATTCGCCCATCGAGATTCGAGCTTGCCTGAAACAAATGGAGTTTCGAGTCACAGGCAGGACTTGGTCTCCCTCCTTGGAAACTCTTCCCGCTTATCATTTGGTCATGCCATTTTGATCTTTCTTTGCAATCTTGGTATTCAAGTAGGCATTATTCAAATATTTCTTCCAATTCATTAAGATCAAGAAATCTCTTCTCCAACTTCCACTCAGTCCATGTTTAGTTTTCTCGACGCCTACCATGCTTTGTACTCACCTCCACTGAAGGTGACATATGCCCGCCATAGACCAACCATAAGGGACATTCCTAGGATTGTCTTAAAAGCTGTTCTATGTGCCCATAACGGATCAAGAAGTTTGATGGACTGCTCTTTCCTCATTAAGTATTAACCACCTTCATCAATATGGTCTTAATTTCCTCGTCACGAGTTCCACTAACCACTGCTGAGGGGATGGTAAGGGGTAGCCACTTTGTGTTTCACACCATATTTAAATATGAGGTTTTCAAATGGTTTGTTACAGAAATGAGAACCCCATCGCTTAATAATGGCTTTCGGTACTCCCAAACCTAGAAAAGATATCGGGCTTTCAAAAAATTTGAGGCTCAATTTACGGTCATGGTCTCAGGGATCAAGCCTAACCCATTTGAGACATAGTCCACTCCCACCAAAATGTACGTATGACCATATGAGGTGGGGAAAGGTCCCATAAAATCGATACCCCATACATCGAACAGTTCGACCACCAAATTGTCTAATGGCATCATATGATTCGCCAGACAATTTCCCGAAGTCTTTGGTGACTGGCTACATACACGATACATTTGGTATGCTTCCCTTGAACAATGAAGGCCAATAGGAAACCATCGTAGCACCTTCATTGTTGTCTTTTGGGCGTAAATGACCAATTACAAGCACTCCCATGGCAATGGTTTAAAATTCCTGCCGTTCCTCCTCGTGTACATTTCGATGATTTGATCTCGCATAAAGATTTCAATAGGGAAAGGCTCTTCCCAATAATAGGAATGGTTTTAGCAAAGAAATACTTCATCCCGTCCTTTCCACTCAGCCGATTTCTCCCCGTAGTGAGAAAATTGGCAATAAGGAGCATACCGTGGAGCCTTCTCCAACTCGCATTAGGGGATTCTTCAGAAATCTATCATTACTGTGTGGACCGTGGAGTGTCGCGGGCTGGTAATTAACCTTGGACAGATGATCTCGCCACCAAATTTTCCACCCTTTCTTATCTTTAATTTGCAAGTTGAACTCGGCAATGTAACCCAACGGATGAGTCTTTGCTTTTGCATTTTGTTTGGTTAGGAGATATTTCAGCAAATGATCTCAGAAAATGACTATATCGGCCCCATGTTCAAAATTTATCTAAGGTATATACCATCGCCAAAGAATTCTTTCTCCGTAGTGGTATAATTCCTCTCGTGCTTCATATTCAGGGTTTTGCTTGCATAATACACCATGAGGTTTCCCATCTTCTTTGGCTGGCACTGGGCCTCCTATAAGAAGATCACTCGTGATCACACATCACCTCAAACCAGAATCGCCAATTAGGGTGCTCAACTATCGGGGGCAAGAGTCAAATGAAATTTCAGTTCTTCAAAACTCTTCCTCGGCAATCTTCCTCCTAAACGAATTTGCATCCTTCTCAAGAAGCTTGTACAGGGTTTAGCAATCTTGAAAAGTCTTGTAATGAACCGTCTGTGAGAAGCCCCGCATGACCAAGGAATCAGTCTAACTGTTTTCACATGTGTCAGCGAATTTGAAATAATGTCGATCTTGGCTTTATCAACTTCAATTCCCCTGCTAGAAATAATGTGCCCCAATACAATTCCTTGGTTTACCATAATGGCATTCTAGCTTAAGCACCAAATTCTTCTCTATGCACCTCCTCGCAAAATGGTTTTAAATCGTTACATTCTTCAAAATCGCCCATATATCGCGGATATCATCCATATATACCTCCATTATACGCTCTACCATGTCACCGAACATACCGAGCATACATCACCGAAAAGTGGTCAGGGCGCATAAAGCCCAAAAGGTAATCCTCCTATAAGCATACGTGCCAAATGGATGTGCTGAAGCCGGTCTTTCCCGATCTTCCTGGCAATTTCTATCCTGAAGTACCCCCGAATACCCATCCAAAAAGCAATAGAAGGGGTGTCCCGAAACTCTTTCAAGGAGCTGATCGATGAACGACAATGGAAAGTGGTCTTTTCGTGTCACCTCATTGAGCCTTCTATAATCTATGCACACTCTCCAACTGGTTGTAAGTCGGGTAGACAATTCTTCACCCTTCTCGCTTACGCTTAGCTACTCCCCGATTTCTTAGGCACCACCCGAGTCGGGCTAACCCATGTGCTATCGTAAATGGGATAAATGATACCAGTTTGATAATTTCAAGACTTCTACACGAACTAGCCCCGTGAGACGGGGATTCAACCTCCGTTGGGTCGCCTAACACTTTAGACTCATCTTCTAAATAGATGATGGGTAAATGGATCGGCTTACGCCTTCGTGATCAGAAATCTTCCATCCCAATGCTGTTTTGTTCTTTTGAGAAGGTGCTGTGAGGATTATGCTCTTGTGCGCTGGTTAGGCAAAATGAAGAAATCATTAACCTGGCACCGCCTATTTGCTTCAAAATGCATACTTTAAATCAGTTTATGAGGGGTTTGAAGTTCTAGCTGGCTGAGGTTCCTGGGTTCCATTACTACCAATAGAGGCAAAATTTCTATTCTTCTTCTCCAATACCCCTGTACTAAGCTCATTTCCTTGATATTCAGAGTTGCTCTACAAGGCAATCGGATAACTCCTCGGGTTAATATCTCTTGCACTTGTCATTGTTGGCCTGCTCTTCCGTAATATAATCTAAAACATACTCTTCAAAGTCATCCTCCTCCGAGTGCATATGCCTTTTTACCCAAATGAAAAATATTGAGTTCCTGTCATATTTCCAAATGTGAGTCGTGATGACTCCATTCCTAATTGATGATTGCATTTGAAGTAGCTAAAACTGGGCCTCCTAATATGATGGGCATACGATTAGGTCCTTTTGCAACCGGTTCGTATCGCATTTACAAAATTCCATCGAGAAAATCATTCACTTGTATAAGAACGCCTCATGGTTCCTTTGGTATTTTGTAATAGACCTATCGAGCGTAAAGTGTGATGGAAGTGGGTTTCAGCTCACCCAAACCTAATTGCTTGTAAGAATAAGGCAAATGTATCTACAATTAGCTCCCTGTGTCTACCAAAGGCTTTCTCCACGCCGATGCCTCCAATATTCACTCGAGATCGTAGGGACATCCCGGGTCCTTATACTAATCGAGAGTCTTGCTCTCTATAATGGCACTAACTTGCCTGCTATTAAAAGGCCTTTTATTTACATTAAGACCCTTTACCGTGCACAAATCCTTTAAGAATTCGGCAGGTAGGAAACTTGTTTAATCATATCGAGGAGAGGAATATCACTTTCACTCGCACATTTCCAACATTTCGTTTGCTAATGTAATTTTTCTTTCTTCAGAACTATGAAACGGAGGGGGTATTCTCTAATCTTTACTCTCTTCCTCGCCCAATCGACCGTTTTTCCCGAAGTGGCTCAAACAATTAATGGAGTCAATTTTACCCGGGCTTTGCACTGCATTAATTCCTACCACTTCAGAAAGTCACAGCGCCTGTCTCACTGCCAGTACGAAGTCCTCCTGGTCATCCCGTTTAATTCACCACTTCAGATATTGTTGTGCCTCAAGTGGAGCCTTCCCTTTTCAACTCGTGAATCGCTCGATCGCATAAATTTTGAAATCTCAAAATGCATATTGTCCAATTTCCCCGTTATGAACTTACCGCTCAATTTCTTTGCTAGTTTACATTCAGCACTTTCCGTTTACAAATATGCCCACCACCTTACTTAAGTTCAAGATTGCCTGCTCAACAGAGAAGATACGAGGCAATCGCAATGCGAAGTGGATCCAATCGCTATCAGTCGAGGGATATATAATCGGCGCTTTTGGCTTCCCGCATGTTCGAGTAGTTTTTCCAATTATATCACTGAGTTGCCAAATGGAGCATTCATTGGTGATCTACCTCGATTCACTATCGGATTTTCGCATTGTTCCCATAATGACTTAATGACTACAGCTGTAGCTAAACGTTATATATGTTGATAACTCATTTATCGAGTGCATTTTATGTTGATTTTTTATTTCCATTTCATCCAATCTTCTAGTTAAATGGTCAATTTTCTCATCGCGTGTCCTCGTAAAGTGTATGAATGGACTCCCCGGTAACTCGAGTGCCTCGGGGCTCCTCGGTCCCTCGGATGAGGTTCATCCCATGCCTTAGAGGTTTCAGCTACGTAGTTCAAGAAGTCCATAGCCTCATCTGGGGGTGTTTACTTAAAAAGTTACCCCCGCACATTGTTTCTAGCAATTGTTTCATAGGTGGGGACATACCATCATAGAAATGGTTCACCAACATCCATGTATCAAACCCATGATGTGGGCATGAACTTATGGTCTCCATAAACCTTTCCCAACACTGGTAAAACCTCTCACCATCCTGAGCTGCAAAGGTATAAATTTGTCTTTTCAAATTATTAGTCTTATGAGCACTGAAGAACTTCTTCAGAATTCTCGTCAAGAGTTTCAAATTTCAATTTCTTACGGTGTTCTAGGCCTTATGAGTTTAGCCAAACCTTGGCCTTGTCCTTAGTGGTCGCGGGAAATGCTTTTAGCTTCAGCAAATCCATGTCCATCATACCTTTAAAGGTAGTGTAAACCTCCTCAAAATCCTTAAGGAGTGTATGGATTTTCATTCTCTCCATACCATGATATGTGGGGAGTAGTAAGGCTCAAATATGGCCTCACCAAGTACATCTTCTGCCAGGAGGAATGATACAGGATGGGGCACTCAACTCATGAGGGTGGATGGATCCCCGGTTCTATAGGCTGCTGGATCACTTAAATCTAGTCACTGTTCTTCAAGTAAGGATCCATGGTATCGCAGGTACACTTACTTCACCGGACCGGGGTCGTTGTGTACTCGATTCTATGCGCCTGAAGTTCCTCTCATCTCCAAAGATCGCATACACAACTCATACCCAAAACTCGAGACACAACAACAAAGAGCACAAACCAACTTGCAAAAGGTTAAAATTAGCTAACAAAAAACTCAATGAAAAGCAAAAATGCTATGAAGCATCGCAAAGTGATGAAAATCGCGCCTCAGAATCAAGTTACAAAAAGAGTTAAAAAGATTACCTTCACTTCGTGATGTTGGATCACAAGTTCACTTCAACTTATCATCTCGTAGTTTGGCACCATCCCCTAAGAACGGCGCCATTTGACTGCGCTACGCAGGTCGAGCTAAAATCAACAAAATTTATATACACCTGTTCCTACTACTCCGCCGTAGTCAAGCTACTCGCAGTGATAGTTGGTCTGTGTGGTCGAACACTAGGGATGGGTTTTCATCCTAGGAATGACGGTGTATAAGTGCACGAAGGCAAGAGACTTTCTATTTGACTTTTGGATTTTTCAAAACAAAGGTGATGAGTTTGAAAATTGATTAACCCGTAAAACTGAAAATGAAGTGTGAAAAGAACTTTGAAGATTTAAGTCACTAATCCTGGTAACTTAGTGGCAAACATGTCCTCGGGTTTTATCCTCACTGCTATGACACAACCAACCAAGCCACAACCGGATCTATGTTTAACTAGCAAACCTCACCCTAAAAACAACTCCTATTTGAGTTAACACAGGTAACATGCATCTATGGCCCTTTTCATTTTGAAACCCTAACATTAAATATCATCCTTAGGCTCAGAAAGACCATCGACGAACCACAAAGGCATCTAGCAATAAGTATAATCAGATCCTGAAGCATGGTAAGTATTGGCCAAATTAATAACATTCAATGCTATTCAACCATATTTTGAGAAGATAGGGCCATAAACCCAAGATCATAGCTTTAATACAAGAAGACAACTCGTACATGCCCCACCACTAAGCTAGCTTCCTTCCTCAAAGAAAGAGGCTTGCTACATCTCTTGAGTTCTCATCCTCAAGAGGGGTGTTTGGCAGCCAAGAAAATAAGGGAAAGAGGAGAGAGAAGAGAGAAAAGCAAAACCCTAACTAAACTACGAGACAAAAATAAAAACTTACCAAAAATTTCCTCCTCCAATTTCTTCTCACTTTCGCTCTAGTGGTTACAAATGGGAGGGGCTTATATAGGCCACCCAATGTATGAAAATACCACAAAGCCTAACAATCATTAATTTTAGTGGACAAGAGAGAGTAATACACCAAAATTGAAGCTCTGCCATTAATTACAAAAACATGACAAGGCAAGGACCTCGCTATATCAACACCACTAGGCAAAATAAAATTCCTCGCTTAGCCAATGAAATCACCAAGAGATAATAAGAGATATTGAATCAAGAATTTTCGCTAGATGTTGATCGCAAATGCTTAGCGAAACTTATGTGAGTAGCTTGTATCGCGCACTTAGAACAGCACCCAGCTTAAAATTCTTTGGCTCCACACTATCACTCGCTAAGATTTGCGTAAATTTTCGCTAAGGTTGCGAATTTTCGCAATCCCAAATAAATTTCGCAATCTTAGCGAATTCCCGGGATTTGTCGATTCATCATCAGATAAGCCTCGCCCTCTATCGATCGATCATCACTACTTTCATTCTTTCTTTCTATTTTTATTCATTACACACACCGGGTCTAATCTTCATGATTCATCATATGTCTCGATATTGAACTCCCAAAGTACGCAAAACCTCGCAAACAATCCAAAAAATAACCTCTAAACTGGCATAAGTGATACTAAGTAAGATTCACTTTAATTGGCAGAAATGACATGATTTAGTGCGAAAAAGCACCTCATAAACCTATCTAATATAGGGTTCAAATAGCACTGGGGTACTAATCACCCACTTCTTCCGCAATTATTTGACAAATTGAGGTGCCCCCTCGTACTCTACCAAATCGATAAGGCCATGGATGTAGAACTAAACTAAGCATGGCCGGGAGACTCCTGTGTGTGTCGTTGCTAAGGAATAAGGCCTTTTTTCATGTGTTAGCTTCAGCTATGTTGGAAAACTTTGCAAGTGGCGCCACTTTAGCCACATATGAAGTTTATTTATAGTTTCTGATGACACTTTGCTTATTTTAATGAAATTAGAAAATGTCAACCTGAGGTAGCATTGTTTGCCTAGAACTCTAGTAGGACGACAACCATGTCTAGAGGATCCTAGTCGGACGGCAACCGTGTTTGGATTTCTAGGTGCCAGTCGGACAACAACCGTTTCTGGACTTTTAGATTCCAATTGGACAACAACCGTAGCTAGACTTTTAGATGACAGCCGGACAACAACCATATTTGGACTTTTAGATTCTGAAATTTAAAACAATCAGACTGACTTTCGGGATGCCACCCAGACAACAACCTGAGCCGGACTTTTGATGCCAGATAACAAATCGTATCTCGACTTCTTCAAATGCTAGTCACAACAACTATAGTCGATTCTTAGATTTCAGCAAGACAACAACCGTGTCTGGGCTTTTAGATAGAAGTGATTGCTACTTTTAAGAGGAAATGTGTAAAGGATAATCTTTTACTGATGATAACTTCCCCAATGAATACACCACTTATAATATTTCTTGAGGTGCATGGCATTCCACATTCTGGGAACGGCAAACCCGGGTTCCGCCCGCTTAACGTAAGAATCCGCCACCCTACTCTAATTTCACGCAGTATGGTCCTCTAGTTAGGCCGAACTTCCATCCGCCGGGTCGACGTGAGCCAAAACACTTCAGATCACTCTCCTGCCAACGCAGCGCCTTACACGTCGACAGGAGCCTTGCAAACTCTGATGAAGGAGTTATGCGCACGATCGCCGCTTTCCTAAGTTCGCTACCGTGTCCAAGTCTTGATTATGGCTTATGCTTGCTTTAGGAATTCCCTGCTCAAATATAGAGCATCCTACCTGGGATGATAGCCTCCATCCCGTATGAGGGCGAATGTGTGATCTCCGTTGACTTCCGCCTGCTGTTCGATGCAGCCCATAACACCTTCCGGTAACTCTACCAATTTTCCTTTAGCCGAGCATGCTCGTAGCTATTAGGAGTGTTTTGCTAGATGCTTTGTCCGCCATTGCCATGGTATCGCTGGGTGGAGAGGGTTTTGACTTCACCCTTATAGAAGTTCCTATATACCCAACTATCGAACTACAACCCATTGTCTGTTACAATTGATTGGGGTATCCCGAACCTGCACACAATGTTTTTCCACACGAACTGAATGACTTCCTTATCTTTGATGGATGCAAAGGCTTCGACTTTTATCCATTTGCTAAAGTAGTCAGTGGCAACTAAGCCGGGGCGGTAGGGAATGGCCCAACTATGTTGATACCCCACTAAGGCTTTATGGTAGTCAAATCCTAGGCCAGGAGTTTCAAGATGGGAGCATGTCACGCAATCATCATACTTAACATAGCGCGATTCACCCTCATGGTCTGGCCGCAGTAACCTTGGGTATGAGCTCTATGTGCCAATGTCCTATCGCTCGGATGATTTCCGCATATCTCATCGTGGTGTTATGCCGGTACGTACTGTCCTTATTGTTGAGTGAGACATTTAAGATAGGGCCCGCCTAGGGACCGCTTATATATCTGACCGTTGAACCAAGCTACCTGGACTTTGATCTATTGAGCTTCTTATCCGGGAGTTCCTCCAAACTTAGATAGTGGACTATCGGAGTCATCCAAGAAGAACCAGTTTCATCTACTTCGTTTACCCGATTGGTAGTGATCGATGACTCTGGCTGATAGTCTATGGGAAGGAGTACCGTCTCTTTTATAGGTAGGGATACAACTACGGCAACCAAAGGGTTTTCCTTTTCATTAGAACTTCTCGGGACATGCTTCAATCGCCAAGCCACAAAATTCCCTAATCGTAGGTGGATTAAACTCACATACTTGGCCATACGCTGATCTCTTGTCTCATACTCTCCGTTTACTTGCCTGACCACCCATTGAAAGTCACTTCTTGTGATGATTTTTTCTGAGGACACGGAGATTGCTAAGTCGAAATTCGCATGATTGTTTAGATTCATTCATTGCTAAAAGAGGGGAAATCTGCGCACGGCTCACTCTACGACTTCCTCCGGTCAGCTTTAATCATAGCCCCAGCTGGCTCTCATCCCCATTATGAAGCACCATCCACATTTAGAGTCCACCAGTCGGAGCAGTCTGGTTCCATTTCTTATTGAGGAATCTTTGCTAGGAAGTCAGCTATAACCTGTCCCTTTAGCCCCAAGTAATACAGTGTACCAATGGTACGGATATCGATCCTCGGGGATAGGTGAGTTGACTACAGAGATTTACTTTTCAAATATTATTTGAATGTATGTATTGTGTATAAAGTTACTAATGTCTAAAGTAAAATAAACAAACTGATCTGAAAGAATTACTATGTGATGGAGACTAGGTCATGTCTCCCCCTGCCACTTTCAATGGATTATTTCTTAAAGGTGATATTATTCAGTCTGGTTATGATTTATTAATGGCAAGGTGATCTTATTTACGAGATACCCTCTCTCGAGGTGTATTCGCCTATTTCGCTAGTAGAATTGAGTGTATCTCTACCCCAACTCGGTACTCCGAAATGCTTAAATGTTCTAACCTTAATTGCCACCTTCGGGATCGGAAATATCTCTATTTACCGAATCAACCAAAGGCTGCTCTACTCATATCCCTAGGTATCCTCATCTCTCGACTCTCGGATTCTAGTATGATCATACTATCGCCGGCCAAACATTACCATGTAATTGATCCACAGATGTAAAGCAGATTATAATGAATCATAACTCAATGAATAATATAAATTAATAAACTTTAATCCATTTAAACGTGACAGGGTTCAACAATAACCTAGGTATAGATCTAGAACATCATGAATAAGAAAATACCAATAAGCGATATATAAAACATAGTTCTAATATCCAAAACAAAGAAAAATACAAATCACGAGCTCTTCTTCAAGGTCGATGTCATCGCCGCCCGATCTCCGCTCGCTCGTTCAGACGATTCCCGACCTCCGATCCTCCTCAAATTCCTCGCACCCTTTTTTGTAAATGATGAGGAGCACTCGCGACCGACGTCAAATATTATAACCGCGACGCTTCGACGCGATGACCAAACATCTTCATGCAATGCCTCCTTCGGCTCCAAAATTGCTTCCAACAGCCGGCTGCCTCCAATGCACCCGCATCCACACCAATCACCAAATCAAGTATCCGGTACTCACAAAAAACTAGGGAAATTAAATATAAAAAGAAACGTGAAAATGAACACTGACGCTGGTATAATATATGTTTTAGGCACTCATCACAATTTCAACTTAGTTTCTTGCTTGTCCCCAAGCAAGAACTGACTCTAAACCTAACTCGCACTCTATGTACTAAAGTCTAACACAAAAAATAGTCAGATCAAATTAGGCCTATTCACACCTCTGCCGTTCTATTTGAAGTGCACAGATCAGAAGGTGTTCGAATGTCGAAAGAACTAGGTTGAACTCGCGCTGAAGTCGCCAAGGTCTCACCGACATATTCAACGCGGCCTTTCCCAATGATCCTATGTGATAAAGAAATGACCTCTAGTGTACACTTAAGTTTCGACGCCCCCCAAACTTGAGTTTAACTCGCCTAATTGGGTAAATCTAACCACAAAAGGATAAGAACGCACCGCTTGCAATATCTAATATATCTGGTCACTACATAGAACAAAACTAGTGCCCATAAGTTTATGTTATGTCCATGTAAAGAGGATCAGCCGGGTGACTCCCCACCATTTGGTTAAGGGCACCGGCACTCGCTCTGAACGCTCACCTCGAACACCAACTAGACCTAAGGGCCCTAAGTTGTGGGAAACTTCCATCTTCTCGGCCCTCGTGAATCTGCGCTGAGGCCACGACTCCTGCCAATCAAGCTCGGGGTGGCATCGGCTTTGAAATGCCCCTGACAGCTCCTGGATTCCGATTGAAATTCCCAATTTATTCTACTCCTAATTTTTCCATTTTTCTTTTTTTTTTTTTTCATTTGGGGCTCAAGGCAATTTCTCTCTTTATTTACGTGTCCCATCTTCTTAGTGTTTAGAGATTCCCACGGTTTGCTGAACCTTAGTGGTCTAAGCTCGTACCTAGCATGTTCCTAGAGATTATCCGTGTGTGGGTGTGAGGGCTCCTTAAGAAATGAGCCTCTTGAATCACCCATTCACTATGCCTCCTTCTCCTATTCAACCTAATTCCTATTATCCAAAAACAAACCAATGCAACCTTCTCTTTGTTGACATAGGTGGATCTCTCGCTACGCATTTGATCCCCTATTCTAAAGCATGGCATCACATATGCAGCTCCCTAGACACCACACACCTACACATGTATATGATCTACCTAAAACACACAAGACTAAACACAAAACTCAATATCCTAAGATGAGCAATTGTAAATGAAACTAAGTAGAAACAAACCAACTACGCAAAAAAAAAAAAAATGTAACTAACATGCACGAATAAAAACACTACAAAGACTAAAACGTAAAACTAATCTATATTAATAAAACTTAATAGTGACACCCACACTCCCCCCCTAAACAAAATATCCAGTGTCCCCACTGGTAATACAAAACAGTAGAGGGTGAAGAGGACTCCGGGTGATCTCGGTCACCGCTGGTGGCTATGGATGGTGGAATGCGAGGAGCCGAGCAAGCCGAGCCTCGGAGGGACGCCGCCGCCGGCACCCGCCTCGTTGGCCAACACCCAGACGTACATCGCGGGCTCTATATCCCGTGGGTGGCTGAGGGATCGCGTTCTCGGTCTCGCCCGTAATGCACGAAGCGCCGCAAGTGAGAGGCGACCGCCCCGAGGCCTGGGTGAGGGTCAGAGGAGTTGCCTCCGGTGGCCGTGGTGGTGGTGGAGGGCGGATGGAGATTTCCAGGATCGCCTAATGTCCTCTCGGGACGCTCAGAGTCCAAAACGAGCCCGGGTAATCGTGAAGCTCGCCCTCGGTCCCGTGGCTCATGGCCGAGTCAGACTTCTCGTGTCGGCACACCCGCTTGTCTCTTAACTAATATTGCCCTGATAGGGTGTAACCACGCCTCATTGTCATCGAGGGGCACCCCACCGTTTGTGCATAAGCCAAAGATGAGGAAAGGGTGCCCCAAATTCATCTTAGCGTCTCCAAGTATGGAGGGAGAAGTATTCTATAACCCGCCTAACATCAAAAAGTGGATGATCCCCGGATTTATGGCATAGCCGGAGTTGTGGCACGCTGTCAGTTACCACACACGCTCGCCGCTCAATAAGACGCGACGTGATGAAGTGATGCCAGACCTTTGGGATATAGGCTAAGTGCTTGGCCTTGAAGTGGACTGCATGGCCCTCACTATTGAGTTTCCACTCGCCCCGGCCATTAGTCAACACCCGAATGATCTCGGGGTAGTCGGGGTGCTCGTAGAGCCGATCAAACGGCTCCGAGGGGACATGATCCAGACTATAATAGCTATTGATCGACTCCGCACTGAAGTTGACCAATACTCCCCTCACTCTAACTTTCTTGACAACATGGGAGGCGAGATTGGCGTAGAGAATGCCAAGCATCACACTCATCGCAGCTGATGAGGTGGTCGCAAAGTGCTCGCCATCCCTTAGCCGCAATTGTCTTGCGAAAAATCATCAGGCGGTGGAAACCCTTTCCTTAATGTGAAGGAACTGTTTACAAATGGTGCCGAATCGATCGGCGGCACCCTCGTTCACGAACCGTGTGACGCTGTAATTTGGGTCGAATCTCACCGTCTCGACCCCGCTCGCAGTAAACTTCGCCTTTCCCGCATAGGTAAAACGACCTGTGAGCTCCTAGAAGGTCAATGAACTCGAAGCGTACTTCGTTGGTACCCGAGTCATAGCCAATATGTCGAACACCTACAAGGCAATTAGTACACCCTGGGCGCCAAAGGAGCCAATCAACAAAGCAGACACCGCCCAAGGACGTGGATTACACTCAACCACCCTGCAACCGTGACCAAACTAGACCCAAGGAAGATGACTAGACCGGCGAGGGACAATTTATGTGCAAGCATGAGAAGGTAAGCCTGTGATGCTGGTCGAGTGGGGATGGTGGAGAATGTGCGTGTGGTGGTGATTTCCGGTGTCGATGATTTGTTTAATGCAAACACCGATCTCTCGACCTGTGGAAGGTGAATCCTGCTGGCGCGAGGCTTGGCCTGGCAGGGGTGGCTAGGTCTGCGTAAACTGGAGTAGGGTAGGAACAACAAATGAAGGGGATTTGGGCCTTAAACAGGGCAACGTCGCGACGTTTCAAAGTAACGTCATGACGTTTCAGGAAACGTCATGACGCTCCAGAGGATTTTCCAACGCCGCGACGCTCGATCAACGCCAGCGACGCTCAGGATAGCAATAATCAACATCGCGACGGAACTCACGCGACGCTCCAGGGTGTGGAAATCAACGCCGCCGACGCTGGAAATCAACGCCGCAACGCCCAGACACTCAAATCAACGCCGCGACGCTCAATCTCACGCTAGCGACGCTACGTAAGATGACAGGAAATCATCGCTGATACTGAGACCAACGCCTACGCTCCAGAGACAAACCAACGCCGCGACATGATCCCTACGCCGCTACTGCCCAGAAGGGTAAACTTGACGTCAAGGATTGTGTTTGAACGCTTCCACTTGTCAGCCGCACGCGACAGAAGGCCTGAAATGCAATAAAATTCAACAAAGGTCTAAGATAAAAGGAAACCCCCATGCAATCGTGACTCCGACTTTCGCATCAATATAAACGATCCTCTCCCAGCACTGCGTCACGAAGTCCCGAAAGTAAACAACCACAAAGAACTTGATTCGAATACGCACAAAGACAAAGAAACCAACCCAACTTCTAGTTAAGATAACTAAAACAAGACACAAAGTAAAATTGTATGAATAAAACTGGGTCAGCTTCCTAAGAAGCGCTATGTTTAACGTTAGCTCACTCACTGATCTCAAATTGCTCTGGGACCCCAGCTTCATGATCTCTCATCGCACTTCATCTAATACTTGGCCAAAGGAATGATCTACTTATACGCATGGAACTCGCCTCAAATATCACTTCTAACCACAGGTGACCAATGTCTTCAGATGTAATCCTGGTTCACGGCAGACTTTACTACCGTATGTCTGACCATCTGCATTAATTTTCCTTGCAGAGTTTTGTACGAATGAAAACAAGGAGAAACTTGTTGTCCCGCCTCAAATTTTCCAGTAACGTGGTTTATCGCCATAAGCGGAAACGCTTTCTTGCAAACGCGGCATTTCAAGGTTTCGTTTTAACGTCGTCACACTGAGCCAGAGACCGCTTCACCACAATAAATCACAACAACAGCTGTCAATAAAATGATGCCCACCCTACCCAAGATGTGGGCCGCCATGGCACGTGTCCTGAAGTATGCATTGTTCAAATGAGTTTAAAATTTGAAGTGTACGCCCAGAGTGCATCTTCGATCTTTTAGACCAACTTTCTGAATTACTAACTGCCTCTTCTTCTAAATAGTTCAATTTCTACGATAATTCCTTCGCTTTCATTTTATTTGATCATAAGATATGGCGAGACAAAGCACACTACCCATGCATTTGCAAAACCTCGTCAATTACCTTATTAAATGATATCACGACCGGACCGCCCAGGTCCCAATCCAGAGAAATATGTTGTCGCGCAACTGAGCTACCGACCGCATCACATGGTCGGAATTGCTTCCTCCCACTTCATACATAGCTCCATCGCCAACGGACACATGCTGTTATAAGACGAGGTGGAAATGGTCCACAATCCACCTCTATGTCAAATAAATTTCTACTTCATAATGGGTGCATGGGTGGTTCGCCCTTTCTAGAATATTCCCATTTTAATATCATTACATGATACTAAACACATGACATCTTTGAACAAGGTAGGCCAAGAGAAGCCTGATTGAAGTACCTTACAGCTTCTTCTGCCACCAAAATGTCCAACCACATATAGAGGGCAAGGTTCAAGATATCGTCTATTTCATCTTCGGGGCACACATCTCCTGAACCTCATCAAAGACAAGACCGGGGAAAGAATTTGCCCTCCCAACAGAAGTTTCAAATGTGCGAAAAACCGCTTTTTTCGTTGATAGTTAAATTTTGAGACAATTTCACACAAATAATTCACGTGAATCGCAACCATGAACTGCTTTTCTTGCTTTAAGAAGTAGACGCTTCATCTCGGGTGTCATCATCACCCAATATCATCGCGTTTCTCCACCGTGAAAGATGATTCAAGCACGTAGTCTCGCTTTCTTTGTCTTAATTCCCCACGATTTAATTTGCAGTGCTAGAACCCACCCTGATTGAATCTTGCGTTACGCTTTTGTCACATATTTAATGGCGTAATGACCGCGTGGACACCTCTAGTTACCAATCAAATAAGCACCCGGACTTTTTCAAAAAGCAAAACAATAGCCAAAAAGTTCTTCTCTTCAGAGGCATAATCAACCAGCCTCATTCGTTCTTGCCGCCTGCAAATCACCCGGTAAATTTTCTCAAGCCGCCCACCGCAAATCGCCACAGCCACAAGGTCAAAGTCGAAGACCAACCAGGCTAACAAATAATGGAGTCACACTATAAATCCACTTTTCAACACCGAAAATGCACGCACGCGGACCCACCAAATGGGTCCTTGGACCGCAAGATTAGACAACGGCCGGGGCAATTTGAGAGAAGTCTTTGATAAAACGCCTGATGTAATCCGGGCCGTGGGCCTAAAAAACTTCTCGATCCCTTTTGATCGGCGAGGAGGTAGTTTTTCAATTGCTTCACCTTGCTCGCCCACCTCTATTCCTCTTGTTAAAATCCGGCGACCGAAAGATAATACCTTTCGTACTATGTAATGGTACTTCTCCTAACTCGAAAGTACTAAGTCGTTCACATCTTATCAAGACTCCATCTCAAATTCTCCGCATGGGGCCGTCAAATGAATTACCCAACACCGAAAAATCATCCATGAAGATTTCGATTGTCTTCTCAACCATGTCAGAGAAAATGGCCATCATACATTGTTGAAATGTGCCCGGTGCATTGCACAGTCCAAAGGGCATCTGCCTGAATGCGAATGTCCCATAGGGACATGTGAATGTCGTCTTCTCCTAATCTTCAGGGGCTATAGCGATTTGATTATAGCCGGAGTATCCATCCAAAAAGCAATAGTATTCATGACCGGCTAATCGATCCAACATCTGATCTAGAAATGGCAATGGGAAATGATCTTTCCGAGTGGCTTTGTTCGGGCTTCCGCATCAATACAAATCCTCCACTCCGGTGACCGTCATGCATGCAAGAACATGTTGCTCTCAGCTATTACGACCGTTGTTCCTCCTTTCTTCGATACCACTCTGAACTGGACTAAAACTATGCACCGCCTGAATAGGATAAATTACCCCAAGATCCAAATCCATTTCAATACCTCCTTTCGACTACCCCTTTCATCGGCCGGATTCAACCTCCTCCGGTGGCTTCCACTTAAGGTTTGCGCCCATCTTCGATCAAAATACGATGCATGCACATGGAAGGGCGAATCCCTTTCAAATCGGCTAGAGACCATCCAAGCGACTTTACGGTCTCTGGTGACCCTCAGTCAACTTCCTAATCTTCGGGCCAAGGATGCTGAGATGATCACTCGGTAAAGTGGATGCTACCTCAAGGTATGCATACTAAATGGCTAGGTGGGTTTTGCTCCATCTCGGGGTGGTTGTTCCACCGATGGCACCAAGGTTTAGCCCTTCCTCCACCCAGAGATTCAAGTATTTCCTCCTATTGGGTCCGAAAGAGTCCATCTATTTAACATATTCCTCTGCCTCGCTCATATTCTCAGAATCATTCATCAGCTAGCCCAAAGGGTCGTGAGACCACTTCGCTGCATGACTATAGCCTCTACTATCTCCGCCATAGCTGTAAGTATCACCGCAGATGTCTCGTCACTTCAAACACGTTGAACTTGACCTCCGTCGTCCCCGCACTCTCACTTCAATTCTCCTCCGAATATCAATCATTGCCTCAAGCGCTGCAAGAAATGGTCTACCTAAGATTATGGGTATTTCTTTTTATCTTCTTCCATATTTCATAATGGTAATCATTAGTATAAACTTACAACTCTTAATACCAAGACATCTTCTATTACCCTCTCTGATGCTTCAGATCCGTCGGCAAGTTGAAGGTGATTTCGTAGTTACGGGCCACTCTAATCCCAAACGCTTAAAAATGGATAAGGGCATGAGATTAATGCCGCACCAAATCACAAAGAGCTCTCTCAAAGATAGCATTTCCAATG
This sequence comes from Tetrastigma voinierianum, assembly GCA_016808115.1. Classification (NCBI taxonomy): domain Eukaryota; kingdom Viridiplantae; phylum Streptophyta; class Magnoliopsida; order Vitales; family Vitaceae; genus Tetrastigma; species Tetrastigma voinierianum. The sequence goes on along the minus strand of JAEQBH010002587.1, from coordinate 170,405 downwards.
GCATGGGATAGTGAAACCGCTCCTGCCCGGTGCCATGGCAGCCTTCCTCCGCTATATGTCACATTCCCGCTGTTAATCGTTTCGAATCGCACCAATCTTCGAGACAATGTCTTTCATAAATTTCACATAGCTGGGCATTTGCTCCAGGGCATCAACAAATGGGATATTGATGTGCAACTTGAACACTCCATGAATTTAGTGGAACTCGTTTATCCGTTTATGCTTTTAGGCGCTGTGGATATGGAATTGCGGGTTGTCCTTGCTTCCGCAGTGTTTCCCGGCATCGCTTCTCCGAGGTCAGTTCTTTATCCGCCTCATCATTCGAACTAAGCTTCCATGACTTTCTCGCCCCACCTCCTCTTATAACTCGATTGCCCTTGGTCTCCAATTCTTACCACTTCGTAATCGCTGACATGTTCATTTCCATCTCTTCTCGGGTTTACTCGAATTGCTTCGTAAAGAACCCAAGTGCCTTCGTTAATAAGTTCGCCATTCGGAATTCCATTTCAGACCTCCAAATTTAACCGTGGCCGCTGACATTGTTCAATCAGTTACTGGCCACGCATATTCGCCTGTCCATCCATGAAAGCAGAGGGAGGTTAGCATCTGTGCAAGGGTTTGGTTCCTAAGTCCACTTTTTTCTCGTGAGGTTCACTAACCCTACTGGATGGCATATTGTTCCATTATTCCTCCATCCATACCCTCGATTGTTCTAACTCGTTTCCGATTTTGATTATTACGCCTACCCCCGGGCCTTGATTTTGGTTCTATAATTGTTTCCATACCGTCCTTAGCCGTGGATTGATTCTTAGCCGAACTTTGACACGTACCGGGCCCGCTTCAACTATTTGGTTTCCCGACCGACACTCAGGCTATCAGGTCGTCCCTCCACTGCACTCCGCACAACTCCCATGGGTTGGTTTGTATGGCATTGGCGGCTCCTTGCTGTCTATTTAACTGTTTAGTCAGCTGTGCCACATGATTAACCAGATTGTTGAGAACCTCATTATCCGTGCCACCCACCGCTTATCGGTGTAGCCTTCTCTCTATGCCACCGATTCATTGTCATAAGATCTCTAGGATTTCTAAGCTCGGGTCTCGGTTTTCTTCATTAGTGCTCCTCCCGCACCGAGGCATCAATCACCTGTCGAATGTGATTCCTTAGACCATTATAAAAAAGTGTGGACCTGCATCCATCCGGGGTCAACTGGTGGTGTGGGCATTTCAACAGTTCGTTTGAATCTATCCCACGCTCCGTCAAGTTCTCCCCTCTAGTCGCCCCAAAAGTATCGATCTCGTGACAAGTTGCGCAATTTTCGAGGTGGGAAAACTTGGTCAGAATTTCTGCACTAAATCGCTCCATCATATCGGAACCAGGAGCCGACCGTTAGCCAATGCTTGGCTCTACCATCAGTGACAAGTAACAATCGCAACCTCGAGCTTCTTCAAGAACCCCATCAGACATCGTATCGCAAACTTCAAGGAAGCTCGGGTCAAATGCATATTCGGTTCTCATGGGGTAAATCCATGAAATAAGATGTTCCAAGACCAGATGTTACTCGACTTCACCGTTGTTTACCCGAATGGGTGGTCGTTCTGATACCGTCAACGACCGTAGCTGATGCAAACTCCTCTAACAACATGTATGGATCATATGGCTGTATAAACGGCCTGGGTGCTTGATTCCTTCCGTTATTCCCATTTCGGCCTCTCCCGTGGCCTATCTCTCGCTCAATGCTAAGATCCCGTAGTTCATTGTCATCCATGTTTGCTGCAAAATTCTCAGCCGTTCCATTCTCCGTTTCCTGCGTGCTCAAAGTTCTTTCAAGCTCAGATCTATCAGATGTCAGTCAACCCGATCTCATCATTGCATGCACTACCGAAATCTAAACCCGCAATCACACACCTAAACAACAAGACCAGCACTACCAAAGACTTGTATTAACAAATAAAAACAAAAATTTCCGCAGTAATATCTAATTGCTTTATTCTCTATATCACTTTAAACCTATCCACTTCAAGAATCCGCGCCAAAAACTCATGTCAAAACGTGGTGTGTAAATGTGTTTATGTGCGCAAGTGCACGTTGCCGCCCTGGGCAATACAAAGAAAATTTTCAATGGTACGATATCGCATCCTCTGGGATAGGTGAGTTGACTACAGAGATTTACTTTTCAAATATTATCCGAATAAAAATGTGGTATAAAGTTACTAATGTCTTAAAGTAAAATAAACAAACCGGACCAAAGAATTACTATGTGGATGGAGACTAGGGTCATGTCTCCCCCTGCCACTTTCAATGGATTATTTCTTAAAGGTGATATTATTCAGTCTGTTTATGATTTATTAATGGCAAGGTGATCTTATTTAAGAGATACCCTCTCTCGAGGTGTATTCGCCTATCTCGCTAGTAGAATTGAGTGCATTCCCACCCCAACCTCTGGGCATCCGAAATGCTTAAATGTTCTAACCTTAATTGCCACCTTCTGGATCGGAAATATCTCTATTTAATCGAATCAACCAAAGGTCGTTTACTATATCCCTAGGTATCCCTTACATCTCTCGAATTCCTGATCTCTAGTATGATCATACTAATGTCGCCAAACATTACCATGTAATTGATCCACGATGTAAAGCAAGATTATAATGAATCATAACTCAATGAATAAATTAATAAACTTTAATCTATCTAAATGCGGATAGTGGTTCAACAATACCCTAGGTATAGATCTAGAACATCATGAATAAGAAAATACCAATAAGCGATATATAAAACATAGTTCTAATATCCAAAACAAAGAAAAATACAAATCACGGGCTCTTCTTCAAGGTCGATGTCACTGCTCCTCTGATCTCCGCTCCCTGGTTCGTAAGATTCCCGATCTCCGATCCTCCTCAAATTCTCAGACCCTTTTGCTTTTAATGATGAGGAGACCAGACCGACGTCGCTGACGCATAACGCCGCAACGCTGAGGACGCTAGCGACGCTGACGCCGCGACGCCCAGATACTTCATGCAATGCTTCCTTCGCCCAAAATTGAGCTCCAATGTCATTTTTTACTCCAATGCATCCGTGATCCACACCAATCACCAAATCGTATCCAAATTTCACAAAAAACTATGAAATTAAATATAAAAGAAACGTGAAAATGAAAGACCGACGCGGGTATAATATGAGTGTTTTAGGCACTCATCAAACGCCACACAGGGTTTAAATTGAATGTCGAACTCGCTTAGCCTACTGCTCCATCGAGCTATTCGCCTCCGACAAGCCCGCGCATGTTGTTTCTTAAAGGAGTCAGCGAGCCTAGTGACAAGGTACGCTAAGCATAAGTTTTTCGCGGGCCACCTTGCTGTGGGCCAGAGCCGCTTGCTCGAGATGGTATATCTGTCACTCCAGGATAGGACTTGGGTTATGAGAATATGGGTTTTTACCGTTTCGTGATCGTTTCTTGAATAATGTCGCACTTACTCAACATCGGTTAAGTAAGGATATATTGCTTCAATTGCCTAGGCTAGCCGTATCGTGTTTGATGAGATACTATTTGATTATTATAAGGGCCTAGTCGCATTCTGTATCCTATCCGACACACTTGGCCTCTTCAGGTGGTGAAAACCGGCTGACCTGGCCTCAGAAGCGAGAGATAATTACCCCAAAGTCGCTAACTCGGCCGCCAAATGCTGCACTCATTTTCTGGTGGTAGGAGGCTGAGATTCCATAAAAGCTCTGAGTTTAATGGGATTTGCTTCAATCCCCCTCTATGTCACCATGAAGCCTAGGAATTTACCCTGAACTATCCGAATCTACATTTTAGATTATCATTGCATGAATGTGTCTGCAGGTACTGTATTGATCAGACCCTGCCCCGCATAAGCACTGTCATAGATCCCATTATCCGCGCTTAATCATGGTTGAAACATCTGCTACCGCCTTTATAGTCGCCTCAAGATTCTTCAAACCAAAAGGCATCATGTTGTAACCGTATAGCCCGTGTGGCGTAATGAAGGTCGTTTTCTCAACATCAGGCTGGTGCATTGGAATCTGGTGGTAGTCAGAGAAGGCGTCCAGAAACGACAACATCCCATGCCCGACAGAGGCATCAACGATCTGATATATTTGTGGCAAGGGAAAGTTGTCTTTTTGGCATGCTTCATTGAGGTCCGTGTAGTCCACGCATACCCTCCATTTACCACCCTTCTTCGGGACGACTACTACATTTGCAAGCCATTCGATATTTTTTAATTTATGATAAATCCCGCACTTCAAGAAGTTGTCCACCCTTATTGAATAACTGCAGGATCTCTGATGAAAACACCTTATTTTTGCCTTACTTGCTTGGCTGCGGGTATCTGATGGAATTATGCAACATTTCAGTAAAATTTCTATGCGTTTTTATAGCTCAATTGCATGATTCACATTCATATTCACTAATATTGCGCTAATCCCCCATACTATAATGTTTTATAAGACACGGCGATATAGGAGTAAAAAAGGAAGTTGAATAATTGTAGAAAAGACCCGAAGCAAAGAAGACACAAAGAAGTGCAATAGGAGCCTCTACGCAATGCGAGGACTCCACGCCATGAGCACCATAAAGGTGGAGGCCCTACGCCACAACCGAACCAAAGGAGGCAGATTCCATTAGCTCTCGCACGCTCGCAAGATAGCGAGGTCCTCTTTTCCAAGATGGGAGCATTAAAAAACTCTGATTTCTGGGCCATTGATAGGCCCGGATCTCGGGATATAAAAGGGAAGCAATTTCGAGGTAATAGGGGATTCGAGGCGACTAACACAAGGAGAGACTTTAAAGGGATAGAGATTGGCTGAGACGGATTCCAGAGATCGCGGCGCTTTTTTCAATATTTCTTTCCCGATCTGTTTGATGCTTAAAATCTTTCATCGTAATGAAAATCACTATGAACTAATTTTTCTCTAGGTTTTGTCCTGTCCCCACGCATCTTTGCGTGACTAATACATTAATTGTGGTTTATTTAATATTGGTATGAATTTGTATGGTTTCTTTACTCCTGAATTTAATTACATGTTATTATTTGACCAATTGTGGCATGCTAATTCTAGGAGTCTGATATCGAGAGAAAATGACTCATAGGGACATGGGTAAAGCAACACTTGTTCAATCAGGGAATAGAGATATCCCGCGTTCCAAGTGTAGCACCAGGGTTTACACATTTATGCATCTCGGAGTCGAGGGGTAGAAGCAGAGATGCAATACACCTCACTGGCAAGATAGGCAGCTATATCTCGAGAGAGAATATCTTGTAGGCATGATCAACCCGCTAACATAAATCATATGAAATATTAAACAAATACACTATCTAAGTCAAAATCCATCAGGTGTGGTAGGCTATGCAAAACCCTAGCTTTTCCTCATCTTTATCTTAAATCACCCTGAATATTGTGACTCTTCTTAAATTAGTTAATTTAGTCATAACGCTATAAGACCTGGATCCAATATTGTCTAGGTCACTAAGCCGGTATTCAAAGAAGCTTCGGGAACGACTTGACTAGCCACTACACTACGTGAACCTCGATGTGTATACTGCGCGTATCGGGTTTGCATTTTGCACTAACTCAAACACTCACTTTCAGCCCGTCAAGTTTTTGGTGCTGTTGCCGAGGAGAAGTTTAGTGTTGATATTGACAACAGTGTTATAGATTGTACTTTTTTGATCTATTTTTATTTTTATTTTAGTTCTTTTTACTTATAAATACTTTTTATTATTCTTTGTTTTAGGTATTTTGCCTTATTTCATTTGTGCTATGACTTGGTCTCGACTTCATACTTGTGATTTCAGGAAAGCAATTAGTGTGCATGCAAAGACAAGATCGCAGGGAATTACTTCCATTCGATCCCGAACTGAATACATTATGATCGACATAATGTGAGAAGCACACACAACCCATTTAAAATCATGCAGAATCAAGAGGATGAAGGGTAGTTCCAAGAAAGGAATGAACCACAGGTGGATCAGAATGGACAGAATCATAGATCGTGCCACCGATCGCTCGCATGTTCTACAACCAGATATGCCGCCGAGGAGTTCGCCTCTTTGCCACCTACAGCTTGTTCAAGAAGTTATATCCACGACCACTCCATCCAAGCCGTAACAACTTTGAGCTAAAAGCGAGTAACTCGAAATGCTCCACAACATACAGTTTCATGGGTTGCCTAGTGAGAACTCGAACGCATCCGACCGCTTTATTGAAGTTTACTATACAAATAAGTATAATGAGTAAATGTAAGAAGCTCGGATTGCGCTTTCATCTCACTATCACTTAGCGATCGAGCTAGCGAAGGTTTTTACTAGCCAACCAATCGATTCCATTACCTCGTGAATGACTTAGTGCGTAAATTATGACTAAATTTTTCCCACCGCAAAGATCGCGACAAATTGCAAGAGATCAACACATTCAAACAATTGAGGAGAATCAGTCGAGGCCTGAGAGATTTGTTACTCAGATGTCATACATCACAAAGTTAACTAGGTGGATGCAAGTGCACACGTTCTATAACGGTTTAAGCGATTCAACTAGGCCAATCATTAATGCCTCAGTAAGAGGCGCCCTGATGAAAAAGACTACAGATCAAGCTTATGAAATATTGGAAGATACAGCCACTAATACTAATTAGTGGCCTTGAGATAGGTCAGCACATAGGAAGTCCTTAGCGGGAGAAGACACAGAAGTTCTTAGTAACCTAGTAAACCATGTCGCACGCACCCAGAGAAGCAAAAGCAAAGAAGGTATAGTGAATGCGATTCGTATCAACCCTCGAGATCCTGCAGCCCATTTAAGGGCAACATTAATACTATGGATTGTCAGCGAGGATATATGATAGTAGAACAAGCACAATATGTGAATCAACAGAATCAACAACAACAGGGATGTATGGAGGTAATAATGTGACGTATCAAGTACCGTAATCAATCGATTCAAGGCCGTGGTCGAGGTAACCAGCACCAAAGCAATTAACTATGGTCGAGGAACAACCGTAATAGTATGCCACCACTCAAGCGCAGCAAGCCAGCCAAATTAAGAAGAAAGTGGATTTGGAAGAAGCCTTAGCCCATATGATGACTTCCCATAGCACATTTATGAATGAGAAGAAGGCCACATTCCAAAATCAGGCTCAACAGCTACAAAACCAATCCACCCAGCTACAGAATCAAGGGGCCCAACTCAGAAACCTGGAACTGCAAATAGGCCAAATGGCCACATTGTTGACTGAGAGGTAGCACGGTTCATTACCTAGCAACTCAGAGGTGAACCCGAGACGAGAAGGTAATGAACATGTAAAAACTGTCACATTGAGAAGTGGCAGAGAATTAGCAAGATCGTGGCGCCACCAAAGGATAGGAGAGGCAGAACTGAGAAGTAATCCAGACTAAATTAATGACAAGATAGAAAGGGAACGTACCCCAAGAGAAAAAGTCTATGTGGGTTGAATCGAGGCTGAAAGATCGACCAACCATTACCGAATCTCCATCGGCCCCAATTCCGCACCTCAACGCCAAAGTAAGAACAATCGACAAGCAATTCACAAAGTTTATGAAGTATTCAAGAAACCGCATATAAACATTCCATTTGGCGACGCTGCTAGAACAGATGCCCAGCTTATGTCAAATTATAGCGATATATCACAAAGAAACGAAGATCATTTCGACTTCAGACAAAGTGAATCTCACCGAGGAATGTAGTGTCATCCTTAAGAGGAAACTGTCATAAAAGCTTAAAGACCCAGGCAGTTTTACTATTCCTTATACCATCGGGAACTCAATCATTGAGAGGGCCTTGTGTAACCTGGGAGCTAGTATTAACCTAATGTCGTTATCCATATTTAGACGACTAGGATTAGGTGAAGCTCGCTTCAACTACAAATACACTCCAGCTTAGCGTACAGTCACTAAAACATCTCGAAAGGAGAAGACGTTCGTGGGTAGACAAGTTTATCTTCCCTGAAAATTTCATCAAGCTCCGACATGGAAGAAGATAAAGAAATACCCATAATATTGCAGACCATTTCTCTACCAATGCCGGCAATGATTGATGCAAATGAGAGCTAAAATCGAGCCAGATGACAAGGTCAGTCTAATGTTCGAGGTCAAAACACCCAAGAGAGAGTATTACATGCTTCATGATAGAGACCGTAGAGGCTTATAGTTTTAGTTAAAGGATCCACTCGACCCTTCGAGATCATTCGTACAAAGGAATCAAGACTTGGGAGAAGAGATCAAAGAGTATGTGAAATGGATAGACTCCTTCTAGAATAATAAAAGGAAATACTACAAACCCCTAGGCGAAATTGCTCAAACGTCAATGCCATCTTTCAAACAACCACCCAAGATGGAGCAAAAGCCACTACCCAACCATTTGAGGTATGCTTATCTTAAAAAGAAAGGAACAACCTTACTGCTGATTATTTCCAACTTCCCGTAAGAAGGTAAGAAGATAAGCCATCGAGTACTCTAGATCACAAGGACGCTACGAATGTCCTCTGTATCGACGAAGGGGATTCACCCTTCAGTATGCATCGCATTCGCTAGAAGATGGCCTATGTCTCGCAAATAGAGAGACCAATCCAACCACAAAGCAAGCATTCGCATGAAGTACCGAAACCCGCTTAGATGCCGTGGTTATTTATCCTATTTCCGATAAAGGCATGGGTGAGTCCTAAAGATGTTGTGCCTAAAAGGAGAAACAATGCTGATAAAGACTGAGAATAATATATTGTCAGCCTGTAAAACAAATAATGTGTTGAAGAATTTGCATTGACAACGGAATCAATAAGGCCATCTAAAAGACCATTTTCCACCGCCATTTCTAGATCGATGTTAGATAAGCTACAGGCATGAATATTAATGCTTCTTGATGGGTATTTCACGACAATCGTATCGCTATAGTTTGTGAGGATCAAGAGAATAATGACATTCACTTGCCCTTATGGTACATTAGCATTTCAGCTGACGCCTCATTGCAATGCACCACATATTTCAAGACTGTATGATGGCCATATTCCTTATATGGTTGAAAAGACAATTATGTGTTCATGGACAACTTTCAAAGATTAGGGAACTCCTTTGACAATTTTCTGGAAAACCTGAGGTCGGTGCTAGTTAGATGTGAAGAAACCAATTCAGGTCAATCAAGTGCCACTTTTATGGTACAGAAGGCATAGTACTTGGGCAACTGATTCAAGAAGAGGAATAGAGGTTGACAAAAGGTGATTGAGGTAATAGAGAAACTACTTCCAATCACATCGTGAAAGGGCATAAGAAGCTTTAGGACACGCAGAGTTCTATGGGCGGTTCATAAGATTTTTCATATTGCAAAAGCCTCTTATCCAGCTTTGTTAGTTCAAGGGACACCATTTGATTTTGATGAGCAGTGTGTGCAAGCTTTTTTAATCTAAAAGATAGATTGGTATCGGCCCCCATAGTCAGAGCAACTGTGATTGGGACTCTCCTGTTTGAGCTCATGTGCGACGCTAGTGACTATGTGTGTGGACTGAGTAGCGTCAGCGTAAATGAAAGGATATTTCAGTTATTCACTATGCTAAATGACTTGAATGATTCCTGAATCAAACTATGCCACCACTGAAAAAGAACTATTGGCCATTGTTTTTCGCCTTTGATAAATTTAGGCCCTACTTGATTGGCAACAAGGTAATAATGCACACTGACCTCTCGGCCATTAAGTACCTAATGACTAAAAAGGATGCAAAATCGAGACCAATACGGTGGGTGCTCCTATTGCAAGAATTTGACCTAGAAATCAAGGACAAGAAGGGAACAGAGAACCAGTCGCGGTACCATCCATTACGATTGGAAGGGCCTAAAGACGAGGTCACAAAGTTAATGATGAGTTCCCGTGATGAGCAGCTCTCTAGTAATCAAGACACAAAGCTCCGTCTAATTCTTAAATAATGCTAACAATGTGAATTACTAGTGGTCATGTTATCCCTCCCGATTTTAGCTACTAACAGAAGAAGAGGTTCTTTGCACATTTGAAGCACTACTACTGGGAAGAACCTATTTTATACAAACATTATGCGGATCAAGTGATAAGGCGATGTGTACCGAAAGATGAAATGGGTAGTATTCTAAATCACCGCCACACCTTATCATGTAGGGGACACTTTGGAGGCCAGCGGACAACAATATAGGTACTCCAATCAGGTTTCTACTGGCCTAGCTTGTTCAAAGATGGTCATCAGTTTGTATCTACATGTGATAAGTGCCAGAGAATGGGCGGCATTTCCAAACAGGATGAACCACACATGCGCACAATTCTAGAGGTTGAGCTATTTGATTTGTAGGGGATGGACTTCATGGGGCCATTTCCCTCTTCATTCAGCAACTTGTATATTCTCCTTGTTGTGGAATACGTCTCCAAATGGGTAGAAGCAATACCGACACGCACTAATGATGCCAGTGTGGTAGTCAAGTCTTCAAGAAACACATATTTACACTATTCTAAGACTCCACGAGCATTAATCAATCAAGGTGGTAATTCATTTCAGAATAAGCTAGTTACTAGGTCTGCAAAATATGTGTATGGCACTTCACCACTTATCACCCGCAGCAACATTGTTGAGGTGTCAAATCGAGATAAAGTCCATTCGAGAAAACAAATAGATTAGTCAAGTGAAAGATCATCAAAGAAGATTGATGATGCAATTTAGGCATACAGATGCGATTAAACCCATCAAGTATGTCGCCATTCGAACTAGTCTATGGGAAAGCGTGACATTTTCCGCTGAATTAACATAGAGCATATTAGGGCAACTGAAGCTCAAGGATAAGAAGTGTTCAGAGAAAAGCCGGATGCTACAACTTAGTGTGAATTACTAATTCCAGAATGAGTCATGAGAATGCTCTGGTCTATAAGGAAAAGACGAAAGCTTGGCGTGACAAACATATTGTAAGGAAAGAGTTTGAGCCGGTCAGCAAGTGTTGTTGTTCACTCCTAGCTAAACTCTTCCCCCGCAAGTCAAGCCAAAATGGTCGTCCGCTCACAAGAGTTCAAGTATTTCCCTATGGAGGTGTTGAGATAATGCATCCAGAGAAGGGATACCAAAGTCAATGCCCCAGATTGAAATCGTATTTTGAGAGGAATTCCATGCAGAAGACAGACACCATTCTAAGCACTCAGCAAGACAAAGGAGGATGGGAAGGTCACCAACAGCCTAGCTTATTTATCCAGCCTCGTGTTGCACGTGGCAGAATGTCGAGCCAACGACATTAAATAGCGCTCGCGTGCAACCCAAGTATTGTGAGATCCCCTTCTCCTTTGGAACATGTTTTTATTTTCATTTTTTAATTGCTCTTCAAGACACTTTTTTTTCTTTTTTTCTTTTTTGCTGACCTTCGCTTTTGTTGTTTTATGTGTTTGTAGCTTTTTCAAGGCCGCCGGGCGTGCAATCGGTCACTAAGGGGGTTTGCATGTTCATTACAAAGGTGAGAGGGCCAAATTCTGTTTTAAAAAGAAAAGAAAATCCGGGTCCATACTGGCACGCAAAGATAGATCCTCTATGCCACTGCCAGAGAAAATATTTTCGCATCTAACTTTCGGTACGTAAAGAAATATGGAACCCCAGGGCCACCGTGACAGCCTTTATCCAACTCTCTCGAGTACTCCAAGAACAGAGCACTAGGCGGTCACACAGAGGATAAGCCACGCGACGCACGCGCAAATTTCGATATACTTAAATATCCGACCGGCTGTTCATTTTCCCCACACACGAATTTGGTCGCCCTTTCCTCTACCTCTTTAGTTTTTTTTTAGTGTTTGCAGATCTCTAGCCCTAAATCGACCACCATGGCCCTACGTAGTTTGACCCCAATCAAAGATGGGGCCATCCAGCCCACTCCGCGGCGGCACCACTTTCCCGAAGATCCACACAGGTTCATTTCCCGGGAGGCCGAGCGGATCTATCACGAGTCCCTGTTCAACCACTCGTTTGTCCTAGAACAAGGTTTCCCCACCTCCAATGCGTTCTTCAACTTAACTATCCAGAATCGCGGCTAGCAGACACTTTATGCACCTCGCCCCGAGTAGCCCTTGCCAGATGGTCACCTCCAAATCAGCCGCGCCGCACCACCGCTTTCGTCCGGCGCGCGCTTCCATTTTGGTTCCTAGGCGATCAACCGGACCACCTGCTGGATGAAGATAGTTCGAAGTATAGAGCACTATTTTCTGACACATATTATGAGCACTTGATGCAGGAGCTCACTAGGCGCTGCATGCGGTGGAAACGCCCAACCATCAACAGTGTGATTTCACTAATTTTGGGGATGCACTCTCACACCTCGCTGGTGTCCGTGTACTTTATGTGTAAAATCAAGCCTACCCCGCATCTTAGCACGCTATTTAAGGACAAGACGATCCTCCTATAAACCATGACCAAGGGTTTCCAAAGCTGACATCGGCACGCTATCGAGGGGGTTAATTAAGCCGACCCAAGGGATGCACCAGCCCGACTCCAATTTCACTCATCACTCAGTTATGTCGACTGGCCTAGGTCCCGATGTTGGACTTTGAGGAGCAGGTGCAACAGCGCCTACCCATACCACTGCCCAAGGCGAAGTTCGGGAGCCGAGCAATTCGGATGAGGAGATCGACGATGATGTTGCAGCAGCCACACCTAGTACGGCGCACCCGAGGTCCTCTAGTTCGATCGCCCCCGGCGCATCAGACCGTGCACTCACAATGCGGTTTGACGATATCGATGAGTCTGAGCACCGGTCGCTCGAGTCAAAGACATGGACGCCATCGTACGGTGATGGCCATCATTCGCTCCAACCAAAACAATATCACGCAGCAATTGGCTCAGCCCTCTCTTTTTTCATTGCATCGCCACCGCCACCACCACCACGTTGATTCTCTCTAGACGATCTTATGCCTTTATTTTCTTTCTATCATTTAGATAATCACGCTTTAAGCTCGGGGTGTATGTGTAAGGCACTTTGAAGTTGGCTTAGTGTTATTTTTTTATTTTTTTTATCTCTGCATGTTTTAGGCGTGTTTTAAGTCTAATTGTAAAACCCGAGAAAATTCGAATTTTTTGAAAAATGGTAAAATGGTAATTTCGGTCAAAATCTGAAATTTTTCATGATCTCGAATGACGAAACTGACTTCACCGTTGGAATCGTCTCCGAAATCTAGCTACCACGTCGAATTTCGTCGAATTCCGAGACAGTCAAAATTTCACGTTTTTCGAGGCACCGAGTGTCGGGTGTCGGGTGTTGTATGACGGTTCGTGAGAGACATGTGATGTGACAAAAGTCACCTACTACATGTACCCATGTGACACATGTTACATGACTAGTGAGATGATGGAGATGAATGGCTTAGATTAAGCCATGTGTCAAAAATCAAATAGTTAAATGAAGGACACAATGGGAATTTTTGAAAAGTTTAATTGAATAAGACAAAGAGGAATAGTTTTCTTCTTCAATTGAAAAAGAAAATGTGCAGGAGGTGTTAGATTCAGTTTTTAGAGAAAGAGAGTGTGACTTCTCTCTAGATTTCCTTCTGCCGTTTCGCATCACGGTTCTCGTCAGAGCAAGAAGCAAACGATTTACAGGGCTACGCGTGGCACTCGATTTGGTGGAGTTCGACAACTCCAAATATAAGAGGGATCTTTTCTTACTGCGCTTATTCTTTCGCTAAGAAATCTATTTTACATGGGGATTTGTCGAGGCCTCGAATGGTCGTGGTTTTCATCTCAAAATCTTTTTGAACCGAATGGAGAAAATCCCATTAGGGAGCCGTGAACAAAGTACACCCGAGGGTTTCACTGTTCACGTGAATTGTTGTGTAATTTTTGTGTGTTTTGGGTGATTCAAAAGGAATTACTTGATTTGTTAATTAGCCCATGTGAGCTAATTTTGGTGTTATTGATTGTGAATTGAATAACATGAATTGTGTGAATTAATTTTGTTAATATATACATGTAAAATATATTAGCATGAATATTTTGGAAATGGCATAATGCATTCCATATGCACTGTGGCAATCTTATGGATAAAGAGTGCATAACATGAAAAGAAAATGAAGAAAATGAAAACGATTGTGAAAGGAATTTCAAGGAAGATTTTTCGAAGAATTGCCTTAGAGAGTGGTCCAACAGTTCATCTCGGAGGCTGACCCATGACTGTTCGGAAAAATGATCCAACAATTTGCCTCGGAGGGTAGTCCAATATATTTACCTAATCTCGGTAGCAAGTTTTCGAGAACAAAAAAGCTTTTATTTTGAAAACTGTATTTTTACTCGCATTTGGCTTAGGCATGTGTGAGGAGCTCAAGTGAGACTCGAGACATGGGATTGGGCATGTAGACATTCAAGTAGTGGATCATGTATTTGCTTCGAGTGTGATTGTTTTCCATGACACGCGCACTTAAAGCGTGAGGCAACCCATGTAGGAAATTATCTCATCGGGCATTGCTCACCCTCTGTCAGGGATCACTATTTCAAGTACGAGTGTGTACAGAGCACGGCGCTCACTAGAGGTCACATGAAGAAAGCCGATTTGTGTTTGACATGATATTTGTATAATATGTATTAAAACTACAATTTTTATATATATGTTTGTATTAAGAGTAATGTATTAACTCTTGAACCAGCGTAAATATAGTTGGTTGAATATATATTGATGAGTATTAATATGGGCAAATGTGGCCATTTTTACTGGCTTTATTCATGCACCCTGGTCGTTAGAAAAGTCGACAAAGTCAGACCTAGTGCAGCTCCCCGCATAAAAGGAGACTCTGCCCGATTTTCGTGAGTGGTGTCGGGTTACCCGACATCCACGAGTTTTTCCGCAGGTTGACGGGTTGTAACCGGGACCCCCGGGTTTGGGGCATCACAGCTTGGTATCAGAGCTTAGGTTTATAAATACCTAAAGCTTAATGTCGAATACTAAAGTATAGCTTACTATTTATAAGTTAGGTATACGATTACCTAGGACTTGAAGGGCACGGGTTAGATCACACATTCCTTGTGCATTTGATGATTGATGTGTGATCATGTGTTGTGTGAAATTGTGTGCTTGGTGAATAGCACATAGGAAAAAAAAATGTTGAACACTAGGGTTAGTGTAAGAACAAATTGTTTGAGAAATTTTGGGCAAAATAGTCCTGAATTAAATGAAAAAAAAAAATGTGTATTGAAGAAATTTTTCTAAGGTTTTACAATGTGTAAAACTGGGAAAAAATAAATAAATAAAATAAATTTTAAGGAATTTATTTTGTTCTATTGGAAAATGAAAAAAAAAAATTGGTGGTCTTCCAGTAGTTGGAACAAAAGAAAAAAAAATGATGTGAAAAAAGGTCATGCAGGAAACCCGGGTCGGGCTACTACCTATTTTCGCTTTTGAGACCGAGCGTCACAATACAAAGAATTGTATCGTGATTACTGTGGCTGGAAGGCTAGCTGGGCACGCGACAGGGTGCTACACACCGGGCCGGCACGCCAGCCAGACGTCGTGGACACCTGGCCAGAGAGGCCACGACACAACCGTACCAAGACGGCGGGCGTGGCCGCAAACATGCGCACGCGCTCGCGGCCCGGCAGGGTGCGGCCGCGATACAACCACCGTATCGCGACGTGAGCGGCGGCTCACAATGAGGTGGCCAATGATACAAACGATTGCATCATGACAGAGGCGACTTCAACAGAATACGCTGTGGTCGCAATACGATGCCCTCACACACGGCCAGGGCGCCGCGACACTCGCACCGGGCGCTGACACGGCAAGGCGCGGCGCGATGGGGCTAGGTCAGCAATACAAATTTGTATCGCGTGGACCGAAAGGGCCTATGACACAACCTTGTGTCGCGATTGATGCCGCAAATGACGCCGCCACGACACGGTAGGTACGGCTCATGATAATAGCCGCCAAGAGGCGACACGTGCAGGATAGAAGCCACGACAAGGTCGGATGGGGCCACGACACGCGCCCCAAAGACGCACCTAGCGCAGCGCGCACGCGAAGCAGTCACAAGAAGCCGGGTCGCAGGTGCGCGCATTATACACCGACTCGGGCTTTTGACTCAATCGCTCGAGTCATCAAGCAGACCATGTTCATGGAAACACTGTTCATGAGCACTGTTCACGAGGTTATCAAAAAATAAAAAATAAAAAATAAAATATTTTTTCTAAAAAAAAATAAAATAAAATAAAATAAAATTTTTTTTTTGTTAAATATGATTTGAATATATGAACTTATCGCTCGCATGGCCTATTAACGCATGGATATCAGGTATGAAATGTTTTTTTAGTGAATAGTGTCTCGTGGTCAGGTTTACACTCAGGAGATACCGCATGAATATTAACTTGACATTTGACATGTGTAGATGGTTAGTCGAGGCGAGACGCAGGGTCGCCCACTCCGGTATTGGTCGCACCACTCAGTATTTCCTGACTAGCAAACTTTTACCGAGGCCGTAGGGAGGCGCAAGGCTGGCCGCTATTTGCATGTGCTAGTAAAGCAGTAGCCGGAGGTCCGAGAAACCTCCAAAGGTTCAGAGCACATCATCCTCCGATATTCACAGGCGGAGGAGATCCGATGGTGGCGATCATTGGTCTGGGCGTGTGTTGAGAAGGTATCGAGGCTATGGAGATCGCTCTCGATATGACCTCAGATCGAACACTAGCCGCACCTGTGTGCCTGTAGAGGCGAGGCCCAAGTATGGTGGAACTGGGCAAAGACCTCTAGAGATCTAGAGGCAATGACATGGGTAGAGTTCCATGATCTTTTCATGGGCAAGTATTTTCTAGATACTGCTCGTCACGCGAAGGCTTAGGAGTTCCTAGAGCTGAAGCAGGGGACTATGACCGTATTGGAGTATGTGGCTAGATTCACGGAGCTAGCCCGTTTTGCTGATGACTACGTGGCCACGGACATGGCCAAAGTCAGTAGATTTGAGAATTGGCTAAAGTTGTCCATTCGAGGTAGGATTGTAAGACTTCGCCACAAGACATGGACTCTATGGTCGGGACTGCCATGACCATAGGAGAGAGACGGAGGATGCACGAGCACCTGATGTGTTAGTAGCAAGAGGAAGGAGAGTCGCTGTTCTTCCGCTTAGGAAAGAAGCCGAGGGCTTCGAAACCACGCGGTTCCAGGTCGCGGGCCATCCGTGCCGTGACGTGATCGGCTGCCAATCGGGGGCCGGGCGTGATGGTGTGCTACCATTGCAAGCAACGACATATGATGAGTGGATCGTCTGCAGAATGTGGATCCCAAGGTTTCGGACGCAGCCCCGGGCCTGGTAAGACAGAGAGGATAGCCTCCATTCCCTCCACAACCCAAAGACAGCGAGGAGCCAAGATTTCGCTCTGTGGAGTCGCACGGCACTCACTGCTATTAATGTGCAGCTGTGAGAGGCCAAGCATGGGCCGAGGTGTGGCGACGAGGCCTGGGCTGGGTGAAGGACATCGTGGGTTCAGGGCGTGTCTACGCCATCACACCACCGCTGAGTCAAGAGATCACCACCATATTGTGGTACATTTTGCTACCTCGCCATGGGCAGAGGTTATTTGATTCCAAGGCCGATTCATTCATCGCAGACTACCAGATGCAGTTGGGCTTGCAGGTCAGAGGCCTTGGAGGAGCCCTTGTATGTGAGCTCTCCCCTAAGGATTAGGGCGAGGATAAGGATGATATGTCGTGGTTAAGTAGTTAGATCTCCGGATCTCTACTCAGCTGGGACCCGAGGGTCATGGACACAGTCAGAGTTCGACGGTCATCCTGGGGATGGATCAGCTGGACATCCATTACTGTGGTCTTCATCAATCAGGAGCAGGAGAGTTACCGCCTACACCCGTGACTCCGCACTCGGTTATGTTTCAGTGGGACAAGCATGGCGTTTTGCCCCATACCTGTACGAGTCCGTGTCACGGACGCCATGTTGGTTACGGCCTTACCTCAGAGGACGAGGTGAGACCTGACTTAGATCTACCTCGAGTAGTTTCATGAAAGTATGAGGATGTTTTTTCGATGAGCACGGATTACCTCCGCAGAGGCTCGTGGACTTCAGACGAAGCCACACTGGTACTTCGCCCATCTCTATGACTCGCATAGATGGCACCAGCTTGAGCTGGGTAAGAACTCGCAGTCCAGCCCACTGTGAGCTACCGGACAAGGGGTTCGCCAGACCACCTCACCATGGGCGCCTCCGATCCCGCTTTTGCGAAAAAGAAAGACAAGGCCCTTCGACTGTGCATTGACTACAGACAGTTGAACAGGGTTACGATCAAGAATCGGTACCCATTGCCGAGGATTAATGATTTGTTTGACTAGTTGAAAGGAGCGCGAGTCTACTCCAAGATAGACCTTCACACTGGTTACCATCAGCTGAGGGTTAAGAAGACGGATATCCCTAAGACAGCGTTCAGGATGCGTCATGGGCACTTTGAGTTTACAATGATGCCCTTTGGATTGACGACGCGCTACCGCATTCATGGATCTCATGCATGGTATTCCAACCCTATTTGACTACTTTGTCGGTTCGTGGGATGACATTTGATCTACTCTCGCCGTAGTGGAAGCATAAGGATCATTTGAGGATCTTTTTACAGTTATTGAGAGACCATCAACTGTACGCCAAGTTCAGTAAGTGCGAGTTTTGGCTTACTGATGTGAGGTTTTTAAGACACATGGTGTCAGCATCAGGCGTGTCAGTGGACCCAGTGAAGGTCGAGGCCGTGATGAGCTAGGAGAGGCCGAAGTTAGTCTTCAAGATACGCAGTTTCTTGGGATTAGCTGGGTACTACAAGAGGTTCATTGAGGACTTCTCCCGATTAGGGACACCTATGACGAGATTGACCCTAAGGAGCCTTCAAGTTTGACGGGATGACTCTACGCGAGGGCATTCCAGAGCTTGAAGAGGAAACTTAATACTTTACCCCTATCTTGATAGTCCCTGATGTGACGTGGGTAATACTAGCAGATTGTGATGCCTCGAATGCAACCGGGATGTGTTTTGATGCAAAGACGAAGGGTAGTAGCCATGGTTCCCGCCGGCCAAAGAATCACAAAGCATAATTACCCCACACACGACATGGAGCTGGCGGTCGTAGTTCTCGCCTTTGAAGATTTAGCGCCACTACTTATATGGCAAGGATTTCGAGGTGTACCTGCACTCACAAAAGTCCGGGCATATTTTCATGCAAATGGGACCCTCAATATGAGGCAACGCAGATGGATGGAGTTCCTAGAGGATTATGACTTCACTTTGCATTACCATCCTGGTAAGGCAAATGAGGTGGTTGATGCACTCAGTCGAAAGTCACGGGGAATATTAGCTAGTATAGCTTCCCGGGAATGGCGGATGCTCGAGACTGTGAGACGCTTCACATAAAGACAACGAAAGGTGCCTGGGGTGGTACGTTGAGGAGTTTAGTAGCTACACCATCTCTCGTTGAGTGTAGGATCGAAAGTCCCGCGTACGTGACGGAAAGATAGTGTCCATCAGTGGACTGGTACAATCGTGCACAGTGACGAGGGTCACCATTCAAGCAAATGGTAGTCTTCTCAGATAGAGGATCGCAGTGGTTCCTCAATGACCGATTCGAAAGGAGATTCTCGTGTGGAGTTTCACCAAGCTCGCATTTGCTGTGGCATCCAAAAAGGCAATAAAGATGTACCAAGATTCGCCACAAGACACGTGAGCGATGAAGAGACATCGCAGGGGACTTTGTTCGACGATGTCTCACGCGTCGTACAGACAAGGCTAAGCACCGCATGACAGGCTACTTCAAACAAATTATAATATTTAGCTGGAGCACGCCACGATGGATTTTAGACCCACTTGCCATGGACAATCAAGCAGGACATGATGCGGTATGGGTGATATGTGATCCACCACTAAGCCTGCACACTTTCTAGCCACGTACGACCTTCACATCAAGAGAGATTCCCGCCTGCTATATATTCGAGAGATCGTCCGGCCGGCACGGAGTACCAAAGATCCATAATGTCTAATGCCGAGACCCGAGGTTTACTACAAGACTTGGAAGAGTTTCCAAAAGGCTACACACGGCCACACAGCACAAATTTCCAATCTACGCATTGCATGGTCAATGTAGAGAACCATACAAGTGTTAGGAGGACATGTCATGAAAGCATGCGTCCCGGATCATAAGGGTAGTCGAAGAGCACTCGCTCTAGTGGAATTCGCCTATAACAACGCTTATCGTTTGTGCATACAAATGGCACCATATGAGGCATTGTATGGGAGACCATGCAGATCACCGATATGTTGAACCGAGGTGGGAGAGCTCCATCATCGGGTCCGATTCGACAGAGACACCTCTGAGAAGCGTGAGTTGATACGACAAATGCCTCACGGCCGTAGCCTAGAGAAGAGTTTATCCCAATGTACGACGTCGACCCTTAAAGTTCTAGGTTGGGGATCACGTCTTTTTAAAGGTGATGCCTGAGAGAGGAGTGGTCAGGTTCGGCAAGCGTGGATAGCTATCGCTGAGGTTCATTGGACCCGTCGAGATACTTGAGAGGGTAGGCACTGTAGCTGCATCGGCCGGGCTTTACCTGCCAAAGATGTCGTCCACTAGGTATTTCACGCTCCATACTCCGCAGGTACACCCGCATCCAAATTTTTATGTAAGGATTAGTGGAGATCGAGGTTGGACACGATGGGACCTTCGAGAAGGAAACTGTGCATTATGGATAGCCGATCAGGTTTTGCGACGAAGACCGCGAGAAGAGCGAGGGTGCTAGCGGCGGGCACAAGAGAGTGGAGGAGTCAACGTAGGAGCGCGAGGACACGATGCGGGCCACCTATCCCTTCTTGTTTAAGAGTTGAAGGTACGATGGTTTAGTCGGGGGTTTTAATACTTAAATGACTGGTTGCATCACATGGCATAGTGCGTTAATATGCATGTGATTCGTTGTGATTGTACGAAATTTTGGGACGAAATTCTTTTAAGGGTGGGAGAATGTAAAACCAAGAAAATTGAATTTTAAAAATGGTAAAATGGTAATTTAGTCAAAATCAAAGTGCACCTAGATCTCGGATGATGAAACGGACTTCACCGTTGGAATCGTCTCGCAAAATCTAGCTACCACGTCGAATTTCGTCAAATTTCGAGACAGTCGGAATTTCACGTTTTTCGAGGCATCGGGTGTCGGGTACCATATGACGGCTCGTGAGAGACATGTGATGTGACAAAAGTCACCTACTACATGTACCCATGTGACACATGTTGCATGACTAGTGAGAGGATGGAGATGAATGGCTTAGATTAAGTCATGTGTCAAAAATCAAATAGTTAAATGAAGGATACAATGAGAATTTTTAAAAAGTTTAATTGAATAAGACAAAGTGGAATAGTTTTCTTCTTCAATTGAAGAAGAAAACGTGCAGGAGGTGTTAGATTAAGTTTTTAGAGAGAGAGTGTGTGACTACTCTACAGATTTCGGCGGTCGGATAGTCGGTTACCGTCGGGCAGCTAAGTTGTTACGTGGCGGAGGGTCTACGCGTGGGCACCGATTTGGTGGAGTTCCGACAACTCCAAGAGGTAGGGATCTTTTCCTACTTGGTTTATTCTTTGGCTAAGAGCTATTTTATGGATGAGGATTTGTTGAGGCCTGAATGGTTGTGTTTTCGGTCTCAAAATCTTTGAACCGAATGGAGAAAATCCCTACTTGTGTGGCCGTGAACAATGCCAACCCGAGGGTTTCACTGTTCACATGAATTGTTGTGTAATTTTTATGTGTTTTGGGTGATTCAAAAGGAATTACTTGATTTGTTAATTAGCCCATGTGAGCTAATTTTGGTGTTATTGATTATGAATTGAATAACATGAATTGTGTGAATTAATTTTGTTAATATATACATGTAAAAATATATTAGCATGAATATTTTGGAAATGGCATAATGCATTCCATATGCACTGGGGCACCCTAGATGGATAGGCGTGAGTGCATGACATGAAAGAAAATGAAAACGATTGTGAAAGGAATTTCAAGGAAGATTTTTCGAAGAATTGCGGCAGAGAGTGGTGCCAGTTCATCTGGGAGAGTGACCCATAATTGTTAGGAAAAATGATCAACAATTAGAAAGCCTTGGAGGGTAGTCCAGTCTCATTTTTAAATCTGGTGACAGTTTGAGAACAAAAAAAAACTTATTTTGGCTTTATTTTACTACGCATTTGGCTTAGGCATGTGTGAGGAGTCGGTAAGGACTCGAGACATGGGATTGGGCATGTAGACATTCAAGTAGGATCATGTATTTGGCAGTGTGATTGTTTTTGACATATGTGCACTTAGGTGGGGAGTAACCCATGTAGGAAATTATCTCTCCTGGGCATTGCTCACCTTGTCGAGGAATCACTATTTCAGGTACAAGGAGTGTACAGGAGGATGGCGCTCGCTAGAGGCCACGTTTTAGAAGAAAGCCGACTTGTGGCTTTGACATGATATTTGTATAACATGTATTAAAACTACAAATTTTGATATATGTTTGTATTAAGAGTAATGTATTAACTCTTGAACCATGTAACATAGTTGGTTGAATATATATTGATGAGTATTGATGTATGGGTGGCCATTTTTACTCATTTTTATTCGTATGTGGACCTGGTGTGGTCGTTGTGAAAATTTGGGACAGGTTGTAGCTTGGGTAGAGCTCCCCGTACAAAGGAGACTCTACTCGATTTTCGTGAGTGGTGTCAGGTGACCCGACATCCACGAGTTTTTCTGCAGGTTGACGGGTTGTCAACGGGACCCCCGAGTTTGGGGCGTCACACTAATTTTCTTCAGTTTTAGTTTGTTTTCTTTTTTTTTTAGCATGTTTAAAGACCGAGCCTTGTTCACTATGTACCAGCATGTTTTCATTTGGCAATATTATGATATGGTAGTTTCTAGAGTTGGTATTAATTGTTCTCGTATGGTTGACCATGATTGAAAAAGAGTGCCAGTAATCGCAAAAGCATGTGTTTCGATGAAATAGGGAACTCCAAGGTTGTTTGACGATCGGGACTGCATTGTATAAAGTTGAGAATAACCACGTCTGGCCGCCCCTTTTAGTTCTCAAGAAATCATTTCCCGAAGTATGCTATGGCACACACACACGTGATCTTCGAGGTATGCCTGGACTCCGGACTCACCAAGCAAGAGTTCTACGAACCTTGGAAAGTTTAAACACCTAAGTAATGGGACACCTTAGAAAAAGAGGATAGCCTTTGGGCTGAGCTATAATATATATATATATATATATATATATATTAAAAAATAAATAAAAAGAAGCATATGGTTTGGAATAAGTGGATCATCCAATCGGAATCCCGAGCACAGTTCGAGGGGCTTTTCAAAGCCCAATGCCCTAAGCTAACTAGTCAGGAGCCATTGACTTCACCGGCCGAGAGCCGAGTCAGCAAGTCTTGTTGTTCAATTCTAGGCTGAAACTCTTCCTAGGCACGTTGAAGTCAAAATGGTTAGGTCCGTTCACAGTGGTTCAAGTATTTCCTTATGGAGGGGTTGAAATAATGCATCCAAAGAAGGGACAGTTCAAAGTCAATGCCCAGAGATTGAAGCGTATTTTTGGAGAGGAATTCCATATAGGAAGAACGAGGACACCGTTCTAAGCACACTTGGAGCATGGCGATGGGGTGTGGAGTCACCCGGCGGTTCGGTTGTTTTTCCGGTCTAGGCATGCGTTTCAGGGATGTCAAGCTAGCGACATTAAACATAAGCGCTTCTTAGGAGAAGCTGACTTGAGTATTGTGAGATCCGCGCTGCTGAACTTGCATTATTTTCGGTCTTTTTATTTGCTCTTCAGTACATTTCTCGCTTTTGGAATCTCTACTTTTGTTTTGTTTTAATGTGTTTGTGAGTTTTTCAGGTTTGCCGAAGGGTGCGCGCACTATAACTAAAGGGTTTACATGTTCATTACAGTTTGAGAGAGCCAAATTCGTG
Source organism: Tetrastigma voinierianum (assembly GCA_016808115.1). Lineage (NCBI taxonomy): Eukaryota > Viridiplantae > Streptophyta > Magnoliopsida > Vitales > Vitaceae > Tetrastigma > Tetrastigma voinierianum. The sequence goes on along the minus strand of JAEQBH010002587.1, from coordinate 146,441 downwards.
TTTTACAAACTTTTTCCAAGCTTTCTAGTACTCCACAGCGTAGATCTCTACGCCGCTGCGTGGAAAAAAACAAATTTTCTTTTTCAAACTTTCTGGTACGCCGTAGCGTAGATCTTTTCCAACTTTTGGGTACGTCATAGCGTAGATCTCTACATCGGTACGTAGGTATGATTCTCCGCGGCGTAGACCCCTACGCCGCTACATAGCAAACGAAATTTTGATTTCTTTTTAAAAACCCTATCGGCTTTTCATTTTCCCCCTACACAATAATTTGGTTTCCCTTCCGCTCTCTCTCTCGTTTTCTTTGTCTGCCGAAACCCTCACCCTAGATCTACCCCAATGGCTCCACGGAAGTCGATCCTAGCAAAGAGATAATGGTTCCACTTATAGTGGGCACCACCGGAGGATCCCCATGGTTCATTTCGGGAGGCCCAGCAGTCTACCATGAGTCCTGTTCAACCTCTCGTTGTCGGAGCAGGTTTTCCAACCTCTAATGCTTTCTTAACTATCGTCCGAGCCTTGCTTGTTTGTGAGACACTGTGCACCACTGTCCCTAGAGTGGCCTTGGTTGTGCGGTAATTCCACTCCAATCTACATTCAAAGTTGGCACCACTGTTTTTGTCCGAGGCAAGTGCATCGAGTTTGGTGCCCAAGCAATCTGTCGAATTTACACTTTCTTGGATAGCCTTGATGTGGACTATAGATCCTATTCTGCAGTACAGGACTATAGATGCTTGATGCAGGAGCTCACCAAGGGCAAGGGCGTGTGGAAACGCCAGCCATCGACGGGTGACTTTACCAATTTCAAGATGCACTCCCTCACACCGGTGGCTAAGGCCTGGTATAATTTTTTGTGCTTCAAAATCAAGCCTACCTTGCACCTTAGCACAGTCACGAAGGACAAGACGATCCTTCTCTACGTCATGACCCTGGGCTTCAAGTTCGATATCGGGTCCATCATCGAGAGGGGGTTGATTGAGTCGACCTAAGAGCGATGCATCGAGGCCCTTATCCACCCCTCGCTGATTACTCAGCTATGCCAACTGGCCGAAGTCCCGATGTTGGACTCCGAGGAACAGGTGCAGCAGCGCCTACTCATACCATTGCCCAAGGCGAAGTTCAGGAGCCCTGGAGATTCGGAATAGGAAGCCAACGATGATGCCGCAACGGCTGCCCTATTGGGGTAACGGGGGCCGGCGACCACAGGGTCCCCTCCCGGTCGGCTCGGTCCACTGGCATACGGTCGTACTCTCAGCGCGGTTTAGCGCGCATTTTAGGATGAGTCTCAGGACCACCGTGTTGCCTTGAGTCAGGATATGGACGCCCTCAAGGCCGAGATGGCCATCATTCGCTCCAACTAGGACCAAATCACGCAGTAGTTGGCTCAGGTACTCTCTTTTCATACTCTGCCACCGCTACCGCAGTGATTCTCAGGGACGAATCTCCGTTCCCTTATTTCCTTTTCTATCATTGAGGACAATGTCAGTTTTCAGTTGGGGGTGTGGGTGGACGGTTTAGCTTAGTTTTATTGTTTGGCTTAGTTTTATTGTTTGGCTTAGTTTTATTTTTCTGCGTGTTTTAGGTCCTAACTTTTGCGGTTTGGCTTAGGTTTATTGTTTGGCTTAATTTTATTTTTCTATGTGTTTTAGGTCCTAACTTTTGCGGTTTGGCTTAGGTTTATTTTTATGAGGTTTGGCTTAGGTTTATTTTTATGCGTGTTTTAGATTCTAATTTTTTGTTAGTTTTATTTTTCAACATGTTTTAGGACCTAGTTTTTGTTCATTATGTCTTAGTTATGTTTGCTTTTGGTATTAGTGTTGTCTGGTAGCTTTGGGATTTGGTATTAATTTTTCTTAGCTTTTGTCTTGGCCATGATTTCAAAAAAATGGGTCATTGTGATCTGAATAGTTGCGGTAAGTAAATAAGGAACTCAGGTTGTTTGTGTCCGGAATTTGCATTGTAGAAAGTTTAGAATGACCATGTCTGGTCACCTCTTTTAGATTTCAAGAAACCATTTCAGTAGCTTCTCCTTTACACCCACCCACGATCTTCGGGGTATGCCTAGACCCGGTTCGACATACAAAATTCTGAACCTTGGAAAGTTAAACACCTAAGTGATGGGACACCTTAAAAAAAAAAAAAAAAAAAAGAGGATTGCCTTTGAGCCCCAAGTAAGTAAATAAAAAAAAAAGAAAAAAAAAGAAAAAAAAAAGAAAAAAGAAAAATGTCAAAAATAAGCTTGTGGTTTGGAATAAGTGGATCATCCAATCGGAATCCGAATTTATAGTCGAGGGCTTTTCTTTAATGCCACGGGCGACTAATGAGTCGTGACTTCACTTGCCGTACATGGGTACAGGATGGATGATTTCCACGGTCTAGGGCCTCGAGGTTTGGTTGAGTGTTCGGGGTGAAGTTTGAGGGGCAGGGTGCCCGATGCCCTTGCGGTGAGGAGTCACCAGTGGATCATTACGGGAACACTCACCTAAAACTTCTTGGCAGTAGTGCTCTTTCATTTTTATCTTAGAGTTAATCCCCTTAAGTTAGTTGAAGTGAATAAATGGGTGCGTTCTTATCCTTCTATGTTAAGCTATTCCAAATAGGCAAGTTAAATTCAAGTTTGGGGGTACTGAAGTCGAGTTATACATTGGAGATCACACTTCAATCGCACTATGGGGGTTGACTTGCTTGGTCAACTGGGCCTGACTCAATGCAGGTTCTAGAAAGTTGAACAAACCTAGGTAGTCCCTGGATCTAAAGAATTGGTTCATGTTGTCCCTTTTTCTTGGTATCATGTGTATTGGACCTATATCGTCAATGTTAGTTACGCTATATTCTTGCATGCCCTGGTTAAAGTCTATTCTTGCTTGGGGACAAGCAAGAAACTAAATTTGGGGTTGTTGATTGGTGTGAATTATGCATGCATTTCAATAAGATTTCTATGTGTTTTTACAGCTCAATTGCATGATTCACATTCATATTCATTAATATTGCGCTAATCCTCCATATTATAATGTTTTGCAGGACACGATGATATAATAAGCAAAAAGAAAGCTAAATAACCTTGAAGGAAAGACTGACGAGAGGAAAGAAAAAAGAGAAGGAAGCGAGAGCCTGCTTGTGAAGCACTCAAGGCTGGTGTAGGACCTCTTCATTGCGGCGTAGCGAGGGTTTTTTAGAATCGAGAGCATTAAATGGCCTGGAATTCTGGGCCAATGATGGACTCGCATCCCGAGACATAAATGGAGTCATTTTCGAGGCATTCAGGGGGGACGGCGAGAGAAGAACATACGGACAGAGGAAGATTGACGGAGACGGATTCCGAGAGATCGCAAAGACGGCTAATACGTAGTTCTTTCACGATTCATTTATGTTAAAAAATCTTTCGATCGTAATGAAATTCACTATGAACTAACTCTTCTTTCTAAGGGTTTTGTCAACCTTAGCCATACGATTATGGATTAATGTATTAATTGTGGTTTTATTTAATATTGGTATGAATTTGTATGATTGCTTTACTCCACGAATTTAATCACATGTTATTATTTGTGGTGCGGCATGCTATTACTAGGAGTCTAAGATCGAGAGAAGATGACTCCTAGGGACATGGGTAAAGCAACACTTGGTCAATCTGGGAATAAATATATCTCGTGTTCCAAGTGTGGCATTAGGGTTTGCACATTTATGCATTTCGGAGTTCGAGGGGTTGAGGCAAAGATCCAATACACCCCACTGGCGAGATAGGCAGAAATATCTTGAGAGAGAATATCTTGTAGGCATGATCAACTCGCTAACATAAATCATATGAAATATTAAATAAATACGCTATCTAGGTTAAAATCTATCAGGTGTGGCAGGTGACGGCAAAACCCTAGTTTTCTCATCATTGCTTTAAATCAATATTTTAATATTAAGTTTTCCTTAGATTAGTTAAATTAGTCATAATTCACTATAAGACTTGATCCAAATATTATCTAGGTCACTAAGCCAGTGTTCAGCATGCTTCTCTTCGTGGGAATGACGCTTGACGAGCCCAGCATACTACATGAACTCAACGCTGTACTTGCGTGGGCTACGTTTGTGCCAACTTTTACACACTCATTAATTAAGAGCCCAGCCAAATCACCTTACAAAGGGTGAGGAGTGAATGGCCCACAAATATTTTATACATAATAACTCCATAAATCCTTATAAAATTAGATCATCTTGATATCTTAACTGAAGGCCGGGCCATCAGTTGATGCAATTCACTGGCTGTGCATCAAATTCGAGAAATCAAGATCTAAGAATCTCATCCTAATTAATCTTCTTCATCTTCATTCAGAAATATCACCAAACGCTTAAAGCAAAAGTAGAAGATTTTCCATTCAATCTCAAACATTTAAAGCTACTAAAATAGTACACAGTGCAGAATAGAAACGCAAGAAAGGCAACTCTGACTCTGTAAAGATCACAAAGCACTCATGAAGACTAAATGACCACAAAAGTGGTTACCAAATGCCAGAGTCTATACAAATACAAAAAGACTGACACATGGTGAAGAGATATTTCTACCAACATCACAACAAACATATTAATTTCCACCATAGTAGTAAAATTCAGCTGCTCATAACACTTAGTGAAATCTTTTCACCAAATCCAAGCATCTACCAAATAATAGTGCACTACAGGGAAAAATCATTATCCAGGATCTAGCAAAATTTGATATAAGAAGACTAGAGAAATTACAATTACAACATCAATTGAAAAGTATTCAATATACACCATTAGAGGCAAGTTCCTGCATTCAATATTTCACACCACCAAAGTGGCAATACTCATGATGCTTGGTTCACCAAACCGGCCGGGTTTCATTGAATTTGCCACGTGTCCACTCCTCTCGCAAATATAAGCAGTGGGCGACATGCGACCGCTCAGTTGCCTCTTCGATGTCTAAGTCAGTTCTTTCCAAGGGAAGAGAAGATCAACTCGCCAGTGAATAACTCTGTGTACCTTCACCGGCGGAGTGCCCTATTTTATAATGATGACTCGCGATTTACCTTCCTAATTGAACATGATACGATATTTTCTCCATCGGGTGAGGGATTTTCTTCATCGTTAACCTGATTAATAAGGACAATTGATATAATAATAGAAAACATCTTACTTCCCTAATCGTGGAGACGAATTAATGGGTCAAAATTTTTAACACTGAATTCTGGGTCGATTACACGCTGCCAACCTTTTTGGCGGGTAACCCAGTTTCACTAAACAGGTCAGGATATCACTAAGGTCAGCAATTGCATCAGACCGCCCATCTCCTTAAGCCCCACATTTGGCTCAGGTTCGCCCGCGCGCACCGCAACCAATCACAACTCACTTCAAGTAAAGCCGAACAGTGCGCAGGCTATACCGCTACGGATCGTGATTAATGCGGCGACAGGGATATTTGATCGTCGCCAAACGCCTGTGATAGTGATGATTTTTTCGACGCCACATTTAATTCAACACGTTTATCGCTTTGTATGATCTCCGCAAGCATTTCAGGCGTTCTTACTCGAAATCTTTCTCTCACGGTCGACTTCTTCTTCAAACGCTGTTTACTTCGGTTTAATTCATTTCGGCCGCCTTGCTCGAGGATCGCTTTGTTTTCTCAGAGTCAGATATCTTTCTTTAGCTTCATTCACCTTCAGGTTGTCGAGCTGGCCTGGTTCTTGGTCATCTGCTCGCCTTACCTTCATTCAACTCAGCGTGCTTTTCTAATTCATCGCTCTCATGCCTTTCTGTGATAGAGGCAAAGCCACTGAGATCCGACCGAACAGTAGGTGTGTGGCTTGGTGGTCTCTCACACCAAGCAGTGGCCCCACTGTGGGCCAACCCTCTTCACTGCAGCAGTGGTGAGAGACACGAGATCGACACTCCCACCAAGTCAAAATATCTTAGGGTCACGTGAGGTGCCTAAAGCTGGGCCTCGACTGTCGAGCTCCTATGAGGAAATTCTTACCACTTTACAAAGCCTCCCATTAGTGAATCCATGTCACGCCTGCATTTTCACCTTATGTCATCCATGTTCCTAAGATGGTCATGCTGAAATGTTTTACTGGCTCTCCGCCCTCTCAGACACTTTCTTCAAGCGCCCTTCCAGCACTTCAAACATATGCCCTCGGGGCCTAAATTCTTCCCCACTTCTTAAAAGGTCTGCCTGGCCTCGTTGTTTTGTGGATAAAGGCCTGTGGTCTGAACTAGTTTTATTACTCTTGACCTTTTCAAATAAAAGAGTCCAAAAAGGCTTTTACACATTTCTAAGTGTCCAACTTGAAGAATTATTCCCACATGCCATCTTCCCATGCACTAGAAGGAAAACTATTTTTCGCACAACGAATGGAATATAATCCCAATCACCCAGTACTTGGCTGCTTCAATTCCTCTGATAATCACCCTCGAGAACCACGTGAGTTCTCCTCGCTCCAACTGGGGTCTAATTTTTCGAAACCGCGCCTTTAACTCGCCTGGGTCATGGTTGAAAGTACTTCAGTCTGAGCCCCACATGAAGAGGCAGCGAAGGCCATAGCGCCCACTAGCGATTCAGCTCATTAGTTCGACATTCCCGGGGTCATCATGGAGCTCACAACTTCCCTGCTTGAGGCCTTCCCTTCCACATAAAGCCTTCACTCATCTCAAAGCCCTCATTTTTGTTAGATTTCATCTAAACCCACTGTGAGAGCCAGCCCATTAGTAGCTGCAAATAGCATAAGGAGCATGGGTTAGCACTCAAGCCTGAGGCGCTCGCTCAGACCTGAAGGTAATCTTTCTCATTGTCTCTCTCCTCCTCTCCCTCATTGCTTCTGGGGCTGAGATTTTTCGCCGAGGGCTGGCCGAGCTCTTGAGGCTCCTTCACGGGCCAGTCCTACGTCGCAGGTGCCGAGCCTCTCTGGGGCCGATGATGTGGGCGGCTGCCAGGCCAAGTGGGAGAGGACTTTCGCTTGCAGCTTCCAAGCCGTTGGGGTTGCTTCTCCATTCAGTATTCACCATGAATAGTGGCTCGTCCGTTTGAGGAAATTTCCGCCTTACGCCTGTAAGGAGTCGCCTTCAGACATCCAAGCACCTTCCACCGGTCCACTTCTTGCTGTCAGTTACACTGACTTTCTTGTTCTTTCTAGGTGGTGGCTACCAATTTGAAGAGCCTGGCATGATAGACAGCTCTCTACCAGGCCTACAAGGCGCTGTCATTGCTAAGCTAAGGTTGCCTCCTGGACTCCTGAGAAAGCATCATCCAGCTCATAAAGACCTAACTGGGAGCTTAGAAGTACAAATGAACTTTAGTTACATTTCACTGATGAGGCGCTGCCGAGGACAAAGAAAGGAAGGCCCCAAGACTGGGAGGGTCACCGAGAAGGGTGTTTCTGGGCCGTAGAGAGCTCGAGGCTATCACAAAGCACTTGAGAGTGCAGGAGGCTTACACAAAGGATGAGGTGGATATGAGCTCAGACGAGGCCTGCATCTCCACGTGCCTGTGGCTTCACTTCCACACAGGCTTTCTAGAGCTTTCCACTCTAGGAGTTCAATTTCCAAATTTTTTGATGAGGAGGCTAAGAAACAAGCTTCTCGAGGTCGAGGTCATGCGCGCCGAGGTATTTTCTGGGGCCCTTGATCGCGCTCCCTTACCTGATGATCTTCGAGTTCCTTTGGAGGCCACTTTCTAGCCTGAACTAGGGCTTTTGCCTTTCGCCCTTACTTCGTGGAATCTAACTCGCCTGCCAGCTTTTATTTTAACCTCACTATCTCCTCGGTCACGAGCTCGGGATTTTGTGTTGCTTCTAACATTGGCTTTTTTTGCTGATATGCGAGATTTATCGTTCACTTTATCGCTCTTTTATTTCGCTCATACCGTAGTTCTCGGGCTTATTCGCTCGCAAAGTAGTCGAAAGGGCGTGTGACCAGCTTTTATTTAGCCGCTGGGCTCCCGCCACCCTACGCCAGAGGTTTTGCTAAATCGAAGCTCGCCGCTCCCCGGATCGTTCTGGAGCTTGTTTAGCCCCCAAACCGAGCTATTTCGACTCCCGGGCCTGCTCGCCTGCTTTCGGGCTTAAGTCGTTTTCGCTTTGAGTCGTCGAGCTCCAAAAATTCGAGCCGCTCCTAGGTCGTTTCTACCTTTTCGTTATCGAGCTCTTCAAAATGGGCTACTTTGGGCCTTCCCGGGCTATTCTTTTTGAGCGCTAAGCTTCAAGAACTCAGCCATTGTTCCCGTTGTGCTCTTCGAGCCAGGGCTGAAGCCCAAACTCGGGCTTTTCAGCTTCGGGCCGTTTCGCCTTTAAGTCACGAACAAAAATCGAGCTGCTCATGGGTCGCTCTACCTGGCCGGTCAAAACAGCCACGGCCTTCCGGGCTATTCCTCGCTTTGAGTAGTTAAGCTCGCGAACCGGTTAACGCCCCGCCATCGCGGCCTTCAGTCACGAGCCCAAAACCGGTTGCCCAGTCGTTTTACTCAGCCACCGAGCTCCAAAATCGCTCTTCGGGCCCTAGGTTGTTTTGGCTGGGTCACGAGCTCAAGATGGGTTACTTCGCCTCGCTATTCCCGCCTCGAGCTAAGCTCGTGAACTGTGCCATCAGCTCCCGGGCTATTATGCCTGAGCCCAGCCAGAGCTTCCAAACCGGGCTGCCCCGGGCCGTTCTCGCCTGAGCCGAGCTCAAAAATTGAGCTTTTGGCCCGGGCCATTGAGCTCTTCAAGATGGGCCATTTCGCCTCGGGGCTATTTCGCTTTTCGGGCAATTAAGCTCGCAAACCGAGCTGCTGAAGGCCTTCTTTAAACCGAGCCAAGAGCCTCCTTCCGAAACTAGGGCTACACCCCGCCTTCTTTAAACCGAGCTACATGGCTTTTGGCCCTTCGCCTTCTCCTTCACTGGGAAAGTGCGTGCGCTTTAATGCCGATCTACGGAGAATCGGGAATGCATCGCGTGGCTTCCCAAGCGCTGCTGTGTTTTTATAAATGGTGGCCTTTCTCCAAAGGTCTGTGTCATACTCAGTTCCCAACCTTCTATCTCTTTTGGACAGGATTGGAGTTCGTACATAATGAAGCTTTAGGGTTTGATCGTCGTTGTATGGAGTTTGTTTGGTGATCCCAAATGATGCTCATTTCCTGATCAGCTCACGCTTGTAGGAGTCAGGTTTTCCCAATTTTCCCTGAGTGTATTGCCCCCAGTCCACTCTACTGATGGAAACCAACTGAATCATCTATGACAGCAAAGTGTGCTCGCGTAATATTTTGGTCCCGCCTCCATTACGCCTCCCATATTTTCTCCTTCCGTGATTTTTTCCTTTATCGCTAATGATCAAATCCTCTCATGTAGAGAACGTAGAGAAAGGCTTTGGCCGATTGTAATTAAGACGTAGAGAACTGGCCATGCATTTGTGAATTTCCGTGTTAACTGTAACCTTGAAATAAAGAATAACTTTCAGAAACACGCGCAGACTCGAGATTATAATTCCTAGGGCCCTTCCGAAATGAGCTCCTTATCATTACGACTTACTTTTTACCCACAATAATATTAAGCAGCCTAAAAATGAACATAGAGACCAAGTATTTCCAAATCAAACTGATACTTTATTAAAGACTACATTCCGATGTCTTATCAGAATCGCTGAGGTGCTCGCTTCTTACGAGTGTATGTGTTTCTTCTTTAGTGTTTGAGCCTGTGGTAGTTACAGGTCGGACCACGCGGATACGATATAGGCCCTTCCCACCGGGTCCCGCCTCATGTGTGGGGTCTCTGTCGGGTAGTTTATTTAACCAAACGCTGCACTTGTAACTCCTGCTCAATTCTTCGATCATAGTATCTGGGTCAGTTTTCTCGTGATGTCTCTCAACACACTTCAGACCTATTCACTCTTCTTCAAAGAGATCCAGCCAGCAGAACCCTCGTTGTGTTCGTGCTATAACTCAATCCTTCGTGACTTTAACCCGACCGACAGAGCTACCGCTTTCTAAGTACAAAGGCCAGTGTTTAAATGGAGTCTCGAAGGTCGACTTGTGCGTAGTCCCGTGTGCCCATAACACCTCTGGCAGATTTTCAACCCACTTTTTCCTTTAATTCTAATTCTTAGTCTTCAAAGTCACAGTCCTTATAGTGACTTCGTCATCATCGATTTCGCGGATGAGTCGGGACAGTAGTGGGGCTTCTTGATTCCAGCTCTCGCTATAAAATCCCCAACTTCGATTAACCGCTTCCATTGTCGTGACATACAAAGGGACCCTGGATCCCCAACCCAGATATTATATGTGAACGTCGACGGTTACGCACTGCCTGCGATTGCTGTTAAGGGTTCACTCTACCACTGCAAAGCAGTCCACCGCCACAATGATAAACTTGCATTAGCCTTCCAACGGGTAGGGTCCCAATATGTCTAGCCCCCATCGGCTGGAAAGGCCAAGGGGCTTCTGTGATTGATGTTAGGCTTAGATGGGAGATGAGAGATCTGCATGTCCCACAAACTTTCGCATTTTTACCAATTATAAGCCGCTGGCTTCGGTATCAGTGGTCCAATAATATCCCCGCCTGCAGCGTTTTTCCTACTAAGGTTCGAGTCTAATGTTTGCCACGTACGCCTTCAGATACCTCCTGCATGTAATTAGCGCTCTTCCTTCCCTACGCACTTAAGAATGGGTGTAGAGAAGTCTCATTTCTAGAAAAGGGTCCCCATGAATGGTGAATCTCATTTCGATCTGATCCGACTGATGCCCTCCTTTCTGGTCGGTTGCAATGTTCTTCTACTAAGTAATCCCGATTGTCCATCCAAATACTAGACACAGGAGATCTCTTCAGCAGTCAGATGCCATCGAGGTTACTGAGTGGGTCACAAGCATCACCTGGTCAGTCCAGAGGTCATGTCAATTTTTCCAAGGCCACCGAGAATCCTTCCTAAGACATGTTCGACTTGAACTCGCATGAACTTTTTAAGAACTCCTTCACCCTCTCTTGTATAGAGATTCATTCCTCTCAGTCATAGAGTCTTCTGCTTGCTTTACCGCTAATCGGGGAGTCACCGCTTCACTTCCACGATCGCCCATGGAGTGGGCGAGGTTAAGCCCAACTATGATAGCCTCATACTCAACCCCGTTGTTATGCTTCAGTCGAACTGAGACGACTCCACATCTGATCCTCATCTGGGGAGTAACAGACCATACCCGCACCGCTTCAAGATCATCATCCACGCATAACCCCGCACGGGAGGCTCGTGTCGGGCCGAGTAGCTTCAGGCTCCGTCGTAATCTATATGCAACCCATGATCTCGCCTTTATCGCCACAGTCCCTGGTTTCAGATTCGATGCCGAACTCACCTCTTCTATAGCCCACTCATCGGCCTTCCGCAGGTTTCAACATGCAGATTCTTTCCATCTGATATTTAGTCGGGACTTCGGCATGGTATGAGCTTGGTAAAGCAAGGCCTCTGAGCTCTTCCTGGATGCACGGTCACTGCCAGATCGCTTCTCCATCTTGATTACCTTCCCTCCTCAGGCTCCTCCTCAGCTCGCCAGACAACAGACCGGCTATTTCCGTGACTCATCCCGCCCCGGTCCAAGGCTGCACTAGCTGAGAAATCAAAACTAATTGCAGAGAGCGAGGAGTCTCCCCAAGGGCTTTACCAGAGTCCCTGTGGAGAGCCTCGTGTAGTGGTTTCTGAGTCGCCATGAATGCCCCTGCGGTGTCGCGGCATCCCATCGAAGGCCTTGAGAACTCCCAAAGAAAGGTCGATATTCACGTCGGCCTCGATGATAATGCATGGCTCAAATGTAGCTATTCCTTCCCACGTTGAATTTCCTTAGCCGCTTCAAGGTCGTTGGAAGATGTCAAGCATACCTTTATTCTGTCTGGTTTGCCGCTATTCTTCGGGTCGCTGACTATAAACCCAAGAATTTTCCGCGCAGACTCCGGCGCATCTGGCCGGGCTTAACTTCCCGTTAGAAGCCAGACCCGGAAAGCCCCTACTAAGTGGGTTACGGGAGCTCTACTTTAACCACTTTAAATTAATATGTCGCCTATATATACCATAGATTCTCCAATTTGCTTCGAACATCCCGTTTACCAACCTTCGGGTAGTGGCTCCCATTCTTTCATACCAAGGGCATTACCCGATAGCAGTAGGTTCCTTGCCCCGTAACGAATGAGGTCTTCTCCTGGTCGTTGGGATCCATGTTGATCTGATTATACATGAAGCTGAGGAGTTCGTGACCGACTGTGGCGTCCACTATGAGGTCAATCCAAGGTAGAGGAAAGCTATCTTTTGGACAAGCCCTGTTAATATCTGTGAAATCGATGCAAAGTCGCCATTTGTCGTTTGCTTTTTTTACGGTGAACACCGCTAACCACTGATATTCAACCTCCTCGATTGCATTTGCTTGGAGGAGCTTGCCGCACCTCTTCATTAATCGTCATTTTCTCGGCGAAACTCTTCTTTGCTGACGGCCATGGGACGAATCGACGTTAGCTGTGTGGGTGATTATCGTGAGTCGATTCCGCCTGCAGGCCTTCTCGCTCGTGCGAACACCATGTTCTCGCTTAAAAAGCGGAGCTTTTGGCGTCTTTAGCCCGGCAGATCCTATGTAAACGGAGTGTTTGGTACGGTCGTCAAGATTTATCTGGGCTCTAGTTCTTCTGAGGGCGCAGGTTGGGTGCTTACCTCATTTCGCATGTCAAACTCGTCCATGTAGATGTTGTCGACCGTTTTTTGTTTCATTGATGCTGAGTAACACTCCCTGGCTATGCGCTGGTTTCCTCGAACCATTCCTATTCCATTTGCAATTGGGAATTTGATAAATTCATGTGATAGCGAGGATGGCCCTTATGGTATCAGAGATGGCCTACCCATGTTGTGTCGACGGGCATCTACTATGAGAAATCTTATCGGTGGTTGTAGCCCCCGGTACGGCCCCCAAAGTGAGCACTAGTTGTATCGACCCCGCAGGTAGCACTCTTTCTCCGCAGAACTGACTTAAGTAGGCGCTAGACCACTCTAGCTTCTCCCTTCCAATGCCCATTTTGTCGAAATTTGATGCGAAGATGATATCGACCGAGCTTCCATTGTCGATAAGGACCCTATGGATTGTTTTATTGGCTACGACGGCCCCTATCACTAGTGGATCGTCATGGGATGTCGGGCACCTTCCATGCTCCGAGTCCAAAAGGTGCTATGGTAGTATCCACGAGGGAGTTCGATACGGCTTAGGCTTCTATTATCTCCCGATCCGATGTCGCAGATAGGCCTCCTTCGGCCGAGCGCCAGATTCCCCGCCCAGAAACTCCGAGATCACATGGATCTCCTCCCAAGGGCAATTGGTGTCAGCCTGTTACCGACGAGGTGGTGGTGGTCGCACCTTGTCCCGACCTCTCAAGCCACGTAATCTGAAGATGCCCACGCCGTATCGTACTTAATTCCTGCCTAGATGCAAATATCCTCTGTTTGTCCAAGGATCCCTGTGGAACTCATAGTATTTGGTATTGTCTCTTTTTTCTCGGTCTGACCTCATCTGAGATGGCCATCTCACGAATTTTTCATGTTGCACTTTGCGTAGGACTCCGTGGACACAAATGGCACAAGTTAGAGGGGTGAATAAATGAGGTGAATATCATCGCCGGCAAATGGGCCGAGGTGGTCCCAAGCGGTCTCTAACGTTTCCTCGCCGTGATCGTCTGCTTCTCTGCCCCTCCGCCGGACCGCCCCTGCCTCCTCGCTTCCTGTGGCTTCGCTCCCGTTTCTTATTGCTCCCGCTTCTTCTCCTTCAGTCAGTCACTGGTCGACGCTTCACTGATGATGAGTCGCCACGTTATCCAACCAACCGTCCCATGATCCTCAGATAAGAACGATCGTCCAATCATCCCAAATTTCGGATGCAAAGCGGTGATGGCGAATTTCGTCTGAATATCTACCTTGTAATGACTCTTCAGCTTGAATCTCTGTGATGGAGAGACCTCTGTGCTCTCCGCGAAGTTATGCTTTATGGCCAAAAGGTGATAACTTGGCTTCCTGTACGTCCTAGCTCCGATGAAGTGGGAGACGAATGCGATGGAGAGCTCTGTGAATGATGAGATTGAAGATGGTGGAAGTCTATTAAATTAGGCTAATGTCAGCCCTTTTAGAACATAGATAGCGAAGGCTCTACATCGGGCGGTCATCCCGATACCCGTGTGCCTCCATCCGGTTCTTATATGTATTGAGGTGATCTATGGATCTTTCATTCCGGTCGAACGCTTCGACCGCGACATTCCGAACTCTGCTTTCCGGAAGAGGGAAGTGCGTGACTCCTGCTATGAACTGTGGATTAAATTTCTGTTGCACCGTAGCTAGCCCATGTGAGACCTGAGCTCTACTTTTACCGCTCCTTCATGGTCGAGCCTGGCTGGATGTCCCTGAACCTCTACTCCTATGATTGCTTCCCCATGCCCTGCAGATAAGGGGTTGGCTCATTGTCTCTGTCATTCCCATCAAGCATTCCTTCATCATGATCCTCTCCTCCAAGGGGAATGTAGGGATCGTGCTCCCAAGCTCGGCTGGTTTCTCCTGCTCCATCAGTTTCTCGAGGAGGGTAAAGGTGTTGATGTTCTTCCTGGAGCAAGTACGGCCTTTCAGCCCGTCAGACTCCCGGGTGTTGCACGGTCTCTGGTGAGCGCCCAACTCTTAGCAAACGCCATTGCGATATCGCCGCTTCCATCTCGCTGGTATCGCATGTATGGTTTCTAGAGTGCGTACCTCCGTGAGGTCGGCTATCTATGTTGCCTTGTCGGGTCTTACATCCTTTGGGATTGGTACGCCCTACTCGTTGCTCCAAGTCGATACCATCGCCTCACCGGTGTCAATTTTATTTGTGTGCTGAACCTGGTTGCTCCTACGTATCACGCCAACCGATGATGCTTGTTAAACCGAAACTAAAGCCGGAGCTGTTTCCACCGGGCTTGACGCCGGCTCCTCCGCAAATATAAGAAAAAGGATCACCGTTACCCTGCTATCTTCCGACGCCTAAGCCGGCTCTTTCGTGTGGAAGAGAAGATCAACTGCTTAGGGAATGAATTTTTGTGCGTACCTTTCACCGATAGGGTGGCCTGATATTTATAATTAATGATCATGATGACTTTCCTAATTGGATGATGATACGAATATTTCTCTCATTGGGTGAGGGATTTTCTTTCCTTATCGTTAACCGATTAATAAGTGATAATTGATGAGCAATAATTAGAAAACATCTTACTTCCGAATTGCGGAGACTTCAATTAGTGAAGTTGGGTACTTTCCTTTAACACTGCTCTTTCGGGTCGACATACTCCGCCAACCTGCGCAGAATCATTGCTGCCCGTGTTTATGTGGATATCATCAAAGGCCGAGCACTGTATCAACTGGCTTCCTTAATCTCCTCTATTATTTTAAAACCCAATCAATACTAATAATTTTATTCCCAATATGATGCTATAAATAGCATAAACATAAATTGCTAAGGCAATATTGTGAAAAGGATATAATAAAAATATTGCAAATTTGGGTTAAAAAAATGAGATTAATAAATAAAATCGATGAATATTTCATTATATTTCTTTCCCATTAACCTTCCTAGAGTCAATGGAACAAAAGAAATAAATTAAAAATAAAATAAAATTTCATCCGTCTCGCGAAGAATTGCTGAGAGAACATATAAAAGAAACAATTTGTTAAATGATTTCAAAAAAATAAAATATAAAATAATATATATATATATATATATATATATATATATTCTATTTTTAATTCTTAAGGATACATTATAATCAGTCAAACAAAAAAAAGGAAAAAGAATTATAGGATTGAAATCAGATTCATTATTGCCTTTCACTTTCACTTCAATAATAATTGAAACCTTTTTTTTTTTAATTTTATTTACCAAAAATCAATCCAATCTCTTAGGAAAATGTGTAGTCCATATCAAACACGGTTACACGGATATGATTATATTATCGTCATATATATTTATGGCTATCAAAAGAATATAACTATATAAGTTTTATATTCGAAGGCAATCACGAATCCGTACATCAAACCTATTTTATATTTTTTTTTCAAAATCAATTGAAAATAAAAAACTATCTTTTCAAAATTTTTCTTATAGTTTGAGACATCAACAAAAGAAAGACAAAACCAAGAACGGCTGAAATGCAGAAACCAAGAACAACGGAAAAAATACGAATCAAACCCAAAAAATACAGAAAAATAAAATTGACAGCTTAAACGTCAATTAAAGTTGCTCTTATACAAATTGTTAAATTATTTTGTAGAATCAAAAGTATTTATTGATCCAAAAAATAATTGATCAATAATCAAAAGGCCCAACAAATACATTACAAAATAATAACTTTTTTTAACAAAAAAGCATATCAATTAGTAGCATGTAGAAAACATACCTGGCATGGATTCGAAATTGTTGGCTGCCATTAATCTCCCAAATCTATAAGAAATGAGATTAAAGAAAATGTAAGGTTGAAGATAGTTCTTCTCTTCTTCCTAAAATGTGTTCTACTAAACCCTCAGAAATCCAGGCCTATTTAAAGACACCCGAACTATCGCGCTTAAATTCAAATCTGACTTGCCAAAGTAAGGGAAAAGATAAAATCATGAGCCTATAGCTAGTTAATGTTAAATCATCTCATAAATGATTCATAATTAACATGCATAATTATACAATTAAAATTATACTTAGTTCATAATTAATAAATTAATCTTAACATATATATATATATATATATATATATATATATATATATATATATATATTCTAAACCACACTCTTCTTTGTAAATACACACTATTAGCCTATTTTATCTATAGGAATAGTAGTTGTTTCATTGATAGCACCAATAGGTAAAGCAATTTGCCCAAAAAAGATCTATGAGTAAACAATCATTATTTTTCTTCCTTCATGTCCTAAGTGAATTGAACCTTGGCTATCTAAATAAAAGACATTGAAGCCAAAATCATCTCCTTACTAGCTTCTATGATAACAATATATTCCACCTTAGTAGTGGAGAAAACTATAATTTTAGTAGTGGACAAAGCTATAATTTTCTGTAATTGAGAAACAAAACTTATGGTAGTTACACGGGAAAAGGAATATCAATGACCCTGACTTTATACCCTAATTCTAATTTTGTTCCTGATTTTTTTTAGGTCCACTCGTTCCTCAGACCTTTATGTCCATAGCTCAGTTAGATTTCGTCACGAGCTTGCTTTGTAGGATAAACGGTCATTAAAACGACGTTGACATAGATGCCTCCTGGCTAATTTAACCCAAAATTGAAACCAATTTTGCCCTAATTACTTCCCCAAATTGAGATCAAACGAAATCGATCATCTCAAGCCTAATTTCATCTCAACGGCAACGATTCTCTTCCCACCCCACATAGATTTTGAAATCAAAATGGGGATTTGTTGTTCTTGCTCTAATCTCCTCTAATTTATGTCATCGAAATCAAACCCTAGAATTTCTTCTCCCCTAATTTCTGTCATCAAAATCAAACCATAGAATTTGTTCTTGCCCTAATTTCAACCCTAAATCGTCTGTGTCGCTTTTTTTTTTTTTGCATATTCTTGGTCTATAGCTCCTTTCACCTATTTCTAACAAGAAAAAATTATCTGTATTCTGAATACCGAACCACACCTGTGCTATTGTGGATTAAGAGCCAAAATGTGGACCTCTTGGAAGGAAACCAACCTTGGTAGGAGGTTCTTTGCATGTCCTAATTCTAGAGTAAGTGTTTCCCATTTGTATTTTTGTTAATTTATTAATGTAATGCAATGTTACATTGATTGTGATGTATTCTTGTTGCAGGATAACCAATATCGATTTTTTCTATGGTGTGATCCTGAATTGTGTCAGAGGGCAAAGATGGTGATTAACAACTTAACCAGGGAGAATAAGTAGTTGCAAAATGTTTTGAACCGTAGCTCAAAAAGATCCCTACCATTCCCTATTTTGCCACGTAAGCTAACGAATGTTGATGGTAAAGAAAATATCCATCTTGAATTTTTCCAGGTTGCATAGTTGTGAAAGGCGCACCAAGGCGCAAAGGCCTCTTAGAGCCTTAAGGCACAAGGTGCACTTAAGGCACAGACTTTTTTATGTAAGACGCACTCCATTTTACATATATATATATATATATATATTTAAAAAAATATAATCAAATATAACAATTATTTATCATCAAATATCATCTAAAATCTCAATCAAATCAATAAAAACACATAAACAATACATCTAAGCATAAAAATTCATAAAACATGTCAACAAATCTAACAAATCCAAACTCAAAAGTTTCTAAAACATCCATAGAAATTGTCAATAGAACATGTCAATATGCAAACACATATCCATTATCCAAATTCATAAAACATCCAAACAAAACACATTAAGATAACTAATTTTTCCACAACAACCGATCCTCATTCATCCTCCACATCCACATAATCATCATCATCATCATTGAAGCCTTCTTCATCCTCCTCATTTCCCCAATAATCTATTTCTTCATCTATTAATGAAAGAGAAGAAATGGGTTTGGAGCTTGAAGCTGTGTGATGCCCCCTTGATGTTGGTTCTATTGCAGCATGCTTGAGCTTGCTTTAGCTCTAGTATCAAATCTAGGCTCCTTGGCTTCACTTGCTCTAGCAACATCACCCTATGTCAAGTCATAATCATCAAACACTAAATCATCTTGTACATTTACATGGTCATGAGAATCTTCATCATCCATTCTTCCTATTGACCACTCATTGCTCTCATCAATTTATTTCAAGATTATTGGGTCAATTGTATCATGTTCATCGTACCTTTTCTTCAAGGCTTGATTATACTTTATGTACACCAAATCATTCAAACGTTGATGTTCTAATTTATTCCTCCTCTTGGTATGAATCTACAAAATTTATAAGCACATGAATACTTTATTACTCATAATTAATATTTTTTAAAGTTTTTAAAGCACATAATATTACTTACGTTTTCAAAGATACTCTAATTCCTTTTACAACCTAATGCACTACATGTTAGGCTGTTAGGCTAAGGACCTTCACGGTAAACTTTTTCAAATTTGGAGCTGAAGCTCCAAATAAAGTCCACCATTCAACTATAATATAGATATAAAATGATTTAGTGATGAAATTCAAAACAATTCACCTATTTTCGAGTATATAAAATATAATATAATTGTAAAACCCGAGAAAATTCTAATTTTCTGAAAAAGGGTAAAATGGTAATTTCACAACCAAATTTTTCATATCTTGATTGGTGAAACTGACTTCACTGGGCAATCGCCTCACGAATCAAGGCTCTCACGTCGACCAGATGTTTAATTTCACGCTTCGATAAGAACCTGGGTAATACGTGACACTCTGCATAGTTCGAAAGGGCTCAAGAGATGCCACGTACATGTTTGTAATTAGTCAACATTGTACCAATAATACATTGGCGACACATGACATGATGCCATCGATAAAATCTAGCAAAGAGGGATGGGTGGATAAGGAAATCCAAGAAACCAATGGATGCAAGGTCGACGCTGCTGAGAGGACAAGTCCTCTTGACTCCAAGCTTTCAACCTGATTCGGTATAAGGAAAAGAGATAGTGGGAAAAAAGAAAAGAGTAAGGTTTTTAGAGAGAGAGTGCTCAAATTTTCTCTAGATTTCCCCAAGGACAACTGCTTAATCCTTCCTAAGAAGCCAAGAGTTGTTTCCACTAAAGAGCTATGCGTGATACCGATTTTGCGGGAGTTTCGATAACTCCGGAGGTAGTCTTCTCCACTTGAGTTATTTTCTACTTAAGAGCCATTTGCAGAAATGGTTTGGATGGTGTGAGGTCGTGAGTGGTTAAGTTGGTCATCCCCAAAACTAGAATCAATGTCAATTTTGGACCCATTTTAGACAAATTCCAACGCTTCTAATGAAAATGGACATTGTGTGCTTAATTCAGGTGTTGTTGCTTGATAATTGAATAACATGCAAATCAGGTGTGAGGTATAACCATCCGTGGAATTGTTTACGCTTGCTGTAGTTTATAAATATTCATGTGTGGATATAAAATAAAATGCATCGCATCATGTATTTGTTATCGCCCATGTGAGCCGATTTTGGTATTATTGCCTTGAAAGGATAACATGTTGTTGTATGTTAATTTTTGTTAATATATGCATGTTTGATATATTAACATAAAAGTTGTAAGTGGAGTTCTTAAGATATCAGATTTACATGCACTCAAGACCCGTAATAAGAGCGCGAGTGCATGACAAATAAAATCGGAGGGTTGTCCAAACAAGGAATTATTTTGTAAAACTATTAAAATAGAATTTTATCGGAAAGTTGTCCGAAGAATTGTATTGGGAAATCGTCCAACAATTCACGTCGGAGAGGCCCATGAATTATTTCCCGGGAGGGAAGCCACCTAACAAACTACCCTGGTGGATCGTCCAACGTGATTTGGTATATCGTGAGGGTTGCCCACAATTAAAACAAATATTTTTGTTAAGATCTACTTTCATACATGACATAAAGCTGTGAGGGAGTCGAAGGAGGACTCGATACATGGATCATATGTAGATATTCAAGTAGGATCATGCATTTGCTTGAATGTGTTTGGTTGTCATTACATGTGCACTTAGGTGGGGAGTAACCCATGTAGGGGAATTCAACTACTGGGCATTGCTCACCCTGTCGAGGGAAAATTATTTCAGGTACAAGGAGTGTTCGGGAAGACAACGCTCATTAGAGGCCGCTTTTGAGAAGAGAGCCGACATGTGGCTTTGCTTACGTTTTGTAAAACATGTATGAAATATTACAATTGAAACATGTTTGTATTAAGAGTGATGTAGCAAACTCTTGAAACTATTGTAATATAGTTGGATATAGTTTCATATATGATGTGTAGGCCAATGTACATTTTTACCATGTGTGGGTCTCATGATATGAGACATACAGTTGATCTGGCATGCCCACGGGACCCTGAAATTCGTCATAATAAATTAGATAAAAATTTTAAGTAACTAACTCTGCTTGGTCTTTCTTTCCTAATAGTTTCGAGTCCATTCCAAATACTCCTTCTACTTATATATAATTAATTACTACCGCCTTCTCTCGTATCAACATCCTTTATCAGCCTTTCAATGCATTTATATAATTATCTCACAATGGCTTCATCATGCTCCACCTTTGGTTTATCATAGAAGACTTATGGGTTTAAGAAGTAGTATGAACTACCACTTCCGCATTAGGGGTGAAAAAATGATCCATCGGCCCTTTCTCCCTTGATCTTTTCGCACTACCTCTACCCCTATTGCTTCCTCCATGTGAAATATTTAGGCAACCCTTCTACTTTCAACTTCTTCATCAATGTCTTCAAAATCTTCATTTCTCATATTCAATTGCTCCTTTTGATTCATTTTCCCATTCATATAATCTTCCATCTCTTGTCTAACATGAACCTGGCATTTCGTACATTTTTTGGCATTTCTATGTCCACCTCTTGTCTAACATGAACCTGGCATTTCGTACATTTTTTGGCATTTCTATATCTACCAATAAGATGTTGTTTGTGTCTATAGATGTCTCCCTTGGTTACATTATCACAAAAGATACAAATAATTGTATTCAAATCTTTTTCATTAGGTAATCGGACATATTTCCATCTTGGGTTTTTTCTTTCACTTCCACAAGTAGCTATGGAGCGAACTTGAGTCTCATTTTCATTGACATTGGAATACATGCTTCCTTATTCCAACTTTGAAACAAATCAACTACAACACAATAATAATTGAAAAATAAAAATTGAGACATTTATTATAAAATATTTAAAAAAAAAAATCAAATGAGTCATATGGCTCATGATGTCATGGTTACAACTTACATGACTTCATACTTGAATCATTTTACTACTAAAATAAAATAAATGAGTGATGAGACTCATTACTCATTTACATAAGCTAAATCATGAACCAAAATCATCAATAAATTGAAGAAAAAAAGTTAAAAGTAGAGAAAACAAATACCAATGGAAATGAGAGATTTTTCCTTTTTTCCAAAATTTTCTTGCAATTTTCTTGGCTATTTTGGTTAATTTTTGGCCTCTTATTCTCTTTCACAGTGGTTGGGAGTGTTAGGGCTTTTTTTTGGCTTAAAACATGGCAAAAATGAGGGATGGAAAAGCAAAATCACGATTATTAGGTTCGCAGTGCACCACTGCTTTAGCCTTCCGTACAAACGACGCCGTTGATGCCAACGGTTTTTTTAAATCATGCGCATCCCGTAACAACGCCGCTTCGATTGCCATTGTCCAAAACGTCGTTGTTTTGGATATGTTTTAAGTCACTTAAACGACGTCGTTTTGGGATGAATTAAAAATAATTGTGTTAGCTAAACGACGCTATTTTATGTCCCGTAGAGACTAAATGACGTTTGTTTTTGGTCCGTTGCGCAAGAGGAAACCCTAGTTCCCGAACTTCTGCTCATGAAGAAAATCGAACAAGTAAGAGTAAGAAGAGGAAGAGGAAGAAGAGGAAGAAGAAAAGGAAGAAAACATACCTACTCGAAGGCGCGCCTGTGGAGAGCTTTGTGCCTTAGGTAAGACGCGTGCCTTTGATGCCTTCACCGGGCCTCGTGAAGGGGCATCACTGCTCAAAGTAGGCATCATGGACCACGCAGATCGCTGTGCTTGTGTCTAGGCAAGCTTTTCACAACTATGAAGGGGTGTTGAGATGTCACAAGATAGGACATTGAGCTTAAGACACTCTTCCGAGAAAATGATAGGCCTTGAGACAAACCTAAATTTTATTTTCTTACTGTTGCTCAAAATGTGAGTGAAATCTAGACAAAATCGAAAATCTAGGATTTGAGATTTAGAAATGATTCTTGAAAAATTGTTGGTGTTGAAAATAAGGAAAGAGGAATCAAAGAAACAAAAATATGGAATCCAAAATTCTATGTTTTTTTTCTCAAAAACCAAACAAATTTGTCCATATCGAGACTTGAATCCTGCTCCTCCCTCATCTTTCTATGTCGAACTCTTAAACACTTAGTCTTATTAGTAAAAGAAAAAAAATATTGTTAATGTTTAAAATAATATTGATTTTTTTGAAATTAAAAAAATATTGATTTTTTGAAAATAAAATAATATTGATTGAAAACAATTAATATTCTTGTATGAAAGATATAATTTTAAGATTTCAAGATATAGATAAGTTTTCCTTAAAAAGATATATATAAATTTGATAGTGGTATGAATTTTTTTTGAAGGAAAGAAAAAGGAAGCAAGGTTTTAGAAAGAGACTGAACTGAGATGAAATCTGAGGGAGGATTGAAACATCTCAATCTGAATCCGAACCCTGGTCAAGACCAGACCTAGCTCCTCAATCTATCTACGATACAACCCTAGAATTTCCAGAGATCGAGATCACCTCAATGAATCCATCGTTTGTGCTCGTCCCTACCTCAAGCTCCTTTTGTTCGAGCTACAAGTTTCTGTTTTGTGTTTTTACTGAAGTTTCCCATCTATGATTGTTTCGTATTCCTTGTTCTTTTTAATTATTTTATTTTTGGTGCTTATTCGTTTGGTTGTTGTGAAAGCTTTGAGAAAAGAAAATAAAACGGAAACACTTCAATAATTATTCGTTTCGTGTTTATTCCGAGGGATTCTCGAGCTTTTCTTTATAGTAGCTACTCTGTTGTACCCACTTCAATAATGCCTCATGTTTATTGGTTTAATGGAACTGGTTCTTGTTTGATTCTGGGATTGTGTTTCTTTAGGGAAGTGAAACAAACATAAGGGAGAGCAGCTTCAGACAAGCAGAGATTTGTTGATCAGTAGGCATCTCTTACTTGACTGATCATTCAGCATTTTTGGGATTCCTATTTAGATACGATTCCATAATGTGATAATCTTTACTTTGGTAAATTATTTTGCCCAAAATGCATCATTATTATTCAGCAAATGCAAGATCTATGCATGGAAGTCCTGTGATTTTCAGTTGATTCCCTTAGCAATACAACCTAGATCCAATTTCAGCATGCTCGTAATAATGACATCTAGTCTTGACACAATAGAAAGATTTTAGGGGACAAGGATTGGGAATTTTATTTCACTAGGCAAAGCAAATTAGATGGAGTTTCATTTGTTTTTTCTTCTACAAGCATATAAAGTAAATATATTAAAAAAGCACCAAAGACAGCATAAAAGGGCATGGGATGTATACTCTTAGAATTGAAGAAACCTATCAGAAAAAAAAAAACTCTGAAAGGAACAAGGGCAAAGTGAGAGGGAGGCACAGATGGGCAGGGCACAAGTGTCATCCATGGGCATTGAGCAGCACCACGTCTGCACTTCCAGTGATCTAAGAGCATATTGTTTCCATGCCTTTCTCAAGATTTTTTTGGCATTAATAACTTTGGTTTTGAAATCTTTTGATACACTTTAAGGGCATGAGTTTGACTTGAAATCAATTTTTTGTCTGATTCTTTCTCTGTCTTTTGATGTCATTTTCAAGTTTGGTTGTAGCTTCACCAAAGCCTACTTGCTCACTTCTCTTTATTTTTGTATCAGTTACTTACTGCACTTGACTAGGTCCATCTATAGATGTTTTCGCTTATATTCTCTTCACTTGCAAGTTTTTATCACTGTGGATACCTGAATGACAGTAATAGTTGCACGATTGATTTACATTGCAGTTTCCATGAGCTCCTTGTACTTTCTCCCAAAAGGTTTCTAAATACTTATACATTGTTTATGTCTGTTCCTGGCTGAATGTTTCATCATGCTTCGCTTCCTATAGAACTAACTCTGTTTATCTGTATTATTTGTACATCTTCCTATAACCAACATTTACTACTAAATTACGCCTTTAGTCCGGTCTTCATATCCTCTTGTTTTTATTCCTATTTTAATATCTTCTGAAGGTCTTTAAAGACATCATGAAGTCCGGCATACACAAACTATTCCTATATTATTATTCATGTTTATTTTGTTCCCGCTATCATAGCTTTTATGTCCGTCCAAGACCGTGATAAATATGAACCACTTGTTCCTGGACCTTTTCTTTCTTAATCCTTTTATAGCTATAATAATTAATCATAAGACAAAATCCATATCCTACCTTCTTAATTTATTCATAACTGTTTCAATACTCTGTATGTGACTATAGTGTCGCCTAAGACAGATTATTTTATTTCTCCCCCTCCCTCAGGTGGGAAGAGAGTACACACAATGGAAGTTTCAGGCCAAGGTGGGTGGGGCAAGGCAAGTTTTTCTTTTTTTTTTTTTTTTTTTTTCTTTTTTCTTTTTCTTTCTTCTTCCTTCTTTTCCTCTCTCTCTCCTCCTCCCCCGGTTCCCTGCTTGTGAACTTTTTCTGCAAGGTTATTTTTTCTGCTAACTCACCTATTTATTTAAATTTTTTCATACCTAATTCGGATCTATTATTTCAAGTAATTTTGTTCCATATTTATTTGCTTGTCTCGAGGAACCCGCCTATAAGGTTGTTCGACTAGATTCTCCCTTGCTCTAAGGTACAACCTTGTATTTATCTGGAAAAGGGCTCAAAGTTAGCCATTTATTTACTTGTCTTGTGTTCTTTATAAGTCCATAAAACTTATATGAAGAATGTACTGCAGCCTTGTATTAGTATTTTCTCTCCCACCTTAAGGTTCTTGAATTCCTTTTAATACTTCTCTTCTAATCCTCGATCTAATTTTGGTCTCTAAGTACTTGGATTTGTTTGTAATGCTTTTCTATATATTCCTTTTATATTCCATTGCATACTTTCGTAATTCTAGAGTTAATTATTTTCGCACATTATTATCCACCTACATATTCCTATATATTATATTCATCACCAATATATGATATTAATGACAACAGAAAAATTTCCACCCAAAAAAGAATTCATTCCCATTACTGATTATTATTTTAATCTTTTCTTTAAATGATGATTATACTTTTTAAAAAAAAAATGTAAATTTTCTTGTTTCTTTTTAAAATTTCAATTTCCAAAAATCTTTGGCTATTATCATTATTTTCTTTTTTATCTTTCCATTTATTCAAATTCGTTCTAATTTTAAAAAATGATATTATCATCCATATTTCAAATTAAAATCTAATTTTCTAAATTTGGCAAATTCAAAAATTTATTTTCTTTACTCTCAAACTAAAATACACCTTCATTTAGAAATCCAACTCTTTTTAAAATTTTCCTAAATTGAATATTCACATTCTCAAAATTACAAAATTTTGAATTCTTTTTTTTAAAAAGTAAATTCTTCCTTTCAGTCCAAAGTCAAAACTCATTTCCTTAATTGGTATGTGGATAGTGTTGCATACGGAGATTTTTGTGCTCGTCATCCACCGAAAACTTTTCTTAGCTATCTGTCTTCCCTGTACAAGGACTCCAATACTGTTTTTTATGTGAATCTTGCTTCTCGGGATGAGAACCGAGAGAGGAGGCACGACCTGGTTCGCGATCGAAGCTAAGTCGATAGATATTGTCGTTGAAGATCATGGGAAGAAATTGAAAGGTTATATTTGGGAAAGATGTAAAGGAAGGACTTCTTGGGTAAGATTTGGGATTCTGACCTCAAAACTTTTGCTAGGGTGGAGGATTGTGTAATGATATCGGGAGAAGGCTGGGCTCTGGGTGGGAGGAAGAGGGCAGACAGTTCATCCTGTCTTGACGATTAAATAAGGCAGGAAATTATCTATTATGCTCGGTGAGAGATGCAGGCGGGAAGAGATTCAACATAGGCGTGCAGGGAAGGGGTTTGGCCAGTGGGTGTGGCGCTGCTTGCGAGGGCTTCAGAGCATTTGGGTGTAGTTGTTAGAAGGGGGCAGAGGGTGGGGTTTTGTGGGGGAGACCTCGGTAGGACTCCTTTAGGTCGAAGTGATTAGATGAATGACAAAGGAAGCGATCTTTATCACGGAAGTGGTAACTCCAAATTCGTTAGCATGTGGGGAGTCTGTTTGTATAGAGGTGGGGGAGGAGGACTTTAAGGATGGGTTGGGACAGATGGAGTGTTGTTTGGTGGGCTAGTGGGAGGAGGCTTCGTCCCCCATCCTAGAGTTGGAGGCTGTCAGAGAATGTGCAATCTCTTCGTGGATGCCGAGGTGGCTTAATATGGCAGGCGGGCGGGAAGCTGTTGCTCTTTGGAATTTGGGAGACCCGACGAGACGGATCGGAGTCCTCAAGTTTCGAAGATGGAGTCTACGGGGTTATCTTCTGCACCTAGAAAGATGGAACTTGAATCTAGGTTGTGTTCGGAGCAAGGATTAGGGCAATGAGGTTTGGGTCAGGGTGGTGGGCCTCCTTGTCCATCTCTAGAATCAAAATGTACTGAAAAAGATCGGCGATGAATGTGGCGGTTTTATCGCAGTGGATGAGGATACATCCTCCCTTGTTGAACTATTGCGGGTGATGAATACACAATTGAGTGATAATTATAACGGAATCTAACACATTTAAATCACAATGTACTCACATTTGGCATAAGAACATGTACTTGGCGATCTCTTACGTGTTTTTAGATTTGTCAGGTCTTTCGGGTTTAAAACGTAAGTGCACGAGGATGGCTTCAGGAAGCCAGTATGAAGCGATGGATGTGGGTGAGAAAGTGACGAAGTTTGGGGCAGTGAAACGAGGAAAGCACCGGAGGACAAGTCCTACAGGTAGAACTTCCAAGTCTAAGGTAGAACTTCTTTGGAAATTGGCGATGGACAAGTCTGGGGTAGAACTTGAGTCCCTACAGGTAAGAACTTCTCTTTGGAAAATTAGCCGGTAAAAGCAAGTCTAGGTAGAGACAAGTCTAGGTAGAACTTCTTATGGAACTTGCGGGGTGTCGAGGAATTCAATCAGGACGTGAGGGCACTTTCGTGCGAACTGAATGGAAAATCACTTTGGAGGTATAAAGGGGACACAGAGTATTAGGGGATCTTTGAAGTCTTTTTAGTTTTCTCTTGAGTTTGGGTTCTTCACTTCTAGGGTTTAGGTTTAAGAGTTTTCTCCATTTTTTTTGGGTAGGTACTTTGTAGATCGAGTTTGGTTCCATTCTTTTAGAAGTTCGGATTCAAGAGTTTGTAATCTTCGACATCATTTAAATACGCTTTAAATCTTAGCATTCCATATTTTCTATTCTCGGGTTTACAAGTCGATTAAATTTCCATAGTCTTGTTTTTTTATGTTTAATCGTTCTTAGATTCTTTAATTGTTCATCTGAGTTTTATGGAGTTCCGACCTGCTGGCACGGGATCATACGAGCTCACCACAGATCAAGGTAAAACCCCTCAATTCCTCTCTTGATTTTGATGGATTGTACTTAATATTGATCACTTGTGTAGAAAGGTTTTACTAAATCCTTAGTTGGACAAATTCTTGACAACGTGTTAACGAGATATTCCGTTACGTTGTGTGATCATAATGCCAACTAGGGTTCATTTGAGCCGAGAACAAGTGTTTAGTATTACTTGATCATCTCTATTTTCCAAAAGCATTTAGATGATCATATGAACATTTTATCAATGGTTCCTAGATGAGTTTATAAAATAAGAGGTGGGACTTACTGATCGAAGTGATGGAACCACAAAAATCCCGACCAATTGTCTTTCTATTTAAAACATTCAAACCGATCGACCATTGATCAAACAACCGCAAACCTCGAGTTTTCTTTAAATCATACTTTTAGTGGAGAATAGCTCTGATGATCAAAGATCGGACCACTCACTGTGGAGGTGACACGTGGATTCGCGTGTTCTGATGCTAGGCGGTATAATTCCTACGGCAGGGTAAAATTCTAGGCATACTAATCAGGTGAAGCATTTTTAGGCGCCGTTCTTGCAGTGATGGCGACTAACAAGTTGATCTGAAGGGAGAAATTTAGAGTGGTCTACAGTGCATTGCAAAATCCGATCACGTTCTCCATTTTCTTTTTGTTTTGTTTTGTCTTTTGTTGAAATCGTTAAGTGTTTCTTAGACGAGTAAGTGTAGTGCATGTCAATACAGAGACCATAGCGAAACAGATTAGTCGAAGTAGCCCTAGAGGCGCAGAGAAATCCATTATAAGCCAGTGTCTCGAGATAACATTTTACCTCGATACATGAATCCACGAGAATCGTAGGGGACTCATGAGCCTCAGCGACATGGGGGCCGTACTCGCTCTGACCAAACCCCGGTGATAGGAGGAGGAAATGGTAACCTTAAACCCTGATCAATATAAGTTCCTCACGCTCGTACCTGTGATGTAGAAAGGCAGCGAGGAAGTGCGTATAGAGGACCATCCTGAGTTCTTGTATTCTCTGCTGCAGTGGGGCCCGGTAGTTCAGTGAGTCGAGAGTAGTCAGTCTTCTGCACAGTATACCCAAGGGTTCGAATCGAGAATCCTTACTCATTCGTGAGGGTTTGGGGATGTCTGCGGTGCGATTTTCCTCCTCCACTTGGGTTCCCCCCTCTCCATATCTGTTTGGTCTTATTTCCTTTTTCTTTAAAAGGAGAAAGCGTCTGGTTCCATTCCCTTGCACTAATTCGATCTTTACGTGAGGCTTATGCGGAATAGATTCCTCGATAAGTTTTCCCTCCTTGCGCATCTTAATGCCCTCATGCGAGCACAATTCGAGCTTTTACGAAAGGCCGGAGTGAACCACTTTGCGTGGTATGGGAAAGATATAAGGATCTCCTCCATGCTATCCCTCATCATGGGTTGGATGTTAGACCAATTGTATACTTTCATCAAGGATTATCTCACAGGTAATAAACGGTACATCAAATGATGTGTGCGGGAGAATTTTATGAAAGAGTGCGAGGAGGCAATTGACTTTGACACTATAGCGAGAAACGCTCGAACTTAGGAGACAAACACTTCTTTAGACCACTGGAAGGAAGGTCATAGCACACACACTTTGGTGGTGGAATCCACCACTGGGAGAATGATGAGTTGCGGGCCCAGAGATTGCCAATTTAATGAGGAGGTGGGGCCGTAGAGATGAAGAGAGTGAGCGGGTAACTGGGTACCTCGAATACCCTCGATACTTATTGGACTGGGGGAGTGGAGGAACCATCGTTATATCACGATGACCTACACACTCGACCATTTAGCGCGAATCTTCCTCGAGTTAAGGGCATTCCAATTGAACGAGCCCAGCGCCATAACTACCAAGGAAACCTTTGACTCCCATACTGCAGAAACATACAATCTGGTTGGGGTAAGCATCCTAATTTTAGGCTGGAGAAATGAGGAGGACACCTAACACCTTGAGCAACCAAGGCCCTCACTATCGAACCAAGGTTTTCCAAATTCCATTCCTCCGTTTCAGAATCAAATACAGGATTTCAGGAAATTCCGATCAAGGTCATCGTCAGAGACAAGGGAATCAAAACTCACGACCTTACCAACCTCCACATAGAGAGAAGTATGGAGGACATAGTCACACGATTCGTCTGAGCCGTGAGCTACAAACCGCAGGAACCATTTGCTCACGAGATGATGTGAGATCCCGGATAACCAGTTAACCTCATCTATGATGGCATGACAAGAAAAGGGAAACTTCCATCACAACCCGTCGAAACCCACGAGGTCGAAGCGGTGTAGGAAGTTTAGGTTCCGGTGAGGGTACCTTTGAGCGTGTAAAGCGGTCCACTACCCTTCGAGTGGTAAGGTGGTCGCCAGCTATTCTGACGAGGAACCATCACAGAGTCTCATAGTGAATTAAATTAGAGAGGATGAAAATCGAGACACCTCATTGTCCACTAATACAAATGACAAAGATAAACAACCCGGGGAAGATAAGTCTAACCATATCCCTCCGGCTCCATACCCTCGTAGAATTTAAGAGCACCCAGAAGAGAAGTGAATAACCATGTTGAAATTTATGAGTTGTTCAAGCAAGTAAGCTGAACATTCCTTGTTAGAGGCCATTACAAATCCCATCATATGCTAGATTTACGAAGGACTTGTGCACGGTAAAAGGAAACTAGGTGTCAGCGAGGAGGCATTCATGGTGAGACAATCGTCCTGGTCGAACTGACTTGCCCCGAAAATACAGACCCGAGGTAGTCTACTATTTCTATAGTAGTTGGAAATTCAAAGTTGGGGCATGCTTTGAGCTGGACTTAGGGGCAAGTGTTAATACATTGCCTTACTCGACATGGACCTAGGGTTGGAGAATTAGAACTGACCTGATATCACCCTCGATTAGGTGGCCAGTAGTGTCAAATTCCTAGGGAATAGTGAAGGATGTCTTGTCCCGAGTGGACAGAATTTTACTTCCACTATCGATTTTGTGGTGCTTGACACTCAGCCGGTAGTGAACGAGGAACTCGATTCCATTAATTCTTGGTCGACCATTCTTGGCAACTGCTAATGCCATTATACATTGTAGGGGAGGCTAATGACACTTTCATTTGGGGCATGTTGTGTCCCGAATATTTTCAATGTAATCAAAGGGAATGGGGATGAAGAAGACACGTGTGAAATTAATATGATTGACTCAGGTAGTGCAAAAAATACACGGATAATACTCACATGATGATCCTCTTAAGTCGCGTATGCAGTCCATTGAATTGGGATGAGAAGTGACCACTTTAGGTCGAGTTTCTCCGGCTCTATAATTGAGCATAAAGATGTATTTGGAAGTTAACGGTGGAATTACTGATTTGAACCTTTGCCACGAATGAGGAGAGGACATTGCCTTGGAGAAGCCACCCTAAGCAGGCTAAAACCTTTACAACCATCTTAAATATGCATTCTTAGGGAAGCATGACACTTTTCCGGTAATAATATCTTCCTCCTTAGAAGGACTCGAAACTCGACTTTTTGGAAATATTGAAAACCTGCAGGCCTTTAGATTGCAGACCCGATTACGAGATATTAAGGGAATCGGCCTTGATGCACACATAGAATTCACTTAGAGCGGACGTTAAACCTTCACAAGCGACCACGGAGACGATTGAACCCGATAATGAAAGAAGTGGTGAAGAAGGAAGTTTTCAAAGCTCTTGGATGTGGGGGTTATTTTTATTGCGGATAGTAAATTAGGTTAGTCCGACCACAATTAGTTCCTAAGAGTCGAGTCACAGTAGTTGCCAATGGCCATGACCCATTCACACTCGTGTCACTTGAGGATGGAGGTATTGCATAGACTATAGGAAGCTTAATGCGGGTACTAAGAGAACCATTTTCCTCTTAGTTTGTTGATCAAATGCTAGAGAGAGTTACGGGGCATGAATTTTATTATTTTCTTGATGGGTACTCGAAGTCTGATGGAAATTGAGATAATAGCTTTGGAAGATCGAGAAAAACTACATTCACTTGCCCTTTTGGTACGCCGCCTTTAGGAAAATGCCCTTTGGACTGTACGTACACGAAGCATTGTGATGCATGATGGGAATCTTGATGTTTATGATAGAAATCATATTGGAAATCTTCATGGATGATTTCTCGAGTTTTTGGTGACTTCGTTCGGGAGGCTGTTTAGATAACTTCGTAAAGTTTTGGAGAGGTGCGAGAGAAAAATCTTGTGTTAAATTGGAGAAATGTCACTTCATGGTAACCTGAGTGTCTTGAGCCACATTGTATCAAAGATGGAATCAAAGTTGAAGTAAGACGAAGTTAGCGATTTCCGACCTCCACACTCCTAAGTGTATTAGAGCGTAAAGGTCGTGCTTGGGCCGTGCTGGTTTTTATAGAAGGTTTATAAGATTTTAGTCTTCTGTAGACCATATGTACTTTTTCAAATAAAGATGTCCCTTTTCCACGTAGTCCACGAGCTTGTGACTCTGCTTTACTAGCTCGAAAACATGCCTGGAGTGTCACCACCCGATCATGCGGTCTCTAATTAGGACCTCCATTTTGAGATCATGTGCGATCTTAGTGATTATGCCGCCGTTTGTGTTGGGACGAAGGGGAGGACCAGGCTTTTGTCATTTACTATGCCCGTTAGACACTGGGTGCCCGGGCCCGACTACGACCACGAGAAAAAGAGTTTCTAGCGGTTGTCTTTGCTCTACAGAAAAATTCAGGTCATATATTGTTGGCTCCCCTGCGACCATTTTATAGATCATGCGGCTGAAGTACTTGCTCACATAAAGCGGGGATCTGAAACCCGAGGTAGCTAGTCTGGATTTTCTGTCGAAATTGACTTGACCATTAAAGATAAAGGGTCGAGAATGTAGTTCTTTGACCACTTATCTCGATTAGTTCAGTCGACTCCCATGGCATACCCGCAGGTGGTAAGCTTTCTGATGAACAAGATCATCCACAATCGTGTTTGGCTTAGAATGGTTGTGAAAAGTCTCGGTCGAAACGGTCCGGTTGTGCTGAGGTTATAGTGGAAAACTTATTGATTATGCACTAGTATATGGTGCGCGATGAGAGAGTTTCTGATATTCGCGTTCAAGCCTAGGAATTATTAAGTTCCCACTCGCTGTGACTAAGTAGGTAGAAGCGAGGGGATGAGAACGATTAAAGAAAAGGGTGATACCTCGGCGGGAGCGAGATCGACTAAGACTTTGAGTGAAGGCGAAGCGGCCTCCCTTTAGACCACGGTCCTCGGTGCCTTGACCCTCCTCTAAAGGGACCATTTCTTCCACAGTTCAGCTACTATGAGCACATGCTTTGATGAGGATGGAGGCGGCGGATCGAGGATGGTTGAAGTGCATCCCTTGGGAGGCGGGCGCGGTAGGCCAGACGTCTCTCAGGACTTGAGAGCCACGTCTTCGGGGAGGCCAAGCGATGGCGGATGCTACCTCTCCAGGTGGAGAGAGTGGTGGTGGGCGTTGTGGGCAGGAAGCATTCTATGGTAGGGATAGGGCGACCATAGTAATTGTGTTAAGTGTTCCTAGAGTGGTGTTGGCAATCGGGTAGTAGACCTTAGCCATGTTATGTGTTGCAGTTTTGATTTTTCCCATTTTCTTTCATTACACCCATGATCATTACAAGCATTAGACCTTTTTGATTCGGCTTATGTTTTACGTTCCTTTTGACTTTATGCATGATGGTTACATGTTCTATGTTATATGATTGCTTACCTTATTTGTTGTCTAGTTCACTATAAGCATGACTGCCCTTCTTAAACCCGTAATCCTTCTTTGAATAACCAAATTTGTGTTAACGATGTTATAATGTTCATTGTGTAAGAATGTAGTTAGGCAAATTGAGTCATCTTTGGTGCATCTTACTTGGGTCAAAATGCTCACCTCCACATAAGTCTTGTTTTGAGATTTTGCAAAACTTGATTATGCAGAGCGCCTTGTTTTCATACCTAGTGGAGTGATTAGGTCTAAATCTTCTTGGGGACTAGCGAGATGCGAGGACAAGGGGTGTGATGGTCTACGATTGAGTGATAATTATAGCGGAATCTAACACATTTAAATCTGATGTACTCACATTTGGCATAAGAGCAGTACTTCTAATCTCTGCATGTTTTTAGATTTGTGCGAGGTCTTCGGGTTTAAACGTAAGTGCCTGAGGATGTAAGCTCGGGAAGCGATATGAAGCAATGTGGATGTGGGTGAGAAATTGTGAAGTTTGGGGAACCAGGCGAGCGAGGAAGCACCGAGGAGGGCCGAGTCCTGGGTAGAACTTCAAGTCTACTAGGTGGGAATCTTTGGAAATTTAGCGGAGTGGAATGAGTCCTACAGGGTAGAACTTGAGTCCTACCGGTGACAGGAAAATTGGCGATGCGAGTCCTCTGGGTGAACTTAAAGTCTACGGGTGGGAACTTATGGAACTTGCGGGGAGTGTCCAATTCAATCCCAGGACGTGGGGCACTTTCATTAAGCCCAGACCAAAATGGGGAGAAAATCACTTTGGAGGGAGTATAAAGGAGGAGGGACCGCAGTAGGGGATCTTTTTGGGAGTCTTTTAGTTTTCTCTTGAGTTTGAGTTCTTCACTTGGGTTTGGGTTTAAGAGTTCTTCTCCATTTTTTTTGAGTGGTACTTTGTAGATCAGTTTGATTTCCATTCTTTTAGAGTTTCGGTTCAGAGTTTGTAATCTTTCGGCATCGATATTTGTGCACTTTAAATCTTAGCATTCCGTATTTTCTATTCTCGAGTTTACAAAGTCGAATTAGATTTCCATGAGAATCTTGTTTTTATGTTTAATGCGTTATTTGCATCTTTAATTGTTCATACAAGTTTTGAGTTCTAAACCCCTACTTCTTTACAAGTCATGCAAAGGAAACTCACCGATCAAGAGTAAAACCCCTGGTCCTCTCTTGATTTTTCAATGGATTGTGTAATATTGATCACTTGTGTAGAAGGTTTTAAATCCTTAGTTAGACGAGTGCCCGACAACGTGTTAGAGATATTTCCGGTACACGTTGTGCTTGATCATAATGCCAACTAAGGGTTCATTTTAATTGAGAACAAGTGTTTAGTATTACTTAATCATCTCTATTTTCCAAAAGCATTTAAAGATAAATCCTCCATCGAAGACCATTTATCAATGGTTCCTAGATGGTTATAAAATAAGAGGTGGGACTTACACAGTCGAAGTGAGTGGAGCCTAAAAATCGACCAATTGTCTTTACATTTAAAACATTCAAACGATCAACCATTCCATTAAATGACACAACACTACGGGTTTTCTTTAAATGTATACTTTTAGTGGAGAATAGCTCTGATGATCAATAGGAATGAGGACCACTCCTGTGGAGATGACACATGGATTCCCATGATATTCTGATGCTAGGCAGTATGAATTCCTAAACTGGGAATAGAATTAGGCATACTAATCAGCGGGCTAGAATTTTAGTGAAGTTCAAAGGAAGAGACACTCCTGAGACTTCTAAGGTAAGGGCAGGATCTAGAAGTTATTTACTGCAGTTATGGTGGGAATTGCCTCCGAAACTAGGGTTTGTTAGGCCTCAGGCAAAGGCGGTGGAAACAAGCGAGAGGATGGGACGGAAGACGGAGGCGTGATTCAGAGAAATTGACCAAAACTGTGGCTTGGGTATGAGAGGCTTAGGGCGGGGGGCTGGGTGGTTGGGTCATCAATGGTCGATTGATCCATTAGAGGAACCAGTCCCAGATACGGGTGGCCTTGTGGGGGCTGTTTCTCCTGCTGAGGTTGATAGGGAGGAGCCATCCCTTTTGACCCTCTCATGTCGGTCCAATTAGGGACACCATCTTTTGATGACCTTGATGTTTGGGCAGATGGTAAGCCCAATGGCCTAGATTTAAGGACTGGGGATGTCGAGAATACGTGGAAAGGGTGGGCCAAAAATGGCATTGGGCTTTAGTGGCCTGAGACCTGAGTCCATGGAAGGTTTAAGCTATGATGGGGTGGATGCCGAGGATCTTAACATTCTTATCATTGATGATTTGTCAAGAGATAGGGCTTCTTTCCCGAATGTATCTGATGAAGATGCTATGGAAAAAAGGTATGAGGATCAAGCTACTAATAATGGGGAGAATTATTCTTCTCCTCCCTCCTATTTCTGTCGAGATCTTATACCGAGTAACTCTTTTGGAATGGGGGGTTCTTCTGGCTTAGAGTTTATCAAAGATCAGAGGCCATTGAAAATGGTGACTGCGGACGGAAGAGTGGGGATTGATTGTGAGCCCAGGGGTTGGCAGGATTCAGGAAGAGGAAGCCTCTCCTTGGTTTGTTGACGGTATGTGTGGCTCGTTTGGGAAGATGGTACTACTCAGTTCGGTGATGAGTATTTGGGCTTTTCATGATAGGCTATGAGGGCGAGATTTTAAGATTTGTTCACGAAGGTCGAGGTGACCAACTTCGAACCAGGAGAAGGCGTAAAATACTTGAAATGCAAAAAATAAGTGAAGAAGTTGGAGTGTACGGTTAATTATAGCGGGAGAAGTAGTGGCAAAGGGGATGGAAGAAATAGGGGGAATTTATTTTTGAAGTTTAAATGAATCTAAAGATTCTGTCCTAGAATGTTAGCGGAGCTAATAATCTTGATAAGAGGAAAGTTATAAAGGCCTTCATAAAATCGCAGAGGGTGGATGTGGTTTGTATTTAAGAGACCAAAATTCAGAATATGGATAGTAGTTTTGTTTGCAGCCTTGGGGTTGAAAGATTCCTGGATTTGGGGGCTGCGAATGCAGAAGGAGCTTCAGGGGGGATCCTGGTTTTTTGGGACAACAGGAGTTTAGAGTTGGTTGAATTAGAAGTTGGTTTGTTCTCTGTTTCGTGTCATTTCAGAAACGTTGAGGATAACTTTCTTTGGAATTTTAGGGTTTATCGGTCAGGTTTAAGTCTAGGGAGGACTTTTGGGACGAATTAGGAGGTATTATATGTGAAGTGGGGCTTGGTGTGTCGGGAGGGGACTTTAATGTTGCTTCCGAGGGACTCCGGTGAGTCGTTATGGGTGGTCGGATCTCTTCCTCAGGAAAAGGTTTTATTGTGAGACTTGGGGCACGAGGACCTCCCTAACGGGGGGCCATTTTACTTGGAGCGGAGGTCGTGACAACTGCGCTAAGTCTCGGTTGGATCGGTTCTTAGTTTCTTATGATTGGGAGAAAATCGTTTCGGTAGGGAGTAGTTCAATCGTTCTCCCAGAGACACATCTCGGATCATTTTCCTATTTTGCTAGATGGAGGGGGCATCAGGTTTGGTCTAACTCCTTTTCGGTTTGAAAACATGTGGTTGAAGGTGAAGGTTTTAAAGAGTTGTTAAAAAGTTGGTGGCAAAACCTGAGTTTTTGTGGCACTTATAGCTACATACTAGCGGCCAAGCTTAAAGCTCTAAAGGGTATGCTAAAATCTTGGAATAAGGAGGTTTTCGATGAGGTGGAATCCAGAAAGTCCAAGGCTTTGCGCAAGGTGACTTTTTGGGATGATAAAGAACATGACTGGGTGCTGAATATGGAGGAAGTTGAGGATAGAGCTGCAGCTAAAGAAGACTCAGTGGTGTCTTGGAGAATATCTTAGGCAAGGCCCAATCATGAACTTTGGTGAAATAAGGTGATAGGAACACGGGCTTTTTCCATAGAATGGCTAATTCCCATAGGAGAAATTTCATGGGAAAATGAAAATTGAGGGCAGATGGGTTGAGGAGGAAAGTGAGATCCGAGGCATTGTCGCTTTGAGCCTTTTAGGACCACAGGGTGGGTGGCGCGACTACTAGTGTGACTCTCTCAGTGATTGGAACGAAGGATGCAACCAAAGTTGAAGAACCTTTTACTGAGGAGGAGGTTTTTGTAGCTCTTTCCGAGTTGAATGGGGACAAAGCCCTTGGTCCGGATGGCTTTTCTATGGCTTTTTGGTAGTTCAACTGGGAGTTTTTGAGGAATGACATTATGGGCTTATTCAAGGAATTTTATGATCACAGGAAGTTTGTAAGGAATCTGAACACTACTTTCCTAGTGCTTATACAGGGTGATACGGAGGATTTGAAGATTTGAGGGCCCATCGACAGTGGCGACTATACAAACTCTTGGCTAAGGTCTTGGCTAACAGGATTGAGAGGGTTATCGGGAAGGTTATTTCCTTGCCCAAAATGCTTTTGTGGAGGGAAGACAAATTTTGGATGCAGCTCTTATCGCTAATGAGGGGGTTGACTCCTGGTTAATAAAGAAAGGAGAGTGAGTGCATTATCTGTTTGGATATTGCAAATCCACATGATCACATAAGTTAAGGATTTTTATCCTTACGGTCTCTGGAAAAGATGGGCTTTAGGAGCAGATGGCTGCAGTGGATAAAATGGTGTATTTCGACAACTACTTTCTTAGTTTTAGTAAATGGTTCCCCCGTTGGCTTTTTCTGTAGCACCAGAGGCTTGAGGCAAGGGGATCCTCTCTCTCCTTATCTTTTCGTGATTGGCATGGAAGTGTTAAGTCGGCTTATTGACAGGGCTATGGAGGGAAATTTTTTGTTTGGCTACAAGGTTAGTGGAAGGGGTGAAGAGGGGCTGGTTTTGACACATCTATTATATGCCGATGATACTTTAATTTCTGTGGGGCAGATCGGATTCAACTTGTCTATCTGAGATGGTTGTTGATGTGGTTTGAAGCTTTATCGAGGTTGAGGATTAATCTTTCTAAGAGCGAGATCATCCCTGTCGGGAGGGTGGATGGTTCTGAGGCATTAGCTGCCGAGTTAGGTTGTAAGGTAGGGTCGCTCCCCGCCTCTTACTTGGGTCTCCTGCTGGGAGCTCCCCATAACTCCGTTGTAGTTTGGGATCCTATAGAGGAAAGATTTTGGAAAAGGTTGGCTCTTTGGAAACGTCAGTTTATTTCCTAGGGAGGACTACTCATTGAGGCACTCTGTCGAGTATACTTGATTTATTTTTATGTCCTTGTTAGTCTTCCCGGTATTGTAAAGATAAGGTTAGAGCATTATCCGAGAGGACTTTGTTGGGGAGAGGGGGTGCTCTTGAGAAAAAACCTCATCTGGTCAATTAGTTTACAATTTGTCTAGCAAAACAGAAAAGGGGTTTAGGCGTAAGGGGTATGACCAACCTAAATAGGGTGCTCCTAAGCAAGTAGAGTTGGTGATTCGCTAACGAAAGAGATTCCTTGTGGAGATTTGTCATGGGTACAAAGTTTGGGGAAGATGAAGTGGGTTGGTGTGCACATGTTCCTAATGGACCCTACGACACTGGTTTGTGGAAAGAGATAAGAAAGGATTAGGATTCTCGCCTAGAGTAAAGTTTATTGTTGGGAATGGTAGCGAGGGTCTGCAGTTTGGAAAGATGCATGGTCTTTGGGAAGTAACGTGTGCACTTCATTCACCTCTCTCTTTGCTCTGTTTGTGCATAAGAGGCCTCGATGGGCGATCTTGGGAGCCCCATTCGAGGGCCTTGGGGGTGGTCTCCTCACTTCATTAGATTGTTTAATGATTGGGAATTAGAGGAGGTGGAGAGGTTTTTCCTCATTCTCCACAACAAAAAGGTGTTACATACTTTGGAGGACAAAATCTTTTTGAGAGAGGCTAAGAGTGGGCTCTTTTGGTGTGGTTTGTCTACGGCCACTTAGATATTAAAGCACACCTTTTCCCTCAGACTTGCTGGCATGAGACTCTACGGGTGCCCACGAGGTGGGTTTCTTTGTGTGGGAGGCTTCTTGGAGGCGAGATACTCATCTCGATCGGCAAAAGAAGGGATAGAGCCTAAATGACAGGATGTTTCGCTGCGAAGAGGAAACAATTGTGCATCTACTCTGCATACAAGACGAAGTGCTATGGAACCTCTTTCTTGCATTGTTGGGATGCGATTAGGTTTTCCACTCCACAGGTGAGAGGAACTTCTTTTATCTTGACATGAGTTCTTTATTGGGAAAAAAGGCTCAAAGGCGTGGACCAAATGACCCCCTCTGCGATACGGTCCATTTGGTGTAGAGAAACAAGATTGCTTTTGATGATGGCGATGCTCACTTCATAGATTGAGCTCACTGTTTTTTGGTTTGGATCTTGATTAGTCATATTACAAAAAAATAAGAGTCTTTGATGGATTTCCTAGTATTGATGGGCTGTAAATGAGGGTTGGTGGGGATAGTAGTGGGTTGGTGGGTGTTTCTTTACCTTTTTCCTTTCCTTATCTTTGTTTTGCCTTTTGGCTGCTGGTATACCTTTTGGTAGCTGGCGGGCTCTTTTGTTTTGGTTTTAATAATATTCTATCTTTTACCCATCCAAAAAAAAAAAAAAAAAAATCTAAGTCGAAACTAATAATTATTTTTAATTATTGTAGTATATTGAACATTTCATAACTCATTGAATTGAGTTTAGAGTTCGATGGATCGAGAAAACTAGACGTAATGTTTCGTTTTCTTTTAGCTTTTTCAATATTCATTAACTTTATCTTTAAAAATACCCATATATTAGTTTTTTTTTGACATGGTTTGTTTAACTTAGATGAAAAAAATGATAATTTATTTTTCTTTAATAAATTTGGTTCTTATTTTAGTTTTTTTCATGGTGAACCATGATTATGCTTATGTCTATGACATTAGTAGTGATGTTTCCTAGAATATATTTATTCTTTTTGGACTTATAAAAAAAACTTGTCAGATTGAGAATATTCCTCGAATTTTTTTGGTAATTTGAAGAGTGAAAGTTTATGCCCAAAGGAGTGCATGTTTTGCGAGTTTGTGATAATACTTTAAAATGAACTAACTTGTTTTTTCATATGTTATAAGAATTTACCCAAGAATACAAGATATCTAATAGGAAGATTGGGGTCTTTAAAAAGGTGCATATGGCCAACGTGGGTAGTCGGACGTTTATCGGTTCTGAAGAACATCAGGACTATGCTTTCTCGTATAGCGTAGCATCAAATTTAGATTCCAAGTACATGTTAAAAACTACAATGAAGTGTCCCTTAGGTGGCAAAAAGATTTATGTTCGTATATTAAGATTTCGATACCACCTTTGAAGATTGGGTGAGTGGAAATAAGGATAGGATCGTGAATGAGAATAATCTCACTATCGACTTTTTGCAAATAATCTGATTTTTGAAAGACTTTCACATTCTTGTCGTTTTGAGTTTTAAACATTTAAAAATATTGATATTTGATTTATGTTCAAAATTTTGTAGTGATGTTTTGAGAGGCTTACAATACCTTGTTGACAAAGATAAAAATCTTGTTGACAAAGTGAAATTCTATGGAACTTTTAGCATCAAAAGCGTTGTCATTAAGAATGGGAGAGCAAAACTGGTGAACATTCGTGTTGCCTGTGATGAAAATACTTGTTCTCGTTGTGTCAATGACAATATTGCTTTCATATCAATGATAAAGAGTATCTTCAAGACCATGCCCGAACCATATGATCTTAAGCTACTCCTTTGTTTTCTGCAAGTTAACATCCCTGCTCAAGGGTAAGATTATAAGTTAAAAATTGGTTAAGTACGATTTTTTATTCTAATTTATGTTTTAAATGACCTAGTTTTCCTTGTACGTAGGAGGAAGAGATTATCAAATATTGACAATCCTTATTTTTTGGGGTCTCGGGAGTGGAGTGTACTTAGTTCGATTTCAACCATTTTGGAATATCTTCCTTTGAAGGTTGAAACCAGAATCATGATCTAGTTAGATTCACAATTAAGAGTTAATGAGGCTACATGGCTTGTAACTATATCACGATGGCCTTAATGAAGTTGAGAAAAATTACAGTACCAGATAATAGTGCCCCAGTTTTCTAAGGTTACTGTGAAATGTAATCATACATTTAAATGAGGTTAGATTAGCATTTTAGTTTGAATTTAATGATTTGATTATAACGACAATCAATTAATTTAAATCTAAATATTTGATAGGAAACAAGACGGTTTGAGGCCATCAAACTTAAATATAAACAAGTTCAACATATTTTGAATGATCTGTGGCCAAGTTTCGTGAGCAAGGTCCATAAAGTGTTGAATGATTTCGGAATTGAGGTCTTTATTTTTGACGAGTAAGTGTTATTTTACTTATTTATTTTAAATTTTAATATTGAATTAATACACTTGGGAATAATTTAATATCTTTGTATTTATGGTGTTTGCGATCTCGCTTAGAGGTGATGCGTTCTAACAGCGAAGAAGGAAATTTGGTCATCGGGCGTGCGAGGTGGGCTGCGACTGACAACACTCCTGCACCTTCCATATTCTTTTTTCTTATTTATAATCTGCCATGTCAATGAACATTTTATGTTACATGCTCGTTCATATGAAATTTTTTGTGCAAATTAGAAATAAGAATAAAGAAAATGGAAGGTCTTGATGTGTTTGTAACCTCTCGACGTCGATGGCGGCTGCTGCTCTTTCGTTTGGCGACGTCGCGAAGCTATATACCATAAGCTCAAGGCATATTAAGTATTCTAGTAATTAATATTAAAATTTAAAAATAAATAAGTAAATGGCACTCACTCGTCGAAATATGATTCGAAAATCATTCAGCACTTATGGACTTTAACTCAGAAACTTAACACGAATAAAAAACTATGTTGAGCTTTTGTTTATAACAGCGTGGCGTAATAAAATCTTGCTTCTATCGAAATATTTGGGTATTTAAATCAATTGATTTATTAAGTTGTAATATCGAAATCATTAAATTCAGAGTAAAAAATACTAATCTAGCAACATTTAAGTATTGTGAGTACATTCTGCGAGAATGCAGGAAACTGGGGCACTGTATGGTGTGCCCAGAGAACACCTTCATTAAGGAGCCATCATTTCTTTTGTAGTTACAGAAGCCAGGGATTTCTGGGGCAAGCAATCGTGATTCTATCGGCTTCGAAAGGAAGATATTCGACATGGTGAAGTAAAAAGTACTATATACACAGCCCCCAACGGGTGGGTATTTGACAATTTTTGCTCACATGTTATGCATTATAAGTGAAATAAAAAATCGGTAGCAGCATTACAGCCTGTCTTGCCGTGGCGAGGTGTAGCTGCGAGAGCAAGGAGGTAACAAGATGCGTATGGATCGGCATGATGCTGGAAGCTATAGCATCATTGATATGGCTGTGCATTGACACGAGGAACAGTATTTCCATCATGGGTAGCGCAGTGTTGCGCCGATTTTGCTCTCGATGCCTTGACAATTAACCGATGCTAGAAGTTCCGTAGGCCACTTTGTCCTTTAGGTATTACCAGCCTCTCAAAAACATCAGCACTTAAGAATTTGAACATAAATAAAAAATCAATATTTTAAATGTTTAAAACTCAAAAGCGGCTAGCTTTCAAATCGAGCTGACTACAAAAAATCGATAGTGGCTCTCACTTTACGATCTATCACATATTTCCACTCCGCAATCTCAAGGTGTATCTTGTAATTTATAATCTTTCCACCTAGCGACACTTCATTGTGGTTTTAACATGTGCTCGGGATCAACTTTGATGCTGCGCTATGCAAAGAAAGCAGTCTACGTGTTCTTACGAGTAAATCCCGAAACCCATATGTTGGCCATATGCTGCCTAGCTCTGCCTCCTATTATATTTTGATTATTGGGTAAATTCTATAACATATGAAAAACATGTGGTCATTTTAAGTATTATCTGGCTGCATATATTCCTTTCCAAAACAAACTCCTTATTCGAAATACCAAAGAAAGCCAGTGGAATATTCCCCGAATTTTTATAAGTCCCCGAAGAATAAATATATTCTAGGAAACATCACTACTAATGTCATAGACATAAGCATAATCATGGTTCACCATGAAAAAAACTAAAATATGAACCAAATTTATTAAAGAAAAATAAATTATTATTTTTTTCATTTAAGTTAAACAAACCATGTCAAAAAAAAATTAACATATGGGTTTTTTTAAAGATAAAGTTAATGAATATTGAAAAAGCTAAAATAAAACGAAACATTACCTCTAGTTTTTCTCGATCCATCAGAACTCTCGAAACTTGAATCAATGACTTGAGGAAGTAATCGATATATACAATAATTAAAAAAAATAATAGTGTGTAGTTTGACTTAGGAAATTTTTTTTTTTTTTTTTTTTGATGGGTAAAAGATAGAATATTATTAAAACCAAAACAAAACCGCCCATTTGCGAAAAGGTATCTGTGGGTATACAACGACCAAAAAGGCAAAACAAAGATAAGGGGAAGGAAAAAGGTAAAGAAACACCCACCAACCCACGACTATCCCCACCAACCCTCATTTACAGCCCATCCATAACAGGAAATCCATCAAAGACTCAGATTTTCTGTAATATGGACTTTAGACCAAGATTTTTCTGGCATTGACACAACGAGAACAAGTATTTCCATCACAGGCAGCACAAATGTTGTTCGCAAGTTTTGCTCTCCCATTCTTAATGACAACGCTTTTGATGCTAAAAGTTCTATGGGATTTCACTTTGTCAACAAGATTTTTATCTTTGTTAGCAAGGTATTGCAAGCCTCTCAAAACA
This sequence comes from Tetrastigma voinierianum, assembly GCA_016808115.1. Taxonomy (NCBI): domain Eukaryota; kingdom Viridiplantae; phylum Streptophyta; class Magnoliopsida; order Vitales; family Vitaceae; genus Tetrastigma; species Tetrastigma voinierianum. The sequence goes on along the minus strand of JAEQBH010002587.1, from coordinate 101,634 downwards.
TCATTGCAAAATTTTGAACATATATAAAAAACCATGGAGAATATAAAAATTATTTATAGTTTTGTTTCATAGTTGGTGAAAGGAATTTGTGAGTTAAGCCATCTAGTAATTCGAAGGCTTTCTATTGTACATTTTATATAAGCTTGCAGTTTTCATTCTATATGTGATTTGGTAATAATTTTCTGAAAAGTAGCTGTCAGGTTGACTTCATACCAACATGGCACTCAAAGGGTCCTTTTTATTCCATGCCAGGTAAACAATATGTTCTTTTGTATGTAAGGAAGGTGTACATTCGTTTGTCATTTTGAAACTTTTTAAAAAGGGTTATTCAAATACTTTGTAACTATTGGAATATCTGGATATTTGTGAACAACCCAGCAGACTCTTTGTGGACTAATGCCCTAGTATAGGATGGGATTTTCTCAATAGTTTGATGTATTGTTAAAATGTACTTGCATGCAATTTATAATATGTTTCAATAATACCTGGGTGTGCTATGAGATTTTCTCATAAATTCTGAGGTCTTTGCTTAGACGTACTTGTAAGTGTTTTATAATCTGTTTCAAAAATGCCCTGTTGTGGGGATTTTATCAGCAATTCCAATGTCTTTATCGAAATGGACTTGTTTCATGATCTATTTGAATTATTTCTTTGTGAAAGTTGGAAATTTTTATGAAGCTTGTAAATATCATTTTGTTTTATATAATAATGGTCTTACTTCAAGGTCTTCGTCAAAAGGGATTTGTACTACTTATATATTCTGTTTCAATTTTTGTTTTGTGCTACATTATTAGTTCTTCTTTACTCTTGTCCCTGTTTCATCACTATCAATATGTTATTTATGTTGCTTTTGGTTTTTCTTTGTACAGAGATGGATTGAAAAATCAGCCTAAAATTACTTAATAATTATTTTGCAGTGGAGAAGAGGTTTGAAGCTTAGTGGTGAATCTGCAGTTGAAAAAATTACTTTAGATGGTGTCCGGTGTTCTCATGTCACGTTGAGTGCAACCGTCCATGATGTACTATATTACATGAGCCCCATTTACTGTCAGGATATAATCGACTCGATACATTCTTTATCTTCAATTTCTCATTTCCCCTTTTCTTGCTTTTTATTTTTTATTTTATTATTTTATTCACCTATCGGTAATATTCTGTTTGATCATCTTGAAATGCTTTGCCTATTATTTATATTGTATGACCTTGATATATAAATGCTCAATAAATTAATAACCTCATAGATAAAATCTTTTTGGCCACAATTGGGGCCAATATTTTAATAAAATACCTTCCCTAATTATATAGAGGATCAATTAATAATTGAAAAAGCAAACAAAAATTCAAGTTATGTTAATGCGTTGCGAGCTACTTCTTTAAGCAATACTTTATGTTTTTTTTTTTTTTTTGATCTGTGGGGGCAATTGTTCTAAAGTAATTGGAATTTCATTTTATTTGGGAGATTGAATATCAGTTTGAATGTGACATGCACGGACTAAAGATTCATAACTTTGGCACTAGGTCTCAAATCAGTTGAACCGGTTATATTTGAAGTTTCTTAAGAGTAATCCAAGCTATGATGGGAAGGTATGGGAATGGTTGAATAGTCGCCGTTTTCATCCATAATATTTGACTATTTAAGTTCCTGATTCATATTTAATGTTCTCTTATTATGCTACATTTATACAGGTTTCAATATATGGTCATTCCTTAGGAAGTGTCCTCTCTTATGATATCCTTTGTCATCAAGACAATTTGTCCAGTCCACTTCAATGGATGCAATGTATATGGATATAAGCTGATAAGGAAGGCATATCAGTGGGCTGGGCTAGACCATCACAGGTTCATCAAACAGTGAGATTACAGACTGATCAATGACATTTTCCAAAAACATTGAGTGCCTTATGGTGGAGGGTTCAGATGTGGTTTGTTTTGTTAGTTGAATGAAGCGCAGGAGCTGAACCTTCTGTTACAGCAGATTTTGGAAAGAACCTTCTAATGGCTATGGACTCTACAACCGAAACACAACGTGACATATCATTAAATGGAAGTGTCCATGAACAAAGTTTGTGAGTTCTAGTGACATGTTTTCTCAAAGAAAAAGATGAACCTTGGATGGAAGAACGAATAACTCAACAGATCTGACAGGTTTTGGTTAGTTGTAAGTATGTTGAAGATGAAGAATAAGGATGAGAATGGATGTGTGGAAAAGGAGTGAAGTTGTGAATGAATACTTTTGTAACTATATATTTATGTTTAAATAGTTTCTATGTTTTAAGGACACATGCTGAAACAGTGAAATGGACAGATTGCTGGATGTGAATGTTAGTTTCACTATGTTTATTCTGCACATCATTTCGTATTTAGATAGAACTTCCCTTGTTCTTTGACTCTTGCTTATGGTAGGAGCTTTTGTACATTGATTTCCTGGATTCTGATGTGTAACCCTAAACAGGAAATGTGGAAGCACATAAGCTATTCCAAAGCAACCCCATTAATAAGAAAGAGGGTTCAAGTGGGCGGGATGTTTACCGGGGGGTTATACCATAAAGCTTATGGTAGGAGCTTTTGTACATTGAGGAATTTAAGGTAAATAGATAAGAGCATCTCCAATGCACCAGCCTTTTGATTAGCCAAAGCCATTTTATGGCTGAAAAGTGAAATATTATGCTCCAATGCATCAGCCTTTTGCTCAGTAGGTACGGCTGAGCAAGATTAGCCAAATATGAAGGAATTTCTTGTGGCTAGCAAAAATGGCCACCTCGGCATGTTTCCTCAAATCGACATTCCCCCTCCCCAGAATTCTAACCAACCAAACACTGTAGTTTGTTGGAAGAATGAAATGGTAGTTGGTTGGAATGAGGGAAAAAGTGGTTAGCCAAAAATATAGAGGATCATGCATTGGGCGAGCTTTTAGCGAATGGTTGCCCAACAACGTAGCGAGCCAAAAAATGGCTTTGGAGGAGAAAATGGAGGATGGTGCATTGGAGATGCTCTAAGATCTCCAATTCATTTCTTATTTATTGAATCTTTCAACATATCTGCAATCTAATTCGTCCTATGACTTATATTTGTTTGTGTCAGGTTGACACATTCTTTGCTGTTGGATCACCTTTTGGTGTCTTTCTTGCCCTCCGCAATATTCGTATTGGCATTGGTAGTAGTTACAAATTCTGTATCTAATTCATGGAAGCCATCTGATCATTATGATGATCTTAACAAAGGATATAAGTTCTTTTAGATATTATTTGATTTTGTATCAAATTCATAGGCAAACAAGGTTGAAACTTTTGATTTTGCTCAATCTTTCTTGCTCCTTCTAATAGTTTTTCCATCTTTGAACTCATGTCTAAACTCCAAAATCCATTTCTAATGAGTTATTTTAATTTATTCTCTCTAGGCAAAGGTCAGGATTATTGGGAAGAGGAAAATATAAGTGAAGAGATGCCATCTTGTCGGCAAATGTTCAATATTTTTCACCCATTTGATCCTGTGGAAAATAGGTTTGTGGCAGCCTCTGCCCCCAGAATGATGTTGCATTTTCATTGCTCTGGTATATCTGTGCATATTATACTTAAAATATTGTACATTTATTTCTCTGTGTTTGATTGTTGTCACCTTCTTTTTAAAATATTTATTTTTAAAATTGCAGAATAGAACTCTCATCTGTAAAGAATAAATCGGCAAACGTCGGGTTGTTATCCCTTACCACAAAGGTGGGAAGAGGTTGCATATTGGTCTTTAGGTAATGTCTTCTAAGAAACTATGTGATTGTGGATTAGAATTTTTAAATGTTATTTGTATCTTGATTTTTGTTTCTTCTCCCCTTTCTGGTGTTATGCAGGATTTTGCAGAAGATTTGGCTGCACATTCTCAGGCAATAATGGACTGCCTACACTCTGTAAGGGTGCGCCCAGCTACACCTCCTAGTGTTAACATTTTTTCTGATTTCTAATTCTTCATTCATGGTTTTGCTTTTATGTAATGATCTGGGATTTTGAACAGTTTTCTCTTATTTCTTTTAAAATAGCTTGTTCTCAAACTTTTAGCTGTTTGGTTGATTTGACAAAGTTGAATTCAATCAAGATTCAAAAAAAGCATCATCAAAGTCTGTGTAGTTCTCCCTCACATCCACCCACCTCATATGTGTGTGTATATATATATATATATATATCCTTCGTTGTAACTACTTATCGTTGCACTACAAGAAAAGTGACTTATAGGGATATGTTTTTAGTTGTGGCAAAAAATTTCCACTACCAAAGTATGTCTTTAGTCTCATATTTATGTGAGCCGCAACTAAATAGATGCTCTCCCCAATTATAGAATCGGGCTGCAACTATAGGTGATCCTATTGCTGCATAAATAATTGGTCGCTACTGTATATGGCTCAATAGTCACAAGTGGGTTTGCCCTCAACCAATGAACCATTATATTTCTCCCACTCAGAACTCTTCTCACTCCCATCTCATTTCAATTTGTAGATGTTACTCTCTCTTCCTCTCTGGGACTTCCTCCAGACCTACTCTACTTTCTCTCTCTTTAGGGTTTTCATTTCAATTTTTCTTCAGACAGAGACGAACATCCATTGTAGTTTCTTTGTGGCCAAAGCATAGCTTGGTATTCCTTGCTTCATTTTTGTTGATTTTCTAGGTATTTTACTTCTAATCAATGTGAAAATTAAGTGGTGCATGTGTGTTTTGTAGAAATGAGGTTGCCAATTTCTTTATATTGTTGCTCATGTTGTTGTTGCATATACGACCACCTTAGGTAGCCAAGCATCAAGTGAGAGAGGATTGGAAGGCTGTCTTGGAGAGAGTTTCGGTGGCAGTCACGGCTCTCTAAATCTGCACCATTTTGTTTCTCTTCTCTTCGTCTTTGGTCAGCAACGACAATATTTCCTTGCGAATCGATCTAAGGTTAGTGAAATGCCAATGTTTTTCAATGTTTTGATGCTAACATGTTGGGTTATGTTTTTTTGAAGTTCCAAAAACTGTTTGTTGAAATGTCTAAATGAACGTGTTGGGTTCTGCTGCAATTTTGTCTGATTTCTGGCTTTTTGTTCTCTTTTTTTGATTATTTGGACGAGGGCATAGCATACACCCTCTTTTCCCTCTTTACTTATACTTTTGATGATGCTTCCCACTACATTTTAATTAGCTGAACCACTTGCCTCACAAGTGGGAACATATTATAGGCCTTCAAAGCCACATTGTTACAAGAATTGATGGGAGCGTAATTCTAAGCAAATCTACTTTTGAACAGTTTTATTGGATATTTTAATTCTTTCTTTAAACAGTTTCAACGGGCTTGATGATGCGATCATGAATCTGATTGAAAAGGAAGCGGAAGTGACAAGGAAAAACATGGGACTTTGAATTAGGCAGATAAGCTTATATAGCTGTCATGGGTTCTAATTGCTTCTGTTTGAGATTGTTGTTTGTGTGTTTTTTGTGTATGACCAATTCACCACTGTGACTTATGTATAAAATTTTCTGTACTATTTTAGCCTCTGGAATTTCCCCAGTATCAACCAATCGACTAATGTGAAAGATAGCTATAGAACATGAAATTTAAGTTCTCAAATTTTGTTTCTTATGGGGGAACCCTATTCTCTGAGAATGTTCCAAAAGGATCCTTAAGTTTTTGGATTAGAATTAGTGGCAAAAAAAAAAAAAATGATATCAAGGTTCCATATATTAAAATTGATATATGTCAAGGTTCCATATATTTTAGTCTATTAGTTTATGCTTTGAATTTTTATATTAAAATTGATAGTTTAGCATGATTTATCTTAGTTATGGTAATTAAAAATCATGATTCACAATTAGCAACTTATGAGATAATATACCAGAAGCTTGATATGAATTAGATTTATTTATCTGTTCTTAAAAGCTTAAATTTTTGTAATAAAATATTTTTTTTTTCATCATCCATAGACTGAAATTACCCATTTTCTTGAAGTAACACTAAAAATTTGAAAGCATTACTTGACATATACTACTAGTACTACTACTACTACTACAACTACTACTACTACTACTACTACTACTTGTAGTCTACTTGGTGTCCTCAGAAAATTTTGGCTTATTCTCTTCCTCGCCCTACAGTTATCACCTGGTGTCCACTTGGATTAGAATTAGTTGCAAAAAAAAACATTATATTTGCACCGGTGGGGAGCATTAGAATCAATAGGAACTAAGCAAAAACTTTGCATGAATATCTTATGATATTCATTAACAATTTAGTAGTTTTTCCCTTTTTTAAGTGTTGAGCTATGGATGAAGCTCTTGTCCGTTCATTGTTGTTACTTTCTCCCTTTCTCCTTTCCCCCCTTTTTCTTTTTCGATAGGAAATGGCATTCTCTAACCTGAACTGAGTTAAGAGTAGGATGCTATTCAATCTATTTATTTATTTTTTCTTATAAGTTTTTTGTAGACAACTAATAAAAGAATGATTTTATTAGTTTGTCAGCCCCAATCTTTAAAGAAAGCTGAAACATAAGAAATAATTCATTCTGTTTTGGTAATTAATCTGCATTTTTCAGATCAGCATTTCTATGGAGCCAGATGCTATTAAGGTTGATAATCTTAAGCTTAAATTTGAGCTCATCTCAAATTTCCTCTTCCAACATTCATGCTATGATCTTAGAGCAACTCCAATGGGAGTTGCCAAAAATGGGGTGCCAAATGCCATTTCTGACCACGAAACGGTGTTTGGCGGCTCACGAGAGCAGTGTTTACGCTCGATGGTGGAAGTGCCAAAATGGGGTGCCGTTTTAATAATTAAATATTTTTATTAAAAAATATAATTAAATTGCTGATTTATATTTTAATAGTATATTTTTATGCGATAAGTAATTTAACAGGATATATTTGTATAGTAACAATTTCAAATTTTAAATTTCAAATTTCAATTCCAATTTCAATTTCAAGTTATAAAATTTATAATTAATTTAAAGAATGAGCAATTTATCAATTAAAAAATTATAAATTTATCAATTTAAATTTAAAAATCAATTTGTCAATTTAAAGAATGAGCAATTTATAAAATATAGAAATAAATCTATCAATTATAAAATTTATAATTAATTTAAAGAATGAGCAATTTATCAATTAAAAAATTATAAATTTATCAATTTAAATTTGAAAATCAATTTGTCAATGAGCAATTTATTAATTAAAAAAATTAAAATCAATTTTAAAAATGAGTAATTTATGAAGTATATAAATGAATCTATGAAAAAGTATTGATTTATAATAAATTAATAAATTAGCAATTTATCCGTTTTGAATCAAACATTTAAATCAAACATTTAAAATGCAATTTATAAGAATGAGCAATTACTAATTTAAAAATAGGATCCTTGAAATTAATAAAGAAGGCAACACCTTCTTTCCTAAAAAACGGATCTCTCTTCCTCCTTCGTTTCGTCTTCCTCCTCCTGCCCTCACAGAACGGATCTGACTGTGTCTCTTCCTCCTCCTTCGTTCCGTCTTCCTCCTCCTGCCCTCACAGAACGGATGCATGCAGGCGCGCCTTCTTCCTCCCCTTCGTTGCATGCCTTGTGCGTTTTCTCACCACGGCGCAGTCTTCACTCCCGCCGTTACCATGCGCTGCGTTTCTCACCACAGCATAGTCTTCTTCCTCCTCCTTCTTTCTTTCCTCTTCCTCCCTTTCTGCACAACGACAAGGGTTAGGGTTCGGATTTCATCTCAGGGAAGCTGGGGTTCAGGGAAGTTAGGGTTTCGAAGGCAAGGATCCAAGGTATGTTCTTTTGCCCTTTGAATCTGCAATACATTTTTATGGATTTTGAAATAGAATATGGCGTTGAGATAGCACGTTGAGATGCCTGAGCGCCATCAACGGCTATTTCCCCATCATACGCATCTCTCTCCAAGGTGCCAAATATGGCACCTCAAAATCACAGATGGCATTTTGCCATCTCCGTTGGAGCTTGGTTTTTGGTGATTTGGGTGCCATTTTGGCAGTTACAGATATGGCACCCCGGATACAAACTTCCGTTGGAGTTGCTCTTACAAAAACCATCCTAAGCTTTTCCGATATTGATTGGTGCAGGCCAAGCAGCCCAACAGCTGAAGGTTCTTACCTCTGAAGGATGCCCTGTTTCATATCCAAAAGGTCTCTTCTATATTAAGTGGAAAGGGATGTTAGAAAATCAGACCTTCTACACCCCATGGGACTACACCCCATGGGACAAGTGTGGCACAGGTAGAATATTTTATTGTCTTAAATTTTTTTTAATTCTGTATCACTCTTGTAGGAGTTAAGAACAAATCTGCACGGATACCTTTTAAACCCCACAATTTTTTTACTCCTGCAGCTGAACAGGATTCCTGGTAAAAAGTTATCAAGAATTGATGCCCAAGGGAATTAACCTCAACCACCATTGCTTCCATAATTTAACTTCTTTTTTTGTGCCTATCTTAAAAACAGAAGAAGAAAAGATTAAAATACAAAGGAGATGGAAGAGAGGGACAAGGAAAGATGAAGAAGCAACCAGGATTTAAGGTATGCCAAGCAACTGGTAGAGATCTTCTCCTTCGACCCCCATAAAAATAGTTTAAGAGTGAATAGAGTTTTTTTTTTGTACCATTGAATGCAATATCACTTCCATTGCCATTTGAGTGATTGATGGAAAGCTTTAGCCTTTAAGTTGATTATATTCTATTCTTAGCTGCATGTTAACTGCAAGCTTTCTTCTGGCTTGTTATTCACAGGAATGGAGTTATCTGAGAGGAGGCCTCACAACTCTTGACCTTGACTATCGATGGATCAATAACTGGACAATTATCACCAATCCACAATATTATTAGCCTGCCTGCAGATAAATGGTTTTCTAATGTTTCCTGCATTTCCCTGTTCTTGTAGTACCACTCAGTATTTAATCCTTGCTCCTTAAATTGAGTGATTCTCTGCAACCCATTCAAAGGTTTTACCAGGCCAAGGCCAGCAAACTAGCATCACTAAAAGTCATGGAGGAATTATGATTGCCTGGTGAGCCGCTGATTGAACTCATTCTGGAGCATGTGAAGCCGCTGATGGAGTGGACAGCTATGCTGCATAGTCTGACCACTTTGGTTGAACAAAGCAGAATACAAGTGGTAGAGTGGAACAGAACATCTTTCTCAAAAGTTTTGCAAAGTACACCCTATTCAAGGCAACAATGAATTCTCAAAGAACCCTTCTCCGTCATTGATACTAGTTAACCTTACATTAAATAATTAGAATTTCTTATCTGATTTTTTATACACAAGTACCCAAAATATATAAGCCACAGATAAAAACTTTTCATATGAGAAAATTTCATTTAACAATGCTACATTTTTCAGCATCTTATTCTTTACTAGCTCTATCATGAATCATTTCTCAAAATCTAACTTATTAATTCAAATATAAAAGGCCAGACTACCAAACCTAAATACTCTACCATGTTTTCCCTGCACATGGATTCAGTGAAACACAACTCACAAGTCCCATGTTGTTTTGACATATTACTTTGATAAAGAAGGAAAAACTCTGTACTTTATATTTTGAATCATCCAGAAAGGGAAAGTCAGCCAACAATCCAGAATCCATGTTTCATGCAGAGTCAAGAAAAGAGTTCCCATATCAGCTTACAGGATAGTCAGAAGCTACTTAACTGAAAACTACTTTCACAATCAAACATATCTAAAAATTATTTTCTATCAATTCAATCAAAGCAGTCCAAATTCATCCCACAATTTTCATGACTCTCAGATTGTCACAAGACTATAAAGAATTCCCAAACTATTTCCAAAAAGCTGTGCATTCCTAGAATATTTTCTATAGAGTAGATCGGAATCTCAAAAATAGGATGGTTTACATAGATTTATGAGGAAAAACAACTTGCCCAAAGGAAGGATTGCTGGCACTAGGACAAATGTAATGGATCATAAATGAAAAATAAAATAAATTATAGATAGGGAAAATTAGGAAGAGACTTGCATTAGTCTGTGTGTGACTGGAGAGGGAATGGTGGAACGGGCAGGCTGTGTTATGTGAACAGGGCCATAGAACTAAAAAATGGGCATTAACTATTGGCTCGGTTTTGTAAGCATGTTAAGAGTCATAATCCATTCAGCTTGGCCACGGTTGCATACCAGCTGCACAGTGACATTCCCACTGAAGGTTACATAAAGCAGACTTCACTTCTGACCTAGATTTAAAAGAAAGAAAAGTTGAACTATACAATTACAAGAGGGGTACAGGATATAAAAGCCGGAAAAGGCTTGGATTCCCATACTTTTCCTTTGTAAATTCACAAAACCAAGAAGTAGCTTTTCAGAAACCAAAGGGGTTGTTCAACATGGAACAACTACTTTTGAAGAATAATTCTGGACAGGTATATTAGCAATTTAGAAAATATCAAACAGGATGCATCATGGATACAGAAAAAAGGAAGGAGCTCACCTTAATCACCAATTTTGCATAAGTAACAAATGTGAGAACCAAGCCTGCAGATGTGTTTGGTTCTTTAGAAACCAGTGGAAAGAAAAAGATAATTTCCGATTGATAACATACCAAATATTTTTAGCTCTGAATCTCATACCTTGTTCTACTTTTCCCCCAGGAGATAATAGAAAGGAGTGAAGAATTTAGATTGGTAATATTGCCTATGTCAAACATAACAAGTTAAACTTGTTAACAATTCTTGTCTTGCATTATGATAGTCACAAAGACGAAAGCAGCACAAAAATATGGATTAATTTTTCTTTACAAACTAACAATATTAATCATCAATACCAAATTCGGTCCAAAGATACAGTTCACCAAACCGAAGGTCATTCTATTCCAAGAATCCAAGGTTCTGTCCAGCATTCTTCGAACACTCGGCAAACAGATATCGCCCAATTCAAAGTATATATCAAGTTATTAAAAGACTACAACATTGGGATTTGCTGAAAGCCTCATTGCAAGCTCATGCAGCCTCTTCCCAACTTCCAACAACTTCAAATCCATAGAGACTTGCAATAATTCAGCAAGAAAAGTACCACACAAGATAAAAAAGAAGAATTTTTTTTTTTAATTTTCCTTCAAGCCAAACACCTGCGGGAAAATAGCATAGACTTTATTTGAAAGCAATTTTCTTTAAATGGTATGAAAAGGTAATGTTTTTTGATAACAGTATTTTTCTTAGAAATTCTTTTAGAGAACTAATTATTAACCATGTGGGAATGGTTCCATACAAAGATACAGTTTAAAGCATTTTTAGTATACAATGTTTTCATTGTAAATGCCTTCGAGGAAAATCAATATAATTTTTTTAGAAAAATCATCTATCAAATAAATGTTAAGAATTTTTTCAGATTTTCAAAATTCATCAAACACCTAATTTCTAAAAGAAAACGCTTCCAAGCTCGATTTTTGGTGATATGAAGATCCATTTTCATTCATCTCTATCTAGAGTCCATGGCCTAGAATCTTCCTTTCTTCCAATGAGATAAATAAAGAGGTGGTTCAAGGGATAAAACAAAAGATTATTGCAAACGAACCCTTACTTTATGGCCTTAAAATATCCCACTTTAGACAAAATTGCCTTAATGGGTTAAAGCCCGAAATGTGTGCAAATCGACCCCTTTCTATACGTGTCGGGCTTATAGTCGTTAAGTTAGCATTAAACAACGAAGGGTGTCGAGTCAGTTTCTAATACAATTTTTATACGTGTTGGACTTAACCATCAGTTAAGTTATATTTGATCAAACTTGAAGGGTTAAAGTCTAATTTTGCTGCCAGTGCAAATAGCTATTTGAACAGACATGATGGATAAGTTATATTTGAATAAATTTGAAGGGGTAAATCCGGGTTGTATGGGTGGTTATAAGGGTAGAGATTTGTCAAAATGATGTATAAATATTCTTCCTTTTTGGAGTTTTTCGAAGGGGGTTAGATTCTGCGATTTTTTGCTTTTAGTCCCTTTTATAGGGTTACCCCATAAATAAACGATACCTGGGAGCTAAAGATCATTTGTCATTCTCCCTCAAGAAGCTGTGGTTCACCTGCAACCTAGATAAAATCAGTCAACCGGTGAAGCGCTTAGGCACAGAAATGAAATTAAAGAATCAGATAACAAAGGTTCAGAGCACAAAATACGAACAGAACATTATAGGAAAATAAAGGAAAATGAGAACTCACTTGATTCCAAGATCAATGTGCTCTTGAATACCAAAACCAAAGCAACCAATATCACTAAAGTTCCTCGTCAAGAGCTCTTATTCCTTAACCTTCAACTCACTCTCAAGAAGCCGCATTGCGTTATCATCCCTAACAATGACATAACAAGCAATCTTCTCATTTCGTCTAATGGCAAATGACCGGACAGTGTATCTTGCTGTTTTAAAGCAATAAATAACACATTCAATCATTAAAAAACACAAGATACTCCAATACGAAATACATGGGTTTGGCCAGTCAACTGTTCCGGATTGTTTAGGACAAGCTTTTGGACTTTGATATCCCGGATTGGGTTCGCCAACTTCCTCTCCGAATCCAGGTTTTTCCATTCACAAACATCATCACAACTGTTATAACTACAATCAATAAAAAATTTTCAAATTCACAAATACATGAAAAACACATAAAATAAGCGAAAATTAGTCATTGTACGTTCTGGAGTCTAGTCAGAGCCAGAACCCTAAAGTTGAAGAAAAACGGAGGTTTAGGGACTGTGGAGAGGATGAATAGAGAGACTTTTAAAGTAAAGATGAGAGAGAAGCAACGAAGGATTAGGGATTCGAAGGAGTCTAAGCATCGAAGCCATTCAGAGATGAGTCATCTCTGCAGAGTGTTTCAATAAAAGGAAATACGGTGTTCATTGAGGAGGGGTCGTTATTAGGCGAGGGGTAAAGATTTAGGGACAATATGGAAGTGGTCAAAGACTCATGCATCTATTGGCCAAGCTATGGTAGCGGGGAGAAGACTTCTGCGTCTATTGGCCAATAGCGGGAAGAAGTATTGGTAACATACAAAAGGCTCACGTGTCTATTGGTCAATATCTAGTACTTATATAGTCACAGCCACTTAATTTCCTAGGCTAAAAGATTGGTGAGCTTGACAAAAGCACGAGTTAACCTTGACATAAGCCAGACACAACCTTGACAACCATTTAAAAAGAAACGTTGACGAATGATTCACTAATAAGATTCCCATTATTTTGACATATTTATATGTCAAAGTAGCTCTAAACTTTTCTTGACACTGATATAGATGACATTTATGAATATCAATTACGTACCTAAACATATACCTTATCTTGACTGTAAAAAACTATCATTGAAAGCTTTTTTCTTGTAGTGGTTACTAGTAATGAAATCTTGTTTGGTTGCATCATGCCCCAAAGGAACAATGATTCTTCTTAGCCCAATCAGTTTGAAAAGTTCTACGAGGGTTGAAGTATGCATTTGAAAAGTCCCACATGATTGGGCATCATTTGATATTTGTTGACCAAAGAAATAAAATGCATTTTATGTTGGGATTGATATGAAAATGTTCTATTTGAATTTGATATGAAATTGATTAGATCGTATTAGAAATAAAACTGATTGAAATGGGCTTGAGAATGTTTTGATGAAAATTTTTTAATGTTCTACTACATTTGAATACAAAGGTTTTGTAGAAAGAAAAATATCCCCTATTTGTCATATGATTGAAAACCTTTTGATCCATGAAATTGTATTAGTATTTCTTATTGAGTTTTAAGCTCACTTCCATTCGTTGACATAGGAATTTGATTTTGGAATTCGTTATGGACCTTGTTTAGTTGATGAGTTTATGTTCATTTGAATTATTTATTCTCAGAATTGGTTAGAAGGATATGAATATCTGTCTAAGAACATTTATGTTAATTCATACATTAATGTTGAGAGTTACAAAAATTTTATTATCATAGAAATTTTGGATATGATATTGATTATTTTTAGATTGTAGCTTTACTCCAACCAAGTGTTTGGTAATAAGACAAAGTCCAATTACATGTCTTTTAGCACTTCAAGCCTTCACGCCTTCGCGCTTAAGGTGTGAATTGACAGTCATAGATCAAGTTTCGGGGCATGACATCTCCTCGTTCAATACAGGCTTATCAAAAGCATTTAAGGCCTTGGTTCCTACAAGAAGAGTAATGCCCAACCTCTTAATTTCTCTGCCATTAAATGCCAACCTACCACCGACCCTTTGCCTTTAGGAATGGCTATTCCAAATCTTTTACCTTCAACTTCACGGATAGTGCAAAGGAGGAATCTTCCCACATAATTAGAACGTCTTTCAAGCTTGTACGTCCTACCCATCTCCTCCCGAGCCAGGCATTTATGGTTGTTCTCTTTCTGAAACAATGCCGATCTGACCGAAAAGGGTGAGTTGTAAGCCCCTAACCTTACCCAAGAGGAAAAACCTTTGTTTCGCTCCCATATGCATATCCGTTTACTCCCTTCCCTTCAACTTCAACACAAATCTCAAAGGACTTAGGGAGCTTTGTTTTTTTGGCTTTTTTCTGAAAGCAAATTGTTTTCAGACTTTAGACTATTTGTCTTTTCATTTTTGTATAACTTATTTATGAATTTTTAAAATTTTCTATTGAATAGAAAAAACCAAAATATTAGGCTTTTTCTATTCAGAAAAAAAAGCCATATTTTAAAATCTATACAAAAAAAATATGTTTAAATCTTCTAAAATCCACCAAAAAATATTTCAAAATATTTTTTATTTTAGTTTCATTAATCTATAATTTTTAAATAATTAATTTTATATCTATTTTATTTATATAAAACAAATAATAAAATAATTAGTTTTGTAAGAATATAATACATTATTTATCTTTTAATTTTTGTAAAAAATATGTTAATATATTATACATATATTATACAAATATTTTTTATCTTATCATAATAATAAGGGTGATTTGATTAAATACCTTTTGAAAACTAAAATTCGAAAATTTAAAGCTTCATTAATTTTTTACCTCATTTTAACATAAATACCTTTATTATTTTCTTATAAAAAACCATTTCTTTTCAAAGATATAGGTAAATATATGAAATGACAAAGGGCATTTTGTCCATTATGAGTAATTCTTTGAAAAAAAAACATGGAAATTATCTTTAGAAATTTTTTGAGTTATTTGAAGTGTTTAACTAAATATTTCTATTCTTTAAAAAAAAAACCAAAATATTTCTAATAATAAAGTTATATCATCATTGCACAAACAAGTACTGACTTAAATTAATTTACTTAATATATTTAAGATGTTTTTTTAAGTTTATAAAAAACAAACAATTTAATACTTGATAGAAATACAATATTAAAAAAACAAACGATTTAATACGTAATATTATTAAGCCTTATTTACCATCCAGCTAAATAAAAGTTCTCTTCAGTATTAAGTAAAAAAAAAAAAAAAACAACACCCCTTAGCCTCTATTACAGACAAACTCTTCCACACTCCCAACCTAACACCTTCTTCATCTCTTTCATGTAGATGATCCAACTCATCTCACGACCTACGATTTTTCTATGTGTGACGCAGGCCCTAACTAATCAATAGATTCACAGAGAAAAGAATTTTGATTATGGATAGAGTTCCATTACCTTGAGTGTAAAGCTCTCCTAAAGTAAAAAAGATAGTTGATGGATCTCTTTTTATGGATCAAGGAATTTATAGTCGAGGAATATCTTACATATATCAATTTTGATGATCTAGGATTTAATTTTCCATGGTTATGATTATGGGCATGAATAAACACAATGCAACAAAAAAAATTCTAAGGTGGATTCATTGAAATCAGGAAAACACAAAAATTCAAGTGAAGTTTGATATTTTAAAACCCTAGTAAGCATCCTATTGATCAAATAGGTGGTGGTTAATGTAGCTTTGTTACAAAGATATTTAGGAACTTTTGCTAAATAGATGAACGGTCCAACAAATTCTAAAAGATGTATATGCTTTTTTTTTTTTTCAAACTATTTGTTAAGGTGCATTTAAAATATTTGTTTGAAACTGTGTTTTGACCGTTTTGTAAAAATTTCTCTCTTATGCCATTTTTTATTTTTATTTTAGCAAATGCACCTAAGAAACCCTTTAATAATTATATACAAAGGTGATAAATTTTTTCCTCAAAAAGAGCCAACCTTATAAGGTCTCTAAGTATCATCACTATGTATACAAACAAGGTTTCGAAGATAGGGTTGTAGAAAAAAAAATGCCCTATGATGCTTCGCAAGTTATAAATTTTTCAACGGAAAGAATATAGATCTTTATTAATAAGCAAATTTGAAGTCAATCTTCCAAAATAATAAAAACTAGTCCTCACCAGAAATTCCATAACATTACTTCATTCTTACAATCTACTAAGATAGATTCAAAACAAATACTATGAACTTGTCTATCTAGTGAGTTCCATCTTCGAAAATCGCTCCTGCTTGTCCCCAGCGTATGATCATCTTCCTCAAGTCCAAATCTTATAATTTTCACCGAGGAGAAAAAATTAGCTCAATACTTTACATTTTTGATAATTTAAGTTACTAACGGATAATAAATTACAAGCCAAATTAGGGGTCATATTATCAATAAGAAAGGAGAAATTTTTGATAAATCATTTTCTAACAATAGCTAAAAGTGATCCATCTCCTTTTTTTATTCTTTTTCCACTTGTACAGGGGATTATAAGAAGATAATATATTTGATGAACCAATTATATGATTTTGGGAAGATGATTATCTTTTTAGGCCAAGGGACAAAAAGGAGATTGATTTAAGATTGAAGAAGTTTGTACAAATGCTCTATCTCATGCCTAGAAAAGGGGTGTTACTAAGGAAGGTTGATACTTATGTTCATATCTCGACTTAGTAGAGCATAACCCTCTGGCCATGTTTTTTCTTCCAGTTTGTTGACTTGTTGTGAGCCCTCCAACAAGTGTCACAAGTATACCACGGTTTCTTATAGTCGTCACCCCATAATCCATCACCTTTTTTAGAATTAATTTCTCTCCTTCTTGGTTAAAGCCCTTAATAATAAGGGCAAAACTATCTTATCATATTCTAGCCCTTGGTGACTTAAGGTTCTATATGACAAATCTTCTAGCCTCCTCTCTTCAAACTTTAGGAGGAAAAAACTCAAAGAGATGGACATGATTTCGCCAAAGGATTTGACCTCTCACTTCATCAAGGTCTTAGTTAGATAAACCCGAGGAGAAATAGAAAACAAAGACATTGTCATTCTATACTCATTTTATTTACTCCACTATCCCTAAGGTTTTTCCATTCCTCTTCATAACACAAGTCCAACTTCTATGGTAAAATCAACATCTCGTTGTAATACCTCGTGACACTAAAATTCCTCTTTTTTGATTGCCACAACTTTCATTTTAAAAAATCTCACTTTCTTGGCAGCTCTTGTGAAGAGATAGAGGTTCCCTATTTTTATATTCATCGAGTTGATAAGCTAAGTTGTTATCATGGAATTTTTTTTGAAGGTAAATATTTTTTTTTCTCTTTTGTCCACATTGGGCCTCAAGCCTGGAATCCCCCGTAAGCTCATCTCACCATTTTGCCACTTGAGCCAGGCTTCAAGGGCTTGTTATCATGGGGCTTTATATCCTCATGCTACTAACTTTCGATCATCTACAACTCCTTTCTTCACTTCATTAGTTAGGTGCCCAAGCTTTCCTCTTCCATTGATTGCTAGTTTCATAATCTAGGCCCATTTTAAATAATTCTTACTATCAAATTTATGGTGATAAGCGAAGGGTAGAACTAAATGACATGATATCGAGGTCCATTAGAGGAACCACCGGTATTTGTCCTCATCCTCTGTTTATGGCGAGGACAAACGAGTTTTGTAATCTGTCTGATAAAAAAAAAGCCTTAGTTATTTGTCGACTAAAGCGAAAACCTTTTGTTCAGCAAACTATAAAATCAATACTATCTCAATTCGTAAAAGCATACATGAAAAAGGCGAAAATATAACATGTCATGCCCAAATGAGAGTGGTTTTGTAGATAAGATGCAATATAAATGGTGTGGTTTAGAACCCCTGGGTGTGAATTCCATCCCTCTATCACGATAGCGGCTTCCCGAGTGCTTATGTGGCGGTGTAAGGACCATGAAGAATTTTGGAACCAGATCCCCAGGGCTTTTAATGATTGGGAATTGGAATAAATCACTTCTTTGCGCACACAAGGGAAGAGGGAGTCCGCGAGAGGCGAAAATCACGTGTGAATGACCTCTAAAAATGGAACTTTTAGAGTGAAGACCTCTTATAACACTCTAATGGGTGTTGGAGAGGTGCAGTTTCCCAGAAAAATGGTTTGGAATTCTTTGCTTGGGAAGTGTGGTGGGGAAAGGTTCTAACTCAGGATCAATTGAAGAAAATGGGAAGACAGTTGGCTAACAGATGCCTCCCCCTATGAGGAAAGGAGGAAAATGTAGATCACCTTCTTTTGTTTTGTACAAAGGTTCAAGGCCTATGGACTCTTTTGTTCACATTATTTGGTGTCAACTGGGAGCTCCCAAGTTCAGTTAGGGAGACCTTGAAAGGGTGGAAAGGCTATCCTACCAGAAAAATGCTAAAAAAAATCAGGTTGGCAATTCCTTTATGCCTGCTTTAGATTATTTGGAGGGAGAGAAACAAGGTTATGTTTGAAGATGTGATGCCTTCAGCCCAAAAGAATGAAAAACTAATTAGTTTACGCTCTTTGGTCTTGGCTTGCTACAGATTTTAATTATTGCTGATTTTTTATGTTCTTTAGGAAGTGTATAGGGGTTGTTTTCTTCCTTGTGTATAGGGGCTGGTATTGTTTCTCCTTTCCTTTTTTTTGGCTTCTCTTTTTAGAGTCTTGTATACTTCTTGTATACCATGGGTTCTTTCCTTTTGTTTTAATATATTACCTATCAAATAATAATAATAATAAGTAACCCCAATGTTTATGAGCAAACACCTGAGCAGTAGTTCTATCAAAAGCGAGCAAAGTCATATCCACTACTTGGGTAACTTCATAACCTTCTTGGTAGTGGATATTTTAGATTGAATATCACAAAGGGATACATATACATACGAGTGAAACAAAAGGATGCATGTGATGTAGAGTATCTAGCGATGCACTAAAGTATACACATACCTGATAGAGAAATGGCGAGTATCCGCAAAGTGAACGAATATCACACATGATATTCAAAGATAAATAAGTAAGAAAGTTTCCAATTAGAAAGAAAACAAGAAAACTTTGGAAGGCAGTGCCCCCAGTCATTTCTGGGCAATCTGGAAGGAAAGAAACATGCTTGTTTTTGAGAATGAAATTCTCTCATCAAATAGGCTGAAACAGTCTTATGTAATCTCCCTAGTTGCCTGAGCAGGTTTAGTCTACGAGGGGGATTATTCCGTTATAAGTCTGCTTTTGTGCATTCTTTAGGTTATTAATTAGGTGTAGGAATCTCTATCACATACCTTTTGTTCTTATCTGTTAAACCGCCATGAATACCACAGGGCTTGGCTCTTTTTGTTAATATATTGATGATCTTGAGTATCGAAAAAAATCCCGACAATCATGGTTTGTTGAAAAGCACTAAGAGAAGACATACCATTGATGGAAAAGGCACCGAGAATGTGAGTTGCCCTCAACGCCCCATGCTTCAAAGTTATAGAAACCTTTGCTCGAGCGAAGTAATAGACAAGAAGAGTGTAATCTTGAATATCTACGACTACAACATAGAATCAAAATTCTTTGGTTAAATAAAAAGAGAAATTCATATGATAGCTCGGATTTCTATAATGAAAATTACCATTATCACGATGAGAAGAAGTTTGGGAAACATAAGAAGAATCAGCAGTCTTGAGTAGCTTGGGACCACGAGCTTTGGGTAGGAGGAATCTGGTTATGACCACAGTGGCCATATAGAGCGGTGCGGGGGAGGAGGGTCTTCGCCGTCGGTAGTATTTCTAGTGATATATTTGGTGCCTTGACCTGGTCTCATGATGCACATCTCAGCACTCACCTGACTGACAAAGCGATCCACTAAGTGATGGGCCGTCGCGGAGGAGCGGAGAATGCTCATAATCCCCATAAACCTCATTCAAAGCTTGATAGCGAGTAGGACTCTTGTTGTTAGAGGGATCAGGAATTGTAGTAAGCTGACAATTTGGATTAAGTAGATGAAGACGTCAGCGGATACGGGCCTGGAAGCTTTGCCAATATACAAAGCCATCAAGGGGACCCCTGCATTTGGGTACCTCGATAATGGACCTGATAATCTGCATTTCGTCATTAACATTGCAAGAATAATAACTGTCATGATTGTCGATGTATGTGACTCGACCACCATCACATAAGGTGGTTCCCTGACAAAGTGAGCAGAGTGCGTCAAAATTTTGAGAATGCTTAAAAGCGTGGCGCATGGAAGGAGGAGGGGATCGAAGGGCCTTCCATTGCTCCCGTCGATGGGTGTAAACCTCGAAACGGTGGGTGGGCGTTAGACGGTATGGCGCGGGAGGGGCAAACGGCCGTAAATCTTACCTTGATCTCTTGACGATGGGAGATGGTTTCACACTTGACATGGAGGTATGATGTAGGGAAGTCAGAGTCGGTGATCGGTCGAAAGATATGAAAGCGTAGGCGTAAGGAAAGCCCTTTATCTCAAATGTCTCGTAATTTTGCGTCCTTATAAAAACAATGTTGGTGATACTCCTCATAGTAGTTTTCTGCCGACCATGTAAGTTCGAGTCTCTTAAAAGCCCATTCAAAGAAACCCCTTCTCCACCAAATTCAACACTCGGGTCTGAGACGAGAGCGTATCTAAAGTTGAAGCAGTCGTGCGGTCTGATCTTGGTTGCTCATATCGATGAAGAGCGTTGAAGGTGTGATAAACAACACACCATTACCCTCCACCTCCATCGTCTTCCTGCTTTCTGCATTAGTGCACAAAAACTAAATTCAATTTCTAGGGTTAATTCGTCCTTAACCCTAGCCCCACAACTTCACTCAAGTTACACGGACTTGAGAAACTCATGCCCATACCTTCACTCAAGCCATACTCCAAATCTCATGCTACTCTAATCGAAAAACCTACAACCCCTCCTTCCGAGAGGAAAATGAAAATTAAAGAAAACGAGACAACGTTTTTTCTTTCTGTTTTTATTTTTTGAAAAATATTGGGGAAAAACTCAACCAAGAGATATTCACTTTGTTTCATGCTATTTACAATAGTAAACGACCAAAGGGAAGAAAAAAGAAAGGCTGACCACAAGTATGAGCCACTCGTTTGGATTGAAAGGATTGAAAAAACCACGAAGTTAGAAAATAGGGTATTGTACTTTGTATTGTCTCTCAATGGAAACATGATCTCAGCGAAATCCACTTTGCACGACATACCATCCGAGCCATGACAATAACAACAAAAACCCCAAACATTAAAAAAAGTGCTTTTCCATTAATTAAGTCGGAGGTGACTAATATCAGATGAATTTGATAAAGAAAGAAAGGAAAAGTGATTCAATCAGCAGTGGGGAGGATTTGTGTGACAAGAGTGACCCGATGATTAAACACATTCAGGAAATTTAATGGAGCAAGAATGGAAATATCGAGGGAATGGGAGTGAAAGAAAATTTTTAACCTGGCCCCGAGTCTATTTCAGGTTTGAGAATTTTTTAAAAACATTGGGGTGGGATTGGGATAAAGATGATCAGATCAATCCATCCTATTGCCTCGAGCCGGCCCAGGCGTTTACGGTGGAATCTATTTTCTTGGGCCTCGGTTGACCTTTAACATTCGCACATCTAGGTCATATATTAGAGATTTTATTATTTAAGTGAAATTATTAATTTATTTTAGTATATTGAATATTTATTTATCAATGCTTTACCATAGTGCATTTCGATGGCTTCAAACCTTTTCAATTCAAGTATAATCTTTATATTATGCAATACCATCTAACCTTATTTGTTCATTGAATTTTATAAATCTTATTATAATAACCTGATATGCTTTGTAGGAAACAAAATGATTCGTCTGGTACAGTCATGTGTCCCTTTTCTTCATTCGGTTCCCATGTGGGCATGTGATTCTACCTTGCTTCCATCTTTCACGTGTTTCCATATGATTGGGTAATACCCATTTTATGTTTTACCATAAGTTATGAACAGATAAATTTTGGTCTTTTTTTCCATATTTTTTCTATTTCCCATAGACTTTTCTTTATTGTAATGAATGTGGTGGGAAAAAAAATTGGTGAAATGGGCTTAAGAAACCGCCAATTTTTTTTTTTTTAAAATAGAAATAAATTTATTTATTCATTTATAGAAACACAAAATTAAAAGTACGAAAAACTTTAAAAAATGAACCAATATCCAAGTTAATAGAAAAAATATTTATCGATAGTCAATATCTTTTACACTCACAAAACCGATATTGACTTGAAAACATGTGAAAGTACAACCAAAAAATAAAAATAGAAGTTCCATTTAGCTTCATGGTTTTTTTTATAGTATTATTATTATTATTAACCGATTATCTTTCATACTTTTTACATCTTAATACCCAATTATCTTTATCAACCTGAAAAACTTTATGAATAATAAAAAAATTTGTTCAAAATTCAACTAAAAATGATAATGAAATTTAATATAAAAAAGAGCTATTTACAATTTAAGTCAAACTCATTATGTAATATATTAGAATCAATAAATCAAGTATATATCCACATGTTTCAATGTACGAGTTAAACTTGTATGCCTGCGCACTCTACTTGTTCATTAATTCGGGTTATAGTGTTGTTCGTTAATTCTTTTCCTTGCCTCACATGCTCTCTTACTCATTATCCCACATTTTTTAATTTATGTCATTTTTCATTTTTATTTTTACTTATTCATTTCTTTGGAGTGTTAGACACCAGTCTCTAATTTGACTCTTAAGTCAAACTACATTTTTATATCTTTTCAGATTTTATTTATTCATTTCTTGCTGGGGTGTTAGGGAGGCATGGTTGGCTGGTATAGACAAGCCTTAAGAAACCAATGAATGTTTTCAATTCTGGTTCATATGTAACGATATTCACTAAGAAGGTGAGAATTCTATGAACTCAACTTATGGCTTTTTGTAACTTATGTAGTTAAATTAATAAAGATTATCTACTACTCTCTCATTGATTTGTGAGCATGTTCTTTTTGTACCCAATAAAAGTAATTGGTTTCTTTATTGTATCTTTATCTACTCTTACTCATTGGTTGAAGGGTTAAACAGGTCACAATTTGTGTGCCCCAAACACAGAGTCAGTTAATTACTAGTCAACATGGAATACAAGTGGATGTGGGTTAGAAGCGCCGAAGGAAAAACACCGGCGGAAGCATGGATATGATATGATTAAACATGCAAATGTATCTAAAAATTCAATATTAAATAAAATTGCACATGTAGGTTTGCGGTCAGTGACTAGACTTCTAGATCGACCACCCGACCGGTAATCTGCAGTCGGATCTGACAACGTACGCCAATAGCGATGCAGGTCGATCTACGGTCGGCAATGCACTTGTCAGATCTTCAGATCCCATCCTCAAATTGGTATGGATGTGTGTGGGCATGATGAATCAGACGTAGGCGAATCTTGACGGCAGAAAGCAAGAATAGAAAATTCTTTCTTTTCTCTTGTTACGTATTCTCAAAAATGTATGAAAAAAAAACTGAAAGCCCAAAACCGATTCATCGGAATAGCGTTCGTATAAATTATATTTATTATAAATAACGATTCATATAATAGTATATTTGTTATAAAAACTGATTCATATAATAAATTATATTTATTATAAATTTATAATTTATACATATATTTGAGAATACTAAGTGGGACCCGAAAGAGGCACATAGAGTGCTAACAATCTCTGCATACTTGAGTACAAACGAGCATAAGCGAAAGCTAATAACTCGACTTTTTGTGTTATGGTTAATTCTTTTGATATGGTACCAGCCTTTCCCAGGCTAGCACAGGGATGTGGCTATTATTAATTAAGGCTCCTTATAATTGAAGCAATTATCTAATCCGGTGCCACTCCCACTAAAGGCCCGAGTTGAACTCAAAATTAATAATATTGATATTATATATATTAATTTCCTCCATTGTAAAATATCGATAATTAATTGATTATATTTTCTGTCATCAATTAATTATTTTAATCTCTTGATTTAACAGTTTCTCTAATGGATCAAATGCACTGGCCAGTGACTTCATTACATCCAAGTACCGAAACATATCAAGAGGATATTTCATACAATTTCCATTTTTTTTTTATTTCATAAATACTGGTAATTAAACAATCACGTTCCCAAATCATCTAGGTATTGGCGTCAAAATAGGCCTCACATATTGACAATTCAAAGACCGATAATATTATTCAATTACCTGTATTACAAATAAACTCAGGATTGAGAGAAAAATAATAATCAAATATCACTTGAGATTTAATTCCTTTCATGAAATTTAACTTTAATCAAATCTTTCTTTGATCCTATCGATGCAAACATAATACGCACCAATATTTTATAATAACCAAGGCTTGATTATTTCATAAAAATAATGCCCGGTCTAAATAAAGCGTCAACTTTATTCAATAGCGTGATCTTATTCATTAATTATGAGAACTTATGATCATGTCTTCATGGACGTATCCTATGACCATATCATAATTAATACGGACCTTAATACGAAAAATACTAGTGTGCACAAGGTGAAATTAATACCTCATTGAAATTTTATTAACACAGAAAAATACAATTTTATTTGTCTTGCCTCTAGCTCAAATAAAAAAAAAACTCCCACTAGTCCTAAAATAAAGTGCAGTAATCTCTAACACCCATAGAATCTACATGTCTTTCAAAACTTGGCAATTAGAGCCTTTGTGAATAGATTCATGGGTTTCTCGGCTATTTATTTTGGTAACCCTTTGTGTCTCATTTCAGTGATGTCTCGGATCAAGTGGTACTTCCTCTCAATGTGTTTTGTTTCTTGTGATACAGTTCTATGGAATTTGTGCTACATTTACTTGTTATCCTGATGTTAAAGAGAGTAATGGTAGGCACACCTTGGGTATCACTGAAGATCCATAATGAACTTCTTGACCCACCTGACTTCCTTAGGCTGCCTCGAAGCGACAACATATTCGACCTGTGGTGGAATCACTTCCACCGTCTGTTTAATACTCCTCAGTAGGCGGCTCCACCATATAATTGTAAACACATAACCCAGGTAGATTTCCTTGTCAATATCCCTTGGAAGTACGGTCACACGTGAACTTGATGGTTTCTAAACTCATTGAATATACTAGCGTATAATCTCTTGTTCTCCTTAGATACTTAAACATATGCTTTCGCGCAATCAGTGTTCTTAGCGGGATCAGTTGATCTGGAAACACAGCCTCCCAGCATAACGGATATACGGCTGGTACATAACATGGCGCCACATGGGACTACCTACGTAGGCATAGGTAATCCTACTCATACGTTCTTTCTGCCTTTCGGAGTTTTGGTGATTTTATATTAGAAGATGAATTCCACCTGTCTAAAGGGTAAGGATCCCCTTTTGGAATTTCATGTTAAGCAGGCAAAATTTTATCAATATAAGAGGCTTGAGATAGTGCCAACAACTTATTCTTAGGTCATCGTTTGATTCAAGAATATAGTTGGCTTCTCCCAAGTCTTTCATATCAAGCCCATTTATACAACCAATCTTTTACACATGACAACACTTGTTTGTCGTTTCCGATTAACAATATGTCATCGTAAGAGACTAGAAAAACTACCTTACGTGCTTGGATTCTTTTGTAAACACAAGGTTCATCGGAACTTTTCTCAAAACAAAAATAATGGCTGATCAAACTTTGATGTTCCATGATCTGGATGCTTGCTTAAGTCCATATTTGCAACTTGCATACCATGTGTTCTTTGCCTTTGCTTTGAACCCATGCAGTTCTTTGCATGTAGATGTCTCATTTAAATTGCCATTTAAAAGTTGTTTTGACATCCATCTGCCAAATCTCGTAATCGAGACTAGCATTCTGACTAAAGAATGGGATAGATTTAAGCATGGCGCTCTTTGGCGAAAAGGTTTCTTCATAATCTGTCCCCTCTTTTTGGGTATAAGCTAGACCCCGGATGAATTGGAATACATAGATTCCATTTCACGGTCCATGCTTTCCCTCCTGTACATCCCACATCTTCAGTCTTCTTTGTAATTGATGGGATCATCTTATTTTATCAAATATAGCAATAACTTGGTAAGACTAAGCCTATGAGACATATCTCCTTGGGCTCCAGCCTTACTCTATCACTACGACCCAGCTCCACTTTGGTTGTAGTTCATTGATACGAGCACACAATAAAGGTCTTAGTTCCTCTTGTCTTGGCTCTTAAGTTCCCCAGTTCCACATGTATTGGATCTTGTTCCTTGGTTCTTGTTCAGTTCCACGTGCCTTGTTCATCAGATTTTATTTCCCTCTTTAATTTATGCATGAATCGAGTGGTATTAGAAGAACAAGACCTTTGGTGGATTGGTTGTTCTTGGTGAGTCAAGCTCCTCAGAGAATTATTTTACTCTTGGGTTTTGATTGCTTATATAGTCTTCCTCGAAAAGTTCTTGAGTACTCACAATAACCTTTATCCGAAGGACTATAAAATAGTCCTCTCGTTCCTTTAGGGTAAGCCAACAAACATACAAACCTGCATGCAGCGATTCCAACTTATTTGGATCCTTTCTTAAGATAAGAGCCTTTTTATATCCGGATATGGCTTAAACTAGGCTGCGCCCTTTCAGATACATTGGGTGTCTTAGAATAGTTTTAGAAGGAACTAAATTCAGAAGATACATTAGGTTTCTATGGCATATCCCCAAGAAAAACGATATAGGTAGAGATGAATAACTAAGCATTGACCTCGCCCATATCTGAAGGATTATTTCTTAACTACGCAGCTCCATTTTCTTCAGGGTGTTCAGTCTTGATAGTTGTGAAACTATCCCCTCTTGGTAGTAAGACAAACTCTCAGATAGGTATTCACCACCTCGGTGTTGAAGCTCTTTGATGGAGTCCTAATTGCTTTCACGCCTCGGCCTTATACTCTAAATTTAGTGAAAGTTTGGACTTTTGGCGCATTAGGTAAATATATCCATATCTTGGTAGTCATGCGTAAAGGTGACAAAATACTCATACCCTCCTCTGGCTTGGACATTTATTGGTCGCACACATCGATATGCACCAATTCCAGCGGTTTTGGTTGCGCGATATCCCTTTGGCTTTAAAGGGCCTTTTGGTCACCTTCCAACAAGATTCACATCTTGGTATAGGTTCAAAGTCTAGGGAGATCCTTTTGCAAACCATGAATCCTATTAGGATTAATATGTGACCTAATCGCAAATGCCAAAGATACGTTCATTTTGAAACTTTCCTTTTCTTGGCTAGGTGATCGTAACTATCAACAATTTCAGTAATTAAAACATCATAGGACATAGGACTTAAATAATAAGACCATCCTAAATCACCAGAATTTCAAATATAGCGAAGTTGAACTTCTTATTGCCAATAAAGGAATTAAATTCCCTTTGTTAAACCTTGTTCAAATAAGCAATACTTGAAATTAAATTCCTTTTAAAATCCGGTACATATAAACAGTCTACTAAACATAAAGTCCTATCATTATTGAAAAATAATTCTACTTGTCCTAATGCGCTGCTTGGAGACATGTTCTCCGTTCGAAACCTCCCAAAAAACCTCTTTGTTCTCTTGTCCCGGCCAGGCTAGTTTGTCTGAACCCTTTGCAAAGTAACAGACATGGTTAGTAATATTTGAATCAATGATCCATTTATCATTATAATTCTCCACTAAACAAGCTAACCACATTTAAATTACCCGTACCTTGCTTTTGTGTCGGGAGCAATTCTGCTTCGGTGACCCTTACGTAGCGCCCGGAAGCACTTGCCTTTACACGGCTTCTTCATAGCGGTGGTTTTGGTAAACGAAAATTTTGACCCTTACGCTTGTTCTTATTCTTTTCCCACCCTTAGGTTTCCTTTGGGCTTGAAAGTAGAACCCTCGATCTATATGAACACCGCTACGACTTTAAGAAAGCCCTTCGGCACTTTCAAGTTCATGCATCAACTCTACGTAGGAGTTAGATCCATCTTGTTCATATTATAATTAACTTTAAGTAAAAGTCAGAAAACAAGATGGTAGGATTCAAATATGAAATCAATTTGGGACCTTTGTAAAGTCTGGCTCCCAACATGACTTGATTGGGAGATGTGACATCATTTTCGAGACAATGATCCCTCACACTTCCCAGTCATTCTAGTGTTCATTATAGCCCTACACCTTTGCCGCCAAGAACTTGTTGATTGTACAAACATCTTATCGAGAGTACGGATCATTTACGCTCCTCTCGAGATGAGATAACAATCACTTTCAAATGACTAACCTGCTGGCAAGAATATAGCAATGGCCGATATATTTGCCTTGTCCCAGTTCTCATAGTCTTTTCTGACTTAGTGAATCTCGCTGCGAGGCTCTCATTAGGCTTCCAGTATGTGATTGGGGACAAAAGCGATTTTTCAAAATAAAATTGATATGCAGAGTTGGTTTTCCATTCACTATAATTATTTCCATCCATAAGACACGACTCAAAATGATTGCAAGTGGGTTAAATGATGCCATTTTCTGAAAAAAACACACACTAGTATTAAAGCGTAATATCTTCTGATAAACATAATCTTAAATTTAGTTAATCCCAAAACATTACACATTTATTGTAAACAATTATTTGATTCACATTATAAACACTTCGTTGGGCAAGATATTTATAACAAACTAAATTTGATCATGAAATGATTGGTATCCTACTAAGTTGGTTCCGGGAAAGATGGGAGTCATAATGGACTGTAATCCCACCTTCATAGGCGAACTTTTTCCTAGATAATACAATCATTTCTCACTCTAGTATTTCAAAACTTTGGGCACTTAATACAAAATATCATAGCCTCGTTGGGGTAACAAATTAAATTAAGTTTAAGATATTTTTTAACCATTGTTTCAATTTCAAGAATTATCTTTAATATCCAAGATTGCCGTACATTGGGCGATCAATCTTATTAAAATTTTGAAACTAATTGAGTCTAATCAATAAAATCCAACCATGTTTATCCGTTGGGGCATCACGATCATTTTTATTATTAGACCCACAATGGAAACCCTTAGGTTTAAAATTAATTAAATTAATTGAAACCTTCACCATTCAATATTTTAAATAATAGGATTTTCTAAAATTATTTCAAAAAAATAAAATATTTTCCATAATAATTATTAAACTAGATAATAGAATCATATGTTATTCATGCACATGTATTATCATTGATGCAAATTTATATGGCACCACCTATTCTATACTGGCATGTTATCACATAAAACATGTTATAAGCATACTCTAATTTAAACTTCACAAAAGCATTAGTATTAAATAACCTAATCCATGGTTTCCTAAAAATTAAAATTAAAACCTAAAACCTAACATGTTCTGAATTTGAAGGGTAGTAGGTCATGATCACCAAATCAACCCAGGCGGGAAGAACCACCGCGCACAGTGAGCCGGTAGCCAGGAAGTAGGCGCAGCGACTCACTTGGCGCCTACGCGCTGAAAGACTATCAATGGCGAGGACCACGAAACCCACCGCGTGGCGCGTGGCGAAGTTCTCGGGCACCGCCGATCCCGTCGGCTCCTCCTCCTCTAACGCTTCACGGTGGTCACGCCCGAGATGGTGTCCGTATCTTCCTCCTACTTTCCAAATAATGAAGGGTGCATGTATTTACAGGATTGAAATTAAATTACAACTATTTTTAATTAAAAAAAATGTAAATAATAAATAAACCAGGAAGGAAACCCGATCTTACTTAACAAATTCTCCTCATATAAACCCAAAAAATTAATACAATCAAAAAATCTACCATGGATCAGTAAGTAAACCATTAAAATAATACATCCATTCATGAACAAAATCATAAAATCATCGCATCTAATCATGCGATCTAACAACAACAGGAACCTAGTGCCATAATAACTGGACATCAAAATTACATGCATTATCAATACCTAGATATACATATCTAATCATAAAGACGCCCGATACCAATCAAGGAAAACACACACGTAAGCATGGATCTAAAGAATATGATTAAAACATGCAATCAGATCTAAAATTCAATATTAAATAAAATACTTATGATTTGCAGATCCTCACAACTAGACTTCTGGGACACCACCAACCAAGAATCTACACCGTCAGACGACAAAGAATAAAGACGCAACCAACGATCTACATACCGCCCAATCTACACGTTAATTGCACCAGCCCGATCTCCGCATCTATCCTCAGGGGTGGTATGGATGTGTGGGCACAATGAATCGACGTGAGAACTCGAATCTGTAACACTTGTAAAAACCAGCACGTAAAATTTCTTTTCTCTTGCTCTCGTATTCTCAAAAAAAAATATATGAAAAAAAACTCAAAGAGAAAACCTAAAACCCATTACATCAAGGAATAATCGTTCATATAATAAATTATATTATTATAAATAACCGTTCATATAATAAATTATATTTATTATAAAACTGTCACATATAATAAATTATATTTATTATAATTCTATAATTTATACATATATTCGAGAATACTAAGTGGGACCTAAGAGCACATAATTGTTAACAAACACTTCAAATTCTAGCAGAGTCTCCTTTGTACAGGGAGCTCTACTCAATTACAAAACTCCGCATATCCCGTCCCAAATAATCCAATATATGGCCATCCACGCTACATGAGTAATACTACCATCTGGGGCTCATAAACAATACTAATATACATACCAATCCATGAATCCAACTATATACTCCAATAGTTACAAGAGTTAATATATTTTTATTTTATATTAATACATATATTAAACTTTAAAAGTTATAATACATGTGATATTATCAAAGCCACAACCCTACTTTCTTCTAATACAACCTCAAGGACGACCGTCTCCTCGCACGTCCCTATACACCGTGAAAAGTGGGTCCCACGACGTGGCCGGAAATTAAAGCTCGTTAGAGAATCGCCCTATGGGCCACCACCACCTAAATGCAAGGTAACGTTCAAATAAACACACATTCACAAATGCATGATCCTACTAATGCTCATACGACTAACTCATCCCGAGTCTCACCGACTCTCTCACACTCGCCTAAGCCTTGTACGAGAATTCATTGTTTTATTAGTGGACAACCTCCGATGTATATATATCAATCAGGGCCGTCACGATTGATATATTAATGGTTTGCAGATTCATCTTCGATGAATATCAATTGGCCGCTTCGACGACTGATATTTTTAGTTTGCACTACCCTCCGATAATTAAATATTTTGCACACCTCCGAACCATATTCTGGGATCTATCTCATGCACTAACTCCTAGTCTTAGGATGTTCCAAAGGCATATGGAATGCATGTGTGCCAATTTCCAATACAATAATCACATGCAAATATATAAACACGAATATATTCACATAAAAATTAAATCACACAAACATGTTATGCAATTATCATTTCAAACATCAAAATTACCACGCTTAACGATCAAACACAAACACCCGGGACTAATTACTTAATAAACACACATTTTTACAAATGTATTTTTCGTGGTCACTATTCCTAGAATAGTAAACCGTGATCGCCCATCCCGGGTGTCCGTTGACTACCCGTCAACCTGCGGAAAATCTATACATCTCGTATCACGAGACGCATACCTGAGTAAAATAGCCACATGGGCCCATACATCCATACTCATAAAACAAAATAATCAACTATATTCTCATAGTTTCATGCTTGTTCTACAAAAAGATTTATACATATTTACAAATATTTTCTTAAAGCCACATTTCGCTTTCTTCTCAAAACCACTTCTACTCGAATAGCCTCCCTGATACCCGTACCGAAAGGGGGTCCCACGACCCAAGAGAAGCCCAAGAGAAAATTCTCCTACAAGGGTTACTCCCACCTAAAATGCATATGCAATGGGCATATATAAAACAATCAATCACATTCCATACAATTTTTCTCTATATGAAATGTCTGAGATGCAACCCCTCATGCTCACCACCTGAGTCCCAACCGACTCCCTCACACCTGGAGTGCCAAATGCGAAATAAACTAGTCACACACCCTGACTAACCCATTGAAAACCCTCCACTTATTTGTCGCAACCGATTTTTGATTCTTTTCCTTTATTTTGTGGGCCACTGATTCTAAGCTTACACCGTAGGACGCACTTTTTCAACATTTTCACGAACTTACATCACTGGACTATGTCTAACCGTGAATAATATGGGACTTTCACCTCGGGGGATCTACCCCAACTTGCTCCGCCCAAAACATGTAATTTATCATTTTGATCATTTACACACTCGTGAATCTCTACCTTGGACTTTGTCTCATTTTTCCCGAGTTCACGACTCACTCACCAACACTGATGAATAAACCTTACCCTGCACTCACACCCGACCTAACGCGATGTGACCGTGCATATGAAATGCATGATGCCCATGCATTTTCCTCATGTTACATGCATGAATGAGTACTACATGAAACATTTACACACCATGGATAATTATAATTGATACATATAATCTACTCATGCAAACATATCAATACATCAACAAGATGCATCAATATCCCATTTTCACACTTAACATGTTATTCAAGTTACAAAGAATAACACACAATTAGGGTCACAAACTGGGACCACCTCAACAGCACCTCACGCCTCTTAGCAAATACGAACCATTTTGCCCAATCCTTATCATCACATCAAACAACCATGATACCCAGAAATCTCAGCTTCTAATTAAAACCCTAACTTACACAATTCATGCAATGGCCATGAATCCATACCCATTAATTCCAAAGCTTGAACTAATATACATGGCCTCTCACGCTCCCACAAGAACCCCTACCATTATAAAGCCTTTGCGCTTGCAAAGTAAACCAAGAGAAAATATCCTACCTCTCGAGCTTGTCGAACCCAACTCTTTTCAGTTCACACGTAGATCCCACTCAAGGCACCAACTTTGTCCTCGAACTTTCGAACGCCATCGTCGAAATCCGGAAAACTCCCTCCTTTTCCTTTCCTCCTTCTCCTTTCTTCCTCCCTTTCTCTAAGAACCGCTTTCCTTTCTCGTTCCTTTCTCCTTTCTTTCATTCCTCGCTTTTCTTTCCTTTTCTCTTTTTCTCATCTCACTCTCCACTCGAATCAATCATTCTAATAACTGGCGAAATCGCTCCTTCCTCTTCATGTCTCATGTGTACTCTCCTTTTTCCCATAATTTTTCTTATTTCTAACGCCTCTTTTACGACATCACGCTAATTACACAAGATCATACTGCCATGGACCTCTTCTCCACATGGCTTAATTACAGCCACATTACGCCAAAGCTGGTCATATTTCGCTGCGCCAAGTAAGATCCCTTATTCGCGCATGCAATATCCGGGACACCCCACGCCGAAAAACGTGGAACCTCACTCACCCAACGAAATTCGACGGGTAGCCTAAATTTCACGACGAAGTTCAACTATAAGTCCGCTTCGTCATCCGAGATTCGTAGTGTTCCCATTTTCAACCGAAATTTCTATTTTACCCTTTTATCCAAAATTCGATTTTGGGAACTCACAAAACCCTGTGGTTTACGCCCAACACTGGTCAATTTATCTGCCTTACCTTTGTGAAAACCCATTTCATGGCTATTCCTGCTTTTCCAAACCAATCCATACATTAACACATAATTTCACAATAAGCAACTCCACAGCCCGTGACGTCACTGACCGTCCACATGGGTTTCAAAATCTAACAACCCTGCTCCAAGATTTTAACCGATCAAACAAATAATGCCTCACTAACTCAAACATCTTACAAAGCGCTAAAGAGTGAATAAAACCAAGTAGTGAGAAACTCTACCTCAAGGGAGTTTGAGTAACTCCTAAATCCACTCCACGCCAGTTTCTCTCCTACAGAGCAGTTTTATTTGTCCCGAAGACTCACGACTGGTTGGAGCTAGTGCATCTCCCCTCTCATTTCACGTTTTTGTCTCCAATTTGAGGAAGAAGATGATACCATTCGCTTTTGTCATTAGTCATTAGTCATTTCGGGGTGACATTTACGCCTCTTCTTTTCCCGCTTTTGACATTCCTACTTATTTCGTGTCAATTTTCATCATTTATTCACTCATACCACTTATGGTACATGAGCATTGCTATGTGTGACTTTCGTCAAGATCGAAAAATCGTTTTACTCAAGACTAAACGCGATGCCCCAAAACAAATTTCGACCGCTCTAATATTATGAAATTTTACGTGCTAGCTAGATTCTCGTGAGACGATTCCAACGGTGAAATCCGCTTTCAATATCCGAGGATCTAAAGAATTCATTCCTTAATTTTTAACGTAAATTGCAATTCTCAGAATCGAAATTACGATTTTGCCCTTATTCCAAATCGAATTTCTACTCTACACACCAGATTCCATTGAAAACAACTCTCACTTTGTTTCTGAATCTGAAATTGTTGATTGGACATTCAAATGCAAAAAAAAAGTGAGATAAAGGAAATTGGGATAATCATATCTGAAGAAGATGAATCATGATTCTACAAAAAAAATATGAACAAGAGCTTTTAAACCAATTGCACCTATTTTTTTTATTTTTTTTGGTTTTATAACATTATATCAATTGTGTAGACTTATATGATTGGTAGTATATATCATTTATGCCCTAGTAAAGACATTGCTTTATGCTATCTAATTTATGACAAACTCTACAGTATCTTTATGACAAACTTTCCACCTACAAAATAGAACGAGAAACATGTTTTTAATGTATCATTACAAAGGAATATCATTCATAGAAAGAAGCACCTA
Organism: Tetrastigma voinierianum; assembly: GCA_016808115.1. Taxonomy (NCBI): domain Eukaryota; kingdom Viridiplantae; phylum Streptophyta; class Magnoliopsida; order Vitales; family Vitaceae; genus Tetrastigma; species Tetrastigma voinierianum. The sequence continues at coordinate 66,645 of JAEQBH010002587.1, read as the reverse complement.
CCTAATATAATATATATTGAATGAAATGACAAAACTTAGTAATCTGTGTTTCACTTTAAGAAAACATTAAAAATCAGATAATTGACATGAGAAACCATGTCTGATCAAATAAAAATTAATAAAAAAACCTACAAATAAATATGACACATGATAAAATTCCTCTAGAGATAAGCTTGGAATATAAGTAACAACATCCTTAAATCAACAGTTTTAGATAAGAACAAATGCTTTAGAACCTCATTTTCCCATTATATTTCAGTTGGTTATTTAGCTTCGGTTTCATAGGAAGTGATTTTAAAGAATTAAAATCTTTATCAAAATGGCTTAAAGATGGTGTTATATACTTATCAATAACCTAGTCATAAGGGAAAATATATTTTTGAGAAAATTATTTGCTCCAGATTTTGGAGGGAGAAAAATGGTATCCATATCATTTTATTATTTTCAAGGATTTAATGGGAAGACGTATAGATACTCCTTAACTCAAATAATCTGGCTCTCAATATATTAATACTTTATATGTGAATTTGATTCAAGATTATCTTGCTCAGTCCTTGTTACTACAGAGACACGGACTTGTGTGGTGCCAAAAACAAAAGGAAAGTCTAGAAATAAAAATAGAAGTTGATAAATAAATAAATAAATCAATCGTCTAAGTCAATTCATTTGGGGACCTGGTGTGTCCTCATTTTTTGTACTTGTGTCGGACTGCTTCCTTTCTATATCTCCCTAGTATCACTCATTTTTTTACCCCAATTTGGTTTCGAATTTATGTATCAACTCACGGTTACTTTTGTGAAAATAAAAAGTAGAGAAACAATATATATGTTGTTCAAGAGGGGTTGGGTTGATGGTTGAGAAAAAATGTATAAAACTTTTTGCTCGAAAGATATTCATCGTATCAATATATTACATGTTTATTCTATTCACTATATTATATATTTTATATTTATATATATTTTTTATTCATGGTTTTTCCATAAAGGCTTTTATATAAATTTATTATTTTTTTTTGTTTTTCTATTTTATTATTATGTCATTAATCATGACAAAGAGTTTTGTCTCAAAATAGTATATATATTTTTAAAGAGGTACCAATTTAATATATATTTAAAAAAAAATATTCAAACCAATTGATGATTATTAAAATCATAGTTAATGATTACGGTTTTAAATTTTTTTAATTTTAAATCATATTTATTGATTATGATTTTAAGATTAAAATTAAAACCCTAATCATCGATTTTAAATACTTGGTATTTAAAAAAAAAAGTATTATTATGGGACAATTCATTCAATGACCTTCTTAATGTAGAATTGTACATCCTGGTGATTGAATTCTTTTCACGAGGCTCTAACTTTCACTCGTTGAAATTAACTTATTTTCCTTTTTTTTTTTTTGTTGGATTTTATAATCGAGATATCTTCTCGTTGGGTCAAATTTGTGTCGACTGCCCCCAAAAGCAGCAGAAGATTTCTTAGTTGTAAGGTTAAGATGATTGAAGATAATAAGATTCCCGGAATAATGGATCTAATTCAACGAAAAATAAAAATCCGTCAAATATCGAAGCTCAAAATTTAATCCAAAGTAGTTTTGGGGCAAGCGGTATTCACAACGCCGGTTTCACGGCTTGTACTAGCCGGCATTCCCAACGCCGGTTTCACTTTGACTTGTACTTTGAAGTTTCGTGATTCCAACGCCGGTTTCTATTTTTTAAAAACTCAAAAGCCTAAGACCACCAACGCCTAAGCCGGTTTTCAAACCAAGATTCCCAACTTCGCCTGACTTCTAAAACCCACTCTTCCTTCTTCCTTCCCGCATTTCTTCTTTCCCTTTCCTCTATTTTCTCCCTCCCCATTTCTTTCCTCCTAGCCAAGCCCATTTCACCATAGCCCACCTCAAGACTAAGAAGGTTAAGCGACACAACTGCAGCACTGCCTCTTATTGACGAGGTTTGTACTGCATTCACCACAGCCTGATTTCATTCACTTGTGCACCTGCCTTCCAATTCGAGGATTTTGAGCCAGGGAAACGTTCCGAGCTCATCTCGCAGTTTCCTCGGGTTCGAAATGTTCATCTCTTCCTCACATTGCCGCAGTGAATGAAACTCGTTTCGAGGATTTGACAAAGATTCATTCATATGTTGATTTCGTATTTTTACAATATATGAATCCTTGGTCAGAATGGACTTTGTAGAGGCTTTAACGAAATCCTTAACACTAAACCTTAAGTGTTTACATGCTTTGTATTGAGTCAGTGATGATGTCAATAAAACCCGCAACCAACAGAGTTAGAACGTAATTTTTCCTATCTAAAAGCCCTAATCGCCCTTCCATTTAATATTTCTTTCAATACCACCTTCAGAACAATTCAACCGACAAATTCGATCCGACAAAATCATCATATCAAATCTCGAAATCCTATTCATCGATATGTTGTAAATCTAGAATTGGGTATTCAACGTATTTTTGATATGACAATCACATAAGCTCTGAACCGATCATTTTTTACACCAACACACGAGTCATCCTTAATGTTTTTACCATTTTTTCTTAAATGAACCTCCCAGATTAGGGGGATAGTACATTTACTAAATAATTGCATTGGGAAGAGGTTTTTGGAAGTTAAAAATAAGGTCCTTACGACCTATTTTTTCACTAAATTTGGACCTACTTAGATAATTGTATGATATTCAGGCATGTTATTGTGTTTTTGAGTAAATTTGTATTTCGATAGAGTTCCCTGCACAAAGGAGACTCTGTTCGATTTTTCATTAAATCATGAGTCCTTTAATCCGGGGTTACTATCGGGGCCATTTATTTTATAAACAAAGTATCAAGGATAAACATATCTCATACTATTTAATTTTGTTTACTTCATTTCAAACAGGTCAGTTATGTCTGTTTCCTCTATTCCCGTAATGTGTTACTACAATGGACATATAGTGAGGACTGATAATGATGTGAAATATGATGGCAACAAAGCTTCCATCAGGCCTTTGAAATATCGGCTGGACCGCACGCTTGAACAATCAAGGATATCATTTTTGCAAGCACACCTATTGATAAACTAGGGTTCAACTTACCCTCAAGTGTAAGTATCCTCTAAAATGTGGAAATAGGTTCAACCTTGATTAATATGGAATGATGATCTGTACCTAATGTCAACATAGTTAACACAACCGTCATCAAGGAAATCAATCGCTTTGTCGAGTCGAACACCCACAAGAGGATCGATCTATTGGCTGCGTGAATTGGAGCATTTGGCGTAAATTGACCATGGTCAGGCCTGTGAAGGTCCAAAGACTAGATACAATAAAGATATGGAGATGATGTATGCTTGCGCTTTATAGAAGAAGGTAATGATGAACTGGGTGAAGATGATGATGAATATGATGATTACTTACATGCCCAAGCCTGCGGACACGCATCATCATTCCGTACTACAAATAAGGTTCTCGAGAATGAGCGAGGTTACTTTATTCGCTCACATTACATCAGGATGTATCGACATCGTGAATGATGATGAGGGACCAACCAGCCACCCCTATCTCGGGCATCGTACCTACCACCCAACACCTTGTTTCAACATGTCGAAAAACATGGATATCAAGTACTTCAAGTGGTCGGACTCCACGGAAAATAGACAACCATTATGCGAGTGGTGAATTTATTAAAGGGCAAGTTTTAATTCAACCGAATTGCAAGAGGCTGCAAGATTTACTCAATTGTGAGCACACCGTATTTGTCAGAAGCTCGCTCTCTAAAAAATTGCTCGCCTTAAGATGTAAGAAGGTCAAGAATGTCAATGTCAATGGAAGTCGCAAAATGGTTGTCAAAGAAACTAGCTATTTTGTGATTAACAAATATGAAGGGCCGTGATACTTGTGTAAATCCGCGTTCAACCGAGACCATCATCAATCGACTCAAAGCTGCTGCTACTCACATACAGTAATAATTGGCGCACAATTTACGTTATCCCTCACGCTATTCAAGCAAGTCATATGGAGAAATGGGGATATGAAATTTCATATAAAAGCCTCGATGGAAGCATAAGGCATTTAGAGACTTATTTGGTGATTTTTCCTACCATATACGCATCTCCCACGCTTGCCTTCGCCATTGAACGCGATCCTGACGTGGTTGTCATTCGGAAAACCAATTCTCAGCAAGGTGTCAAACAATGAGATATTCCAAATACAAGAACAGCGTTTCGTCATCTATTAGCTGGTTCGCAAATCAAGCCATTCCAAGACTTAGTATTAATGGTACACATTCAGATGGAAGTATAAAGGGACATCGTTGATTGCTATGGGATGTGATGGAAATAATCAATTGTTCTATCGGGCATTTGCTATTACCAAGGCGAATATCGATAGTCGGGATGGTTCTCGCATGTATCGTAAATAGTAACACAACGGATTCGAATATGTGTTATATCCGATAGGACATCCGTATTATGGCAGCTATGAGCTACCTCATCTTTCGCGATGCACCATACGCCTATCACAGATCTCGCATGCATCATCTTGTACAATTTATGACCCGCTTCAAAGATAAACTCCGTCAAGAATTTCCAGTATGCAAGAGTACCAAGGTAACAACACCATGGAAGATGAGAATAGCATATGGCTACAATTGAGAATTAATCCTGTGGGTACTGCCACTGTTGCAGGCGATCCTCTTCCGCGGGCACTTTCATGATGGAGGGCGAAGATATGGGATAATGACAACCAATATGTCAGAGGTGATTATCAAAGGTTCTTAAAGGGGCCTGCAGCCTACCAATCACGGCATTAGTTCGCTGACATTTTCCGCCTAACAGCCTACTTTGTCGCAAGAAGGAACAAGGTGCCGCTAGATCGGGACATCCGATGAGCATTTCACTCCATATGTTGATGTCTCGGGACCGTGATCGGTGATTAAGGCTCGGTCACTGGAAATTGCTCTTACGATCACTTACAAAAAGGTGATTTCACGTAAAGTCTAGAAGTGGACGATTCATCACTTGAACTACATGAGAAGAAAGTAATATGTGGTAAGACACTAATATATGGTTTTCTTGTAGCCATATCGCTTGCAAGCAGATGTCAAAGATCGATGTGTTGATTTTCTGGCCATTTGTTCAAGGCTACTACACTACGCGCCTTTATTGTGACACTTCAAGTGCCTCATTTATCCTATGTTCAATGAAGATGAGTGGCCTTAGCGATGGTCCAACGACGTAGCTCCCGAAATAATGAAACGGTTGAAGCCGCGGGCCGCCCTAAACTCAACCCGTTTGCGACAATGAAATGACATTAGAGGGCAAACCAAGATAAAATGGGTTGTGCAAACAATGTGTCAATCTGTGTCTGTAAGAGTAGAAACCAACTTTGAAGTTATGATGAAGTAAGGCAATTATATTGTTTGATTGTAAATGAGACTTAATTTTTTTTTAGTTCTCAGATAAGACTTATGTACTAGCGTTTTATTTATTGTAAACAAGGCAATCGAATATTTAGTAGTTGTCTTTATATCGATTTATTCTACTTAATGAAACATTCTATCAGACGCCTTTATTAAAATTTCACAGAATTTACCGTTGACAACCTTTATGACAATTGGCGCCGGGATTTGTTATATCTACAGACATGGCGTTCAGGGGGATCTATGATGCGGATCCACGGATACATCCGTTTTATTGAAAGATGCATAATCGATCACATACTTAATAGATACAGAGTAGGTACGTAATTTATTAATAAGGCATATGGATATCGGGTAGTCAGAATACGTACTTTATACATAACCACTTTGTAAATTGTATGTTTCATACAAATGAGATCCTCCGCCGGCTGCCAATGTATGAGAGCTTTCATGTTCATGTGGGAGGATGGATATTCGGATCTGAGCCAGTACGGATTAGGTCCGGATTTTACAGAGATTCCGTCAGCTTACATCGCGATCGACAAAGCCACTCTATCACCTCACCGTCGAGAGATGGCACTGAGACACACGCTCCATGTGCCAAAGAGGGGGTGATGACGATTACCTTACAGGACGCCATCCTCTCAGCCTACTGAGGATCCATGGTCCGTCCAAAGAACATCGCACATGTGCGCTCGATGTGGCGTTGTTTGTAAAAGTGAGTCGCTTTGCCACATCCACCCGGCCGATGCCGTTAGAGGAGCTCACTATCTTCCTCTTACGTGGTTATGTTTGCGCTATCCACCACACCGGCGCATGATTCCACATTAGAGCGCAGCGCTGCGGTTCATCTTAGCGCTTATCGATCCTTCTGCTCATGACAAGAAGGTGATGGTTCCCATTTACACGGTACTTACTAGATTTGGACGCCATCATGATATATAGTTTGGGTGGTGCAGACTTAGCACATACATACTCAAGGAAGATACATGAGCCGTTGATCGTAGTCGTGGTATTAGCGGTTGTATTAGCACTCCATACAAAAATGTGATAATAATCAAACGTGTTATTGCAGTGGATTAATTGGGATGCTTATGCTAATATTACTCCAAATTTCACCTTTGAGGTCATTGACTTGTTGGTGATATATTTGTACATGTTGTATTTTGTAGACTTCCTCTATGTAAATGACTCGCCCGATTCATAAATTAAGGGTCCCAGCCGAAATGATTTATAATTCTTCCCCGACGCTATATATAAACTCTTATATATTTTTACCACTTTACTGTTCGTATTCGGCCATGGTCATGGGATAGATCAGAGACGCCCGCGACCCACTGGGGCATCCCATGCTTCATCTAAAGACCACCACCCGCCTCAGCCCTCGTATTTGATGGATGTCGATGTCGGGATGGTGGACCTACCCGAGGCTGTCCACCACTGGACACTGTGACATCCATTCGGAGCTGTAGGTGTCTAGCACTTCCACTCGGGGTGATGGAGAGCAATTTCCTGACATCTGGTGCATGTTCCATCAATGTGCTAATTTACACCAGAGATCACCTAGATTTACGCACTCTCGACTCTGTGCACGTTTATGGAAACTGTATGGTTCTATACTAATTTATATTCGCATTTTGTAAAACGATTGGATATAAAGTGTCCACATGTAGGTGTCATGGCAGCCATACGAGGGAGAGTTACTCACTCATCCCATATATCCTCGCTTAGTCGATCAGATCCGCGACGATGTCACCGCTATATGTTTCTAAGATTGTCGAGTGGGCATCGCCTCGCAGAGTCCTCGCGGCAAACTTGGGAGATGCACAGAGATACTTCCACCTTTGCTCTTACGAGCAACAATGTACGGTGCAGGATGCACGTGGACGACACAAAGGACATTGGGCGACTTTTCATGCAATCTTGTACATAGCATTACAGAGACGCGAAAGGATAGATTCACTACCACCCCTATGTCGGTTTGATGGATCTTCATGGATTCCTACAGGCAGTGGGTATCGCCGTATCACACGTGCGTTTTTTTTGACACCACGACCGTATAGGGATGATATAGAGGTCTCCATACCACGCCCACAGAAATAGGATCTTGCAAGTTACAAATTATGTGTTTCTAAAAATATTTTACCAATTCTAATTAATAGATTATGGTTCTAATTCTTTCTTTGGTTCATCAGATCGTCAGCTTATGATCGGCATATAAGCCATTCGCTCCCTGCTTCGATAATTTCTCGTGCTTTATGCGACATACATCATATTGCCCGATCGGTCTTACACCAGATCGGTGAAGACCATCGCATCGCCGGGTACACTCAGGAGGCTTCGACATCACATGAGCCATTTATTAAATTTCCGGCAGGTCGCCCACACCATCCAATAATGTGATGTACCTGCCTGAGGTAGAGGGAGAGGAGAGGGGAGTTGATCGTTGAGGCCGGCCTCAGATGGTGGTGCAAAAAGTCATTGTCCGCATAAAGGAGAGTGGTCTAGGTGCACACCTAAGCCAACTATGCCTTTACTCGACACCTCCCATACTCTACCACTCCACCCGAAACACGCTTTATACCTCCCCCACACACCTACACACATCACCTTCCATACCTAACATTGACGCATCACAATTCACCCTACCCGCATTACACATCACCTTCCATACTCCCACTGCACCTTGCTGTTGTCCTGTATTCTTATCCAAGGGCGACAGAGCTAGCCTCCATATAAAGAGATTAGATATCCACTCACACACAAAGATTTACCATCTCATACATCGCATCCCACGATGATACCATCATGACCTATTACCCGAAAGTGGGGTAGACTTCCGTAGGCGACCTCGTACCAATGTAAAAGCATCGACTACTCCATCCACGTGATACCCTACCCATCACCCTACCCATCACCTCAGCCTTTCTCAACACTCCACAGATCCTAATGGTCGCTGAAATGCTTAGCTCCAGGCGCCGCCTGCAGAGAAAATATAAAGGCTACCATCTCAGGGACATTGATATTATTATTACTTTATATAGATATTCACATAAATGTTTTAATATATTTGATTTTTTCGTGTAATGCATTATAAGAAAGAACTGCTAATTTTAGTTTAACTGGGTTGATTATTTTAATATAAATCAAAATTTGGCCTAAAGAGATTTTCATTGTCTTCATCATAATTTTATAGTTAAATCAAATTGGAATAGTTAATCCATACACTTTAAACATGAAGACTTTAACATAACAAATGAATTTTCTTATTTTAGAAAAATAGGTTAATCTAATAAAATATTTTATAATAAAATTGGAAAAAGGACAAGGCACAAAGAAAAGAAATGAAAAACAAAAATATCCATTTCGAATGCCACTAAAATGAAATGGAACGATGAATTTACATTTACTCATAGAAATGCCCCAACTTTTGGTGCTATAGTTAATAATAACAAAGATGTGTTTTTACCGTGCTTGAGCCTCCATCCCAAAATGTTTGACATGAAATACCACAACAAATTAATTAATATTTAATTTATTAATTTATTTTTTTCTATCTTTACTGTTGCTGGTGCCAGCTTTTTAAAAAAATTAAGTGAAACCGGAGAAGAAAATCAGGGGGAGGGAGAAAATAGAGGAAAAAAATAGAGGAAAAATAGAGGAAAGGAAGAGTCCGCTTCGCATTGAATGTCATTTAGAACTTTAAACCCAGATCAGGAAGCCACTGAGTTTTGGTGCTAAGAACTGGCGTTGGGAATGCCGCTTCAAAAAATGGAATTATAAACCGGCGCGAATGTGTCAGCTTTAAAATTTCCGAATTTAAACTGCATTGTGAATACCGCCGGCACCGCACTCCAAACGCACTACTTTGGCTAAAATTCTTCAAACCTGGAAAGATCTTGATTTTATTTTCATTGAATTAGATCCGTTCAAAACTCAAGATTCTTCAGTGAAGAAAAAAGGATGGCTGAAAGAAAAGGATGATTGTCTAGTATAACAAAGATAGGAAGCTTAATTAGTTTGTGTGGTGTGTGACGCCAAGCAGAGATTCGCTAGTCAACATCGATAAAGGATAAGTGGGCTTTTAGACTTTTAGACCTTTAGTATAAAAAAATAAAATTTCTTAAAATAATAGGTTTATAAATATTCTAAATTATAACGAATCTCCTTATTGTGTGAAAAGTGTCTTTTTTTAAAAGTGTATTTTTAAGAGACACTTAAAAAAATTGAAATTTTTATATCATAAGTGTCTTTTAAAGACACACTGTCAAAATTTTTAAATTTAAGTTGAATGTGTCTTTTGAAGAAATACTTTCTAAAAACTCAAAAAACGAAAAATGTCTATTAAAGAGATACTTTCTAAATTGTTAAAATGTTATACTAAAAGTGTCTTTTGAAAATACATCTTCATAATTTTGAAAACACTGAAAGTGTCTTTTGAATAGACACTTACTATAATTTTTAAAATTTTGAATTTAATCATATATTTTATAAATTATTGAAATGTTATATTAAAAACGTCTTTTGAAAAGAGACTTTTATAATTTTGAAAGTTTTGAATTAATAATCGAAAGTCTTTAGATTAAACTTATGTTAACCCAACGATTAGGCTAGATCCTTCTTGTGTTAAACGCTTATGTAGTTTAGGAATGATATTTTTTTAAATTTCTCGTGACGCCAAAACTGGGTGTCGTTGACAACCTCACACCATGGAATACTGTGGGATGCCTGGTTACCCGACACCACTCATGAAAAATCGTGCGTGAGTCTCCTTTGTACGGAGCCTGCCCCAAGGTACAACCTCATTCCAATAATCAACAATGACCACATTGTGGTCTATATGCTGTGCAAACAATGCCATCAAATTCCCTAAGCATCAATACTCAAACATATAAGCACATGACTATAAAACTATAGTCCATAAGAGTTTAAATTACATCACTCTTATACAAATAAATACAAACTCTATATATTTTGGTAAAATATATTAAAGCACAATCCTATTTTCTTCATATGTGCGGTCTCTGACGCGGGGTCACTATTCAGACTGATTTGAGACTTAAAGGGGGTCCAATACTGATGGAGGAAGCCTCTAGTAGTGATAATCTCCTACAAGGATCAGCTTCCCACCTAAGGGCACAATGGCCTTATTAATCAAACATATATCCAAGTGCAACATTATGTCTACCCGAATTAGTACGCTATGAACGACTCAACCTACCTACGCCTCAATGTGACTAAGCTCTCGCGGCCTTATCACTCAATATGTCATTGAGGATGATGATCCTAGTCATCACCATCTGGCTCCACATGCATACGCCTAATCGTGATAACTGGCTAACGGTATTAAACTAATGACCCAAGTATCGAGCCCTCACCGACTCCATTACCCAATGCAAGTGTCAATGGGCAACAAATCCTGCAAGTCAATCCTAAATTCTAATATCATACAACCGGAGTCTATGATAATATGATCGTGAGCTCTCTTTGGGCAACATAACTCTTCAAGATAACGTTGCGTCCTTACACCAATACGCCCCGAGTTCACCGACTCCCAAACATGCATTCTACATGAATGAAAACCATTTCCAAACAAAGGTATTTGTTTACAACCACCGATGTATAACAATTGGGTGAGACTCAGATGATTGATATTATATGGACAACCCTCAAATCTTTGTAGTGGACACACTCAGATAAATAATATTGTTGGTCAACCCTCGAACAATTCTCTCAAAAACCACCTCATTTTTCCTCTCATGTTCTGGTGCCCGATTGCATATGAATACAATGAGCCATTTCCATTTTCTTAACCACGTTACACTCATTTGGATGTTATTATTAATCAACCTTAATCAACACCCTACGGTGTTGATCCTGTGTGTACTCACGACACACCATCAAACACACACAACACGATTATCGATCTCAACTAGCTACTCACCACTAATTTCTAGGTTACCCGGTGCATATGGAGATACCATGATGCCAATTCCAACACATTCATGCTAATATATTCACATATATATATATTAACATAATTAAATCACATAAAACATGTTATGCGGAAATTCACAAATCGATTACACCAAAATTAGCTCACATGGACTAATTAGTAACCGATCAATTCATTTTGAATCCTCTGACCATGCATTTTCACACAAAAAATAATTTGGTGTCACTATTCATATTACTATTCACGTTATTCCATTTCCTAGTAATAACACACAAAGTAGCTGAATCTCGGACCCATAAAAGCGGGGCACCTCTTAGTCCCTTCATGGTTCATCAGAATATTGTTGTGATACCAAAATACACCCTGAAAACCCGAAGATATTAGTCAGGAGCAAAACCAAACCTCAACACGAGTGGGACTGCACGAAAATAGTCTGAAAATTACATGTGACCCATCCAGCGATCTCGAAAATTCAGCTGAGCGTAAGATTAAAAATTATTGACTATCGAAACTAGTCCCGAAAATTCCTAAAAATTCCTACACTAAGTCCAAAAATTTGAGGACTGAAATTTACGGCCTTTCACAACCTCTAAGTCAATTCCAAACCATTAAATAGTCTTTAGGCTAGAAATAATACAAGTAGGAAAATTCCCTACCTCGTGGAGTTTGTGAAGCTCAGATTTTAGGTGTCACAGCGTGCTCTCGTCTGTAGTCAACTGTGACCCAGATGTGAAACCTGCGAGTCCCGATTTCCATAGATCTGAGAAAAAAGAGAAAAGAAGAAATAAAAAATAAAATTCTCTCCCTCCTATTCTCATTCTCCCCACGCCCGTTTTGACTTTCATTTCCTTTTTATTTTCGTTTTTTTTTTGTTTATTATTCTTATTATTATATTATTATTTGATATTCATAAGTTCATATTGTTTATTCGGATCGTTTTGTTCAAAAAAAAATTTATTTCTTTAGTTCACTTTATTTTAAATGAACTTAACCCGAGTTATTTTCGACTTACGAGATTTTGTTACAAATCTCTTCCACGAAGTCAGCGATGACTTATCACCGAGAAAACCGTCATCATTCGATTGTCTGAGTCGACGGCTTTTTCTAGGTCACTAGATTTATGAGGCGAATTTAACGACGATCCCGTTTTGTCATCAGAGATCTAGGGAATTTCGGTTTCAGCGAAATTACCGTTTACTCTTTCGAAAAATTGAATTTTTCTCGGGTTTTACATTCTCCCCATACTTAATTTCGTCCCCCGAAATTGCCTTTCTGCATCACTCACATGCATATGCTACCTTCTACAACTCCAAGACCGTGTTGGGTATGATAACTCGCCTCAGGTCACAATCACTGACAACCCGATGGGTTGTCAACTCATCTATGTCAGGGCGACATGAAAACCCCAATATGTCGGTCCACCATGAAGCGAATCCTTGAATCTCTTACTCGTAATCTAGACATATCTAACTTGACTCTACTTTGGGTCCTGCGGGAGAAATTTTCCCATACAATGGCACTGCTGAGGCCTCAACTCTAAGCCTAAACTCGAAGAAGAAAGTGATCCTCCTTCCTCTTCCATAGAGCGCCATCTCGAATGCCTTGTCGTCCTCCATCTCTCTCTCTATGGCCGGAAGTTGTGCGTATCTGCTGTAGGTGGAGGCCCTGATCTTGCCCAGAGAATGGACAACCGGTCCATTCTCAAATCTCGACCTTGGCCATATGCGCTGGCCCTTAGTCATCACAGCGTGTCAACTCAATGAATACGGCCATGCTCCATCAACGTCGCTTCGTTCCCTTTGCTCGGCGCCCCCGGGAGCTCTTAGGCCTTGGCATGTCTAGCAGTGGCTGGAAAATACTTGCTCATAAAGAGCCCATGAAACTCTGCCCAAGTCATTGCCTCTAAATCCCTAGAAGTCTTAACCCAGTCCCACCACACTTGGGACTCACCCTCTAAATGAGCATGACTAGCTTGATCTTAATTTGCATTTGAGGTAATATCCATAGTCTCGATACATTCTGTCTAGGAACCAATGAGTACTATACCGTCGGATCCTATGCATGAGGAGGATGATGTGACTTAAATATGCAGGAGTTACTCGGACCTCATGACTACAGTACTTGCTTTGTGCAATGGTATGTTTGTAACCCATGACCTCGGCAAAGGCCTGCAGTCGAATAATGCTAGTGTAGCTAACACCTCTTGGGCGACCTCGTTCATAAAAACGACTTGCCATCTACACATGTCAAATGGCAACAAGCTTCAACCAATCTCATTTAGTCTAACTAGTAATGCACTGTCAATTACTAATAAACTTAACAACCATAGGCCGACCCGTTCATCGCCTTTAAGTAGTGCTTGTTGCCAACCACTCTTTATTTCACTAAAATTCAACGCTTTTAGAGTTCATTTTCATTTCAGGAACCACTAAGGTTATAGTTCTTAACCTTAGCATTCCACTTTTTCCTATATACATTATGCCATGCATATAATATTCCCACGCAATAACCACGCAATCACATTTCCCATATACATCATATCGTGTATAAGTTTTCCCACCCTTGATAATAGCAGCTTACCACAAATCACCTTGATCACAAACATGGAACACATATCCGAACACAACATGAAACACACCATGCATGCAGTGTTCTAATCATGTCCCGTGACCGCCTAGGTAATCACATACCTAAACTCTAACATCGAGTCACACCAAATTGTGGTGCTCTCACAACTTACGACCATGACCTAAGCCTAAGTCCCTCAAGCCCTAGGTAGTCGTATACCTATGCTTTAATACCAAGTTGTGATGCTGGTACGAGAACCATACTTATAAACACACCCACCGAGCTCCCAAGGTAATCACGATTACTTTGGCTGATGCAAAATTTTGTGGCGCTGGCCGGGGTGTCCGGGTTGACAACCGTCGGCCCTCGGAATTCTCGTGGATGTCGGGTTACCACACGACACCGCTCCACGAAAAATCGATGAGTCTCCTTTGTGTGGGAGCTCTTCCCGAGTCTGGCCTGTCCCAATAATCAACAATAATGCCACGAGGGTCTATATGCGAGTAAAATAATGGCCGCAGGCCTATATCAATACTGAAACATATAAGAACATGGCTTTATAAAACCACTTAGTCCGCCAAGAGTTTAAATTACACATCACTCTTATCTGAATAAATACAACCCTTATATATTTACAAAATATATATTAAAGCCTAATCCGGCTTTCTTCATATGTCACGATCCGAATCACGGGTCAGTAAATCGCACTTGACTATGCGAAAGAAAGGGGGTCCCGCAGCGGGAGTGAGCAAAGCCTAGTAGTGATAAATCTCTACGAGAATTTATTCCCCGTCTAAGTGCATCTGATGATCGCATAATCAAACACATCCAAGTGCAACATACACATGTCTACTGAATGTCCATACATGAATGAGATTCACGACTCACCATGCCCCATATGCAAATCTCGTAGAAACTTCATCACTTTCCCGATAAGTCATTAGGTAATATATCCGAGTCACTCAGGCTAGTCACCATGCATACACCAAGCTGTGACAAGCGTCATTGGTATTCACCGTGACCCAGTATCGAGCCCTCACACCGGCTCCATTACCCCTGTCACAAGTGTCAATGGGCAGCAAATCCCAAGTCAATCGGACTCTATCCACTGACGAAGTCTATGTGATAAACATGGCCAAGTAATATGTCTTCTTTAGGCGGCCTCTTTTCGGGTGATACCGCAAGTCTCTTACACCCATACGCCTCGAGTTCTCATTGACTCCCTCAAACATGCATTTTGCCATGAATGAAAACCATTTCCAAACAAGGGTATTTGTTTTCTTAGTGGATAACCCCTCGGAGTATAAATAGTGGACTAATAATCTATTTTTGTAATGGACAACCCTCCGATGTATATCAATTGGGCAGACTCCGACGATTGATATTATATGGACAACCCTCCGATGTTGTAGTGGACACACTCCGATAAATAATATTGTTGGTCAACCCTCGAACAATTCTCTCAAGAAACCACCTCATGCGGCTGTAATATTGGCAGGAATTAAGATTGCTTCTGTCGGCTGGAAACACATGTGTCTCATATCATGAGACCCATACATGAGTAAAATGACCCAATAGGGCCCATCATTCATACTAGTCCATACGGTTACAAGACCATACATTTCTATAGATCTAAGAGTTATTACATCACTCCTAATACAAAACATATATATTAAAACTTAGGTTTGTTCTAATATATACACAAAATAAGAATCAGACCCTTGGTCCCAGGCCGGCTTCATCAGCCTCTAAGGGCGTCGTCTGCTATGCCTGTCCTATACGAAGTCCCACGACGGGGTGAGTTGCGCCCGGTGAGATAAAATCTGAATTTACTCCCGCTTTGGAGTGCGCGTACAAATGATCATTCATAGTCAAACCCCGACAACCAATCCGTGCATACATGTTGTATTATCATGGAAAAAAAACCACGCTACGTAGCCAGAGCGACACTTTACATGCCCCGTATGCAAGATTAAACCTCCGACCCACCACCCGATACAAGTGCCAATGGGAAATCAATACCGTCGATCCGAGCTCCGTCGCGTATTAATCACATGTGATATTTATTTAATCGTTTCGTGTCTTTTTGAGCAGCCGAACTTTTGGTCCACCGCGGTCTCTTACACCCTCCGACATTTTCGGGCTTTCCGCAGTGGATACTTTGTCTAATCGGGTTCCGGGCTTGTCACCTAAGGGGGTATCTATCCACCGCACTACGCCCGAGCCACTTCATTTTCCATTTCGTTTCCTGCTTTGTGGAACTCAATTGGACATCGTCCCATTCCCAAGCTCACACGATGCAACACCAAGCGCCCAATGCCATCGATTACCTGTACACACCCATGCTGTCTGGTGTTCTGCACCTGATGTCTGATTTGTGCTGCTTGCAGACCATGACCCGATGTATGAAGCCTTTATGGACATTCTGCACCATACACTATGTGTGTGCCATGAACACTCATGTCTAATGCACAACATTTCATATATTAGTTCAACATCAACGCCCGCCACAGTCATGTTAATATTCCCACACATTTCAATGTCGATGCATCACATAAGCATGCACTACATCTTTTCTATCATTTAGTTCATTCATGTCAACACATCATTCAAGCATGTATTAACATAATTCCAACCATTATTTAGGCAAGTAATGCCATAATTCATATTCCCAGGCTTAGACATAGTATGTTAGTTATACAGCCTGCTACATGCCAAGAAATGACCATGTTCAAGCACAACACATTACAACCCAATGTGTTAGAAACACCCATATTGATAGCAATTAGTACACTTAGTACAACACTCAGATTTTCGGCACAAATGTGAGCACCTATTTCCACTGAATGGCTAATGGCTAGATTCTTGACTCCATGATCTTGTCATAGAGTCCGAATGCCGAATCGGAGTCGGGGACGGAGGAAAGTTAAAGACCCTAAACAACGGAGAGAAACCCGAGAAAATTTCTGCATGTTAGTCATGGAAGCAATTACACCCCAAACTGATTTTTTTTTTTTTCTTTAGTCTAAAACCCAAAAAAATTATGCATGGCATTCATTCAAGTAATAACAAGCCAACCTGGATTTTCAGTCTTAAAACCTAGAAAAACAGCACATACAATAACATGCAATAACCAAATTAGTTCCAAAAATTTTATGCATGGCATTCATTCAAGTAATAACAAGCCAACTGGATTTTGAGTCTTAAAACCGGAAAAGCTGACACACATATAATAACATCTGATAACGATTAGTTCCAAAAAAATTATGCATGGCATTCATTCAAGTAATAACAAGCCAACCTGGATTTTCAGTTAACAACACATACAATAACATGCAATAACCAGATTAGTTCCAAAAAAATTATGCATGGCATTTATTCAAGTAATAACAAGCCAACTTGGATTTTCAGTCTTAAAACCCAGAAAAACAGCACATATAATAACATGTAATAACCAGATTAGTTCCAAAAAAATTCTACATGGCATTCATTCAAGTAATCACAAGCCAACCTGGATTTTCAGTCTTAAAACCCAGAAAAACAGCACATACAATAACATGCAATAACCAAATTAGTTCCCAAAATAATTCTACATAGCATTCATTCAAGTAATAACAAATACCAAATGCCATTTCCATGGCCCCAAACAAGGAAATAACCAAAGAGGAAAGATCCCTCACCTCTTGAAGTGTGTAGGACTAGTTCTTGATCCACCCAAATCTGAAAACAATGGAGGAAAAGCTTCCTCCTCCCTTTCTCCTTTCTTTCTTTCTTCTTGTTTTCTTTTCTTCCTTCCTTTCTTTCTTTCTTTCTTTCTTTCTCTCTTTTCTTTCTTCTCCTCTTGTCTATGAATTGTTTGGAATCTCTCCTCAAACTACCAAGTTGGTTTGACCTAGGTGGAGCACACCTAACACCAATTTGTTGACATAGTCGACTCGAGACCAAGTGTTCTCCATGCCACAATTTCAACCACTTTCATGCTCATGCATGGGGGTGGCTTGACATTTGGCCCCGACCCAACTCATGCAATCCTAAGGGCATGACACTTAGCCCACCCATGTGCCAAGTGTCTCCCATGAAAGTGCCACATGGCACCCGTAGTTGGCGGGTCACGTCTCGAATCGTCTGTAAACCCGATCGAAGTCAGCGCGGTTGTTTGGTTCAACTAGATTTCGGGAGATGATTCTAACGGCATGATCCATTTCGTCATCCGAGGTCTAGAGAAAGATCTAGGGTTTTGTCTGTACCGTCCCGACAAGAATTACCGATTCGCTCATTTTCAGAAAAAATACGTTTTTCCCGGGTTTCACATGCACTCACTCCTATTGTTCTAGGGTGCCCCAGTGCATATGAAATGCAATGAGCCATTTCTATTTTCTTAACCCGTGCGACTCATTTGGACGTTGTCTTATTAATCAAGCCCACTAATCAACGTCTCACGCGGTGTTAGTCCACGACCATGTACTCGACACACCATCAAACACAACACGATTAATCGATCTCAGCTATGCACACACACCTAATTTCTAGGTTACCCTGATACATATGAAATGCATGATGCCGAATTCGACACATTCATGCTAATATATTCACATGCATATATATTAACATAATTAAATCACATAAAACATGTTATGCAAATTCACAATCAATTACACCAAAATTAGCTCACATGGGCTAATTAACAAACACGATCAATTCATTTTGAATCACTCAACCATACACATTTTCACACAAAAAAATAATTTGGTGTCACTATTCATATTACTATTCACGTTATTCATTTTCTAGTAATAACACACAAATTGGCCCAAATCTCGGACCCATATAAAACAGGGCACCTCTTGGTCCCTTCACGGTTCATCACCGAATATTGTGATACCAAAATACACACCCACAAAACCAGAAGACGTATTAGTCCGGAGCAAAACCAAACCTCAACCACGATCAGGAATTGCGAAATAGTCTCGAAAAATTACGTCATGACGTCTAAGCGATTCAAAAATTCAATGAAGCGTAAGAAAATAGTCCGAAAATCAGCCGGGCCCATTTGAAAACTAGTCAGAAAATTCCTAAAAATTCTTACACTCAGTCAAATCGGGCGAAATTTCTGACCTTTCACGACCTCTAAGTTAATTCCAAACCATTAAATAACCTTTAGGCTAGAAATAACACAAGAAGGAAAATTCCCTACCTCGTGGAGTTTGATGAAACTCCAAGATTTTGGTGTCCGCGCGTAGCTCTCGTCTCGTAGATCAACTTTACCTTCAACTGTGACGCCCCAAACACCGGGGGTCCATTGACTACCCGTCAACCCGCGGAATACTCGTGAATGTCGGGTGACCCGACATTTCTCACGAAAATTGGGTAGAGTCTCCTTGTACGCGGAGCTCTACCCAAATACAAAACACGCATATACACATCCCCAGCTTGATCTGATATGTCCAATATATCCAATCACATGAGATATCTGACCACTTGGGCCTAAGCGATACTCATAATACATATAACTATCAGATCCTTCTATACTAAATAGTTACAAGAGTTACAATATTTTCACTCTTATACAATACATATATTAATTAGACATTCAAAACATGTATATATCATCAACTAAAGCCTGACGGCTTTCTTCTAATCCCTCAATCTAGGACGGCGAGTCCCTCGCCACTCACATTGCAGCAAAATAATATCTCGACGGGGTATTTAATGCTTAGTAGTGGAATCGCCTACAAGTGGGCTACTCTCCCACCTAAGTGCGTGCAATGTTCCAAATAAACGCACATTCAAGCAAATGGCGATCCTACTTGAATGTCTACATGACCAACTAAGATCAGTCCTCAGACTCTCTCCTCGCCTAAGCCTCGTATGAGAATTTTTGTTTTGTTAGTGGACAACCCTCCACGATGTATATATATAGACAGGACGTCTCGGCTTGATTGATATATTATTTGTTCGTGGACTACCCTTCGATGAATATCAATTAGGTCGTCTCCAACGATTGATATTTTTAATTTGGACTACCCTCCGGAATGGTAATATTTTTAGACAACCCTCCCGAACCATTTTCTCTAGACTCATCTCATGCACTCCTCCTATAGTCCTAAGGTATTAGGTGCATATGGAATGCATGTATGCGATTCGATACAATCTATTCACATGTAAATATATAAACATGCATATATTTACAAAAATTCAATTCACACAATCATGTCATGTAAATTCTCATTTCATACATCAAAATTAGCTCACTTGGGCTAATGATCAAACACGAGCAATTCGATTTAAATCACTCGACCAAACACATTAATTAAATATATTTTGAGAACCTTTGTTTGGGGAATAGTGACCTCGAATTACTATTCCCGAAAAATCACAAATCATCGGTTCACTTAGTGAACCCGCAATTCCATGACCATTCGGCCTCTTTCCGCGTCAAAGCATGATTTATTTTCACAATTTCATGATTTACCAGCTAACCAGCCCTATAACCTTCTGAGCTGCACCTTAGCTCCAAAAAAATTGTATCAATTAGGTCCCATGTTTTGGGAGCCGTCCTTTAAACCATCAGGCCTCATATCCATGAAACATTGAAAAACACTTAAATAAAAATTAGCAAAACCCAGTAGGGAGAAACCCTACCTCGAGGGAGTTTGTCTAGCTCTTAAATCAGATACCTGTGAAGCCTTTTCCGCGTAAATGACTTTCCTTCTTGTCGAGGCGCGGCGGGGTCTCCGGATCTCGCGTATTTCTAGAGAGAAGGAAGACTCTCTTTCACTAAAAAGTTGCCATTTTCGTTTATGTAAGAAATCCCCCTTGCTTTCACGTTTTTGCCTTATGTTGATAAGAAGAAGACAAACCATGCAAGCTTTTGTCTTGTGACTTAGCTTTTAAAAATGACGTTTATGTCCCTCTTTTCCCAGTTTTGACATTCGGCTCTATCTCGGCCGTCCATTTTCATCACTTCTCTACTCATACCACTCATGGAACATGAGTATGTGTTATATGTGACTTTCGTAGCATCGAAAATCGTTTTACGGCACCCGAACTGCGATGCCTCGAAAAACGTGTAAATTCTGACTATCTCGGAATTCGACGAAATTTTACGTGCTTGCTAGATTTTGCGAGACGATTCCAACGGTGAAATCTGTTTTGTCATCCAATATCCATAGAATAAATTTTGGATTTTTTTTATCGAAATTACAATTTTGTAACCAAAGTGCGATTTTGCTATTTTAGGAAATTGGAATTTTACCGGTCTTATTTCCCCTCCTTAAAGGAATTTGATCTCGAAATTCACGGACAATCATAGTCACTCACATGCATATGCTTGAGCACTATACCATGCATGTAAGTGATCATTTTAAATGTTAAGCGACTAAAGCTGGCATTACGCCGTCCTAAGCGAAGGATAGATGGCCCGCACTTCGTGTCCTGGCATGCCACGTTGACTCCTCCACTCCATAGTGCCACCATAGCACTCTCCACTAGCCTCCGCAGTCTTCGTCGCAAAGCACGATCACGAAGCTATCCAAAATGCACATTGGTCCTCGCCAGTCCGTCGTTAATCGACCTCGATCATTTCCCCGATCCACCGCGTAGTACGGATGCGGGTATGCCGGACATGAAGGCGTGAAACACCTCGTGGACACGATATCTTTGGCGATCGCTTGCGTCAGCCGTGCGCTAGCGTTACTTTATCCCTCTCGAATATCTCGGTGATGAACCTTAGCGACCAGCTTCGGCGCTGCGAACGACCCTCTGCTTGGGCATCACCTTGAGGCGTGATCTGACCTCGAACTCTAAGGAATTAAAGCGTCGTACATCGGCCATAACTCTTCTCTAGGCTCACGAGCCGCAGAAAGGCAGCTATTGTATTAAGCTCACGCTACCGAATTGTCTCCTAATCCAGTCCGAGGACCGGTGATGGAGCTCTCTCCACCTCGGTCCAACATACTTGGTGACCTACATGGCCTCCTATCCCAATGCCTCATAGGGTGCCATCGCTGTATACTTACTTTGTCTTTGTTGTTATAAGGCGAATTCCTGGGGAAAATTCTCCTCCAGTGCCCTTATGATCGGGACGCATGCGTAGCATGTCCTCAAATACTGTATAGTCCTCTTAGGCCGACCATACAATACGAGGGTGGGCGTTTTGTACTCGTAGTCGGCCGTGTGCCCATAGCATTTGGAAACTCTTCAGTCGTGTTAACAAACCTCGGTCCCTATCGACCTTTATAGATGCGGTATACATGTGGCCAGGACTATCTCGAATGCCAATGGCGAAGGAAATCTCTCGAGGCGAAGGTCATCGCGCGGTACCAGAAAATATCTTGGGCATTGAGTAGGTCCACTGTCGCCCGTCGCGTCCTTCACTTCTGCTTTGTGTCAGGTGGCAAGTGGGTCCACAAAGTCCATTGTGACGTGCTCCGCTCGCTCGGCCGCCTCGATAGGTGAAGTAGACCTGGCACGGCCACGGTGTTCGTAACTTTGGCGACACGTGAGACCTCGTCGAACAAAGTCGTGTGTCTGTTCATTCCGCTCCGATGTCTGATGGCGAAGATCTGGTACATCTGCATTGCCACACGGATACGGAAAATCGAGGCAGTGAAACTCCACGAGAATCTCCTCTCTCAAATACATCCGCGGGAACACTACCCATCCTATATCGAAGACTACCATACGCATGAGCAGTCCGGCCTCGTCACGTGCACATTTATGCTGGTCCGCACGATAGACACTATCTCTGCGTCCGCGACAGGACTCAATCACTCTGCTTTCAGCGAGAGCGGTGCTTAACCACTAAACTCCCGATGTGCCTTGAGTACGCTCGTTTGTGCTGCCAACCCAAGCGTCCTCGAGTCTGAGCATCAGCCACTCCAGAAGCTATACTAGCCAAGCGAGAACAAAGGAGGGTCGCTGACCGATCAGGTCGCGACCTAAAGAGAGACTAAGAACTACATAGAGAGGTCGTAACCTAATATCGAGGTCGCGACCTGCAACCTGAAGCTGAGCCAAGCAAAGTCCCTATCAAAGAAATTGAAGTTGCAACCACTCTGTTATTTGAGGACCCCAAAGGAGGTCGCGAGCAATCACTGAGGTCGCGACCTAAGAGAAACACTGAGTATTATAAATCCAAGTCGCAACCTGGGCGGGGTCGCAACTTGAAATCCGACTGACGAAGTCCTTGCCAAGTAAATGGAAGTCATAATCACTTGATTAGCCAAGAACCCACGCAGGTCGCGACTCAATCACTAAGGTCGCGACCTGAAGACATATTGAAACCAGAAATCAAGGTCGCAACTATGTTTAAAGCAACTGGGACAACCTGCAACCTGAAAAAGAGCAATTGCGAGGTCGCAACCTCATCTGGAGGTCGCGACCGGGAATATAAGGTAGAATGAGGAAAACAAAGTCAGAATCGAAATCGAGGTCACAAATCCGGGCTTAAAGGCAATAAAATTAGTCGTGACCAATAAATTAGGTCGCAACCTAAGATCAGAGCATGTAAAAGCAGAAGACCAAGAACGAGGTCGCAACCGGAAAATGGAAGTCACGACCTGAGTTGAGGCAGGAGGAAAAGAAATGAGGTCGCAACCTCAAACTGAGGACGCGACGTGCAGTGCAACAAAGAAACGAAGTCTTGACTCCGAAAGGAAGTGGTGACAACTGAAGGGAGGTCGCAACCTTAAATTGAGGTCGTGACCTAGAATGAGCAGCATGGGAAGACAACGAGGTCGCAACGTGAGACCGAGGTCGCGACCACTCATCAAGGAATGCTGCAAGGAACCTGGTCGCAACTGAAGAAAACTGGTCGCAACTGAACAAAGGCAGACAAGGGATATCCAGGTCGCGATCGCATCTCGAGGTCGCGACCTGAGACAATAAATTGGGCTTTTTTTCTTTTGAAATCCACTTGGAGCTTTTCTGGATTTAGCCCATCTTCTTTTTGACAGTTATAAATAAACCCTTTTAGAATAGTAAAGTAACCTCTACTTTTTCAATATCGATACCTTTAACCGGGAGTAGAAGCATGGTTCATTGTATGCTTAGAGTAGATTTTTTTCTTTTCTTTTATTTTATTTTCTTTTTCTTTTCTTCGATATGAATCGCTGAACCGTAGTAAACGATTGAAGCTGGAATTTATTTCTAATATTTTCTTCTTAAAATTTACTCCCTGAAAATTTATGAATTCTAGACAAATTTCCAGACCATTTTTCTCGCCTGCTACGATTACAAGGAAGTACTCGATCGATGTCTAATGTAATCAGAATTATAGTAATTGGAACACCACTAGCTTTGGTGTACGGTCGGCCATGTCTTTTGCATAATCTGGAGAAAATTATTTGGATTGAGATTTATTTGATTGATGTCATTTTTGAATCGATAAGTTCTAAATGGTAGTACCGAATGCTAGTTCAAGGAGTGTATCTAGCTCTGATTTCCAGGATGCCCTCTGAGTGACACAGAGTTAGAGATTCCTGAGAGCTTGTGGGTATGCTAGGCTACCATTGATGAACTATTGAGCTCTGAAAGTTTCTTAGATAACTCTATTCGGCCATAATTGTGCTGAGGGGAGTATTTATCCAATTAAATAAATCAGAGATTTCACCTTAATCTAAAGGGGAACTCTCAACCCTGTGTTAGCTGAGATCTAATCAAGGGAAGGGAAGAACTAATAGATTTAAAGGACGAGCCATCGATTGAGTGGTAGAAGTTTTGCAACAACCCTGAGAAGGGAAGCAAAAAATCTGCAGTCATCAAGAACTGGGGGTGAAGTATTGAGAAAGAAAAACACTCAGGTCTTGCAAGAAGGTTAAAAATACCAATAGCTGATTAGATCTTGACTTCGAGAGAAGCAAGGTGCCTCTAACCAGTGAAAATGGAGAAATCCAACTGCAAATTTAGGCAAATCTTGGACAAATCCAGATCCAGTAGTAAAACAGAGCATTGTATTTCAATGTAGAAATTGACTGTTCCATTGTATTTCTTTGCTAGTTTTCAGGTCTCACATGACGTATTCATTCAAAAGATTTTCAGGCCTTACGTTTTTTGTTGTTTTACTTTATTCATTTTTATATTTTGTTTACAAATGAGGAACATTTTATTTGTTAAACCACTATCCCTTTCTTTACCCAAATAGCATGTAATCCTAAGTAGTTTGCAGCATTGATTTCAATTCACAATCTCTAAGGAATGATACCTGAACTTACATCCAGATTTTACTACTTGTACGACCGCGCACTTAAAAGGTCATAGCTAAACCCATTTTAGAATCTCGAACATGTGCCAAATTTTATTTAATCCAAGCAAGTTATCCAAAGTGGGAATACTCTACAAGAGTAAGGTAAGACTTTGGTGACTATGTGATTTTCGAGGGTTTTACCTTATAGAAAAAGGCAAATAGTGGGCAATCCCGTTTAGTAAAGTGTCTGTGTTGTTGGCGTAAATAACACATCATCCGCTCTTACCCAATTAAATGTCCCATCCCGTCTCGGGTCCCGATAACTCGCCTTGTCTCCGATATCCTCAAAACATAAGTCTTCGCTTCTTTTTCCTGGTTGGAAGAAGATGTATCTCCTTCCTTAGTACCAGCACCCATATTCTAGATGCTTCGCATAACATCTCGCTCTCTCTCCCGGCTTACCCGTCGCACTCCAAATTTCGTGTGAATAGCAAGAACAAGAACCCTACAAATTTCAAAGAAAGGCCCGTCGGGTCAAACACTGGTGGTGCTAGGCTAGCACTTCGTGGACGACCTCTACATCCTCTCCCACGACTAGCCATCTACACATGTCAAATGGCAAGTTAAGTTCTAATGCAGCATCTCTAAGGCTTAAACACAGCCCCGAGACACTATTCATATACAAAAAAAATATTTCATACGCAATGTCCATGCATTCATAGGTAATGCAAGACAATAATTCAATATATTAAATCATATGCAACAAAATTTTATTTTAGAAAATTTCATTTGAAAAGATTTTATTTTATTTGATTTGATTTGATTTGATTATATATATATATATATATATATACCTTATGAACAGTGTTTATGAATAGTGTCCCAAACAATGACCTGCATCAAGGTAATCGAGTCAAATCAAGTTAAAATTGTGTGCACACTCGAACCCAAATTATACAAGATAGTTTCTAAGGTAGAGCAATGAAGGCCAGACAGGGCCCTCCCGCCATGTCGCAGCGCCTCGTCAGTTGCTAAGACGCAGGCTTAGCGCAAGCAGTCGCAGAGTCGTCGTCGCTCGGTCACGATACAATTTTGTATCACACACAAGTCCTTTGCAAAGACGTCAGGTTATGAGCGTTACGCCTACATCGTGGAGCATACTCATCGTGTCGCGGCCAAGCCCGGTCGTATCGTAGCGCCCATCCCCACGCGCCCATGCACCGCCGTGTCACGACACAACAGACAGACCAAGCTTGGGAATTGGGCAGTAGCCCATCCCAGCTCCTGCAAATTTTTTTTTTCACACATTTTTTTTCTCATTCCAGCTACTAGAAACCCACCCAAAATAACCAAAATTCCTTTTCACCCAAATTTTTTTCACACATTATATATATATTTCTTTTCTATTTTCCAAGAGATAACCAAATAAATTTATTAAAATTTATTTTATTTATTTTTTCTTCCAAGCTTACAATAATCAGAAAAACCTTAGAAAAATTTCTTCTCATCATTCATTCATTTTTTTTTTCATCTCCAGTAGCCTCCTTGCTACTCCATAAATGCAGTAGTCTAGACCACTACACTTCATACAACTCAAAATTTTTATAAGTTAAATTTTTACCCTTTTTTTGTCAGAGTTTCGCAACACAATCTGTTTATGTTCAAAACTGGAACTACTATCTAGAAAATTATATATATATATATATATATATATATATATATATATATATATATATATATATATATTTTTTTTTTTTTTTTTTTTTCATTCAATTCTGGACCATTTTGCCAAAAATTTTCTCGAACACCTAAGGTTATATTTTCTCGACCCTAGTGTTCAACGTTTTCTCCTATGCTACTCACCAAGCATACAAATCACACAATTCATACAACACATGATCACACATCACTTATGTTATACACACCAATCACGTGAGACAAAACACCATGCATCAAGTGTTCTAATCTTCGTCCGTGACTTCCTGTGTAATCACTAAACCCTAACATCGAGCTATACCAAGCTATGATGTTCTTATACCTAAATGACTCTGGCCTTAGCCCAAGTCCCCCAAGCCCTAGGTATTTGTATACCTAAGTTCTACACCCACCGAGCTCCCAAGGTAATCGTTTACCTTAGCTCTGATACCAAGCTGTGACGGCCCAAAACTCGGGGGTCCGTTGACAACCCGTCAACCCGTGAAATACTCGTGGATGTCGGGTAACCCGACACCGCTCACGAAAATCGGGCAGAGTCTCCTTTGTACAGGGAGCTCTACCCAAATACAAAACCTGACCCGACAATTAACAACGACCACACCGGGTCCACATGCGAGTAAAATAATGGCCACTTGGGCCCCTACATTAATACTCACAAAATACATCAACTATATACAATAGTTCAAGAGTTAATAAATTACTATTTACCAAACATATATCAAAATTTAGAGTTTTAATACATGTTATACAAAAGCTTAATACCCAGCCACAACCCTAGCTTTTCTTTTAAACGCGCAGCCTAGTGAGCGTCAGTCTCCTCCCCAGACACTCCCTCAGATTCGAAATCGTGATTCCTTGACAAGGTGAGCAAAGCCCAGTAGTGATAATTTCCTACTTGGGTTACTCCCCACCTAAGTGCACATGCCATGGCAAACAATCACATCCAAGCAATTACATGAACCTACTCGAATGTCTACATGCCCAATCTCATGTCCCGAGTCCTCACCGACTCCCTCACATATGCCTAAGCCGAATGCGAGTGAAATTACGCTTTTCAAAACAAGCTTTTGTTCTCGAAACTTACTACAGTTTCTGTGAAAATATTTACCAATTTCCAAGGCGAATTGTTTGATAATCCTCCAAACAAGCCATGGTCCTCATCCTAAGTGATACGCTTGACAATTCTCCACTGCAATTCTTCAAAATCTTCTTGAAATTCCTTTCACAAACATTTTCACTTTGTTTTTTCATGTCATGCACTCACCCTAATATTCTAGGATGCCCCAAAGGCATATAGAATGCATTATGCCAATCCAACTCATACTAATATATGGAACATATATATTAACATAATTAATCCACACAAGTCATGTTATTAAATTCACATCAATAACACCAAAATTAGCTATATAGCTAATTAACAACCACAAGTAATCTATTTGAATCACTCAACATCATAAAAAATTCACACCAAAATCACATCAGAATATTCACGTGAACAAAGGAAACCCCTGGCACCGCTTCACGCCACAACAATGGTGGGGGATTTTCTCACTTGCCTAAAGCTTTGAGATCGAAAACACGGCTAATTCAAGCATCAGAACATCCCCAACCATGTACATGACTCTTAGCCAAAGAATAACACAAGTAGGCAAAGATCCCTACCTCTTGGAGTTGTCGGAACTCCACCAAATTGATGTCCATGCGTAGCCCTCGTCGCATAGATCAACTTTGCTTCTTGCTCCGTCGAGAACCGATGGTCTGAACGACCGCAAATCTAGAGAGAAGGAGCTACGAGCTCCTTCTCTCTCTAAAATCACAAAAACCTCACTTTCTGCACCTTTCCAGCCCACTGTCGTTTTTGGTCTTCAAAATGGAGAAGATGACACTATTGCATTTTGTCTTTATCCTCATTAACATTTTCATAATTCTCATCTTGTCCATTTTCTTGATTTTTGACACTTGGCACAATCTCGGCCATTCATTTCCATCATCTCTTTAATCATGCAATATGTGTCACATGAGTACATGGTGAGTGTGAATCCTTGTCACACATCACATGTCTTCACAGTCGCTTTACTTCACTGACACTCGTTCAAAAACGGATCGATCGTCTCAAAATTCGACGAAATTCGACGTGGTAACTAGATTTCGCGAGACGATTCCAACGGTGAAGTCTGTTTTGTCATCCGAGATATAGAAAAATTTCGGATTTTTACCGAAATTATCATTTTACCATGTTTCAGAAAATTTGAATTTTCTCGAGTATTACACATCATAGCCAAAATGAGATGTCCATACCTATCTCACCCATTTATCACTTGAGTCAAGCCTTGAAAGCTAAATTGAATGTAATTTTTTATATGAGTTATAATAGAGATAATGTAAATTTAGAAAATAAATTTTAATGGTTATACTTTTAAAAAAAATTATGAAAATAATAATGATTTGATAAGGAAATTAAAATCAATTTTTTTAAAAATTTCATCGGTCATTGAATCGAAAAAGTTATCGATTTACGGTGCATTAGTCGAATTGGAGTTGAATTGATGACATCATTAATATAGAAATTATATTAAACTTAACATGAAAATTAAATTTAAAACAGTAAAATATATAATTTAATATTTATTCATTTTTATATAATTTTATTAATATTTGAATTTTTCTGAATATAATATGTATAATATTTAAATATAAAATTTATTGAAAATAGAAAAAGGAACATTATATATTATTTTTAATATTTATATTTATTGAATTAGAATATGTAATTTCTTTTTTGTTTGAAGTTTACAGAAATTGTTAGGGTAGCCAGAGAGGAATTATTTCTACATGAGAGAATCACCATATTTTTTTGCTTGAATCTCCCGTTTCTTATTACAAGCTTTTATATATATATATATATATATATATATATATATATATAATATTATATTCACAATTATGAAGAGAATAGTGCACGTTCCATATAGTAGAGAGCCACACGAGGTCAGGATGGTGATAGAACTAGTCTTAATGAAGTTGAAAATTGAAATTGAACCATTTGGTTCCCCAAGAACCATCTGTTCACGAGATTTATTGGTTCCCTAGTTTGGTGAACTGGTTCAATTTTAAAAATATTAAATAAAATAAAGTTTCAGTTATAAAAAACTTGTTTTCAGCACGCACAAGTTTTACATCATTAAACGCATTTATTTATTTTTTAAGTTAACTATATTTTCTAAATAAAATTTTATTCTATATAAATTTTAAAAGATAAAATTATCATATAATAATATAAAACTTATTATCATACCAGAACGAGATTTTTATAGTTCAACCATAAAATAATAGTTATAGTGGCTACTGGATGAGTAATAACTGCAGTGGGATAGTTATTGTGGGTGAGGAATGACTGTAGCGGGTGAGTAATGAGCTGAGCTGGGTATGGTAAAAGACTAACAGTAAAAGACTGGTAGTCAAAAAGCAAAGATCCTATTGTGTAATTGGTTTTTCTAGCGAAGGGAGCGTTTCCTGGTTTGGAGAATTTGAGTGGAGACATGGCGGGACCAATTCTCAAGGATGCCCTTTTCCAAACTAATAAGAGTGTTGAAAATATCAAAGCATCTCGGGGTATTTCGATTGTGACCTCCTCGAATATAGTTCAAATATTACATAATCTAGAACGAGTAGAGGTGGTAGAGTGTAATTGATGTACTTAAGTTACAAAGAATAATAAAATTAATAGAAAGTGAATAAAATAAATAGAACGAAGTTCTCAATTTTTTAATCATTTTAAGTTCCTAAAAAATAATAACATAAGATGTTATTTATAAGCACCTACATAAAATCCTAACAGATAAACCAAAGACGACAACAAATGTGTTAATAATAATAAAATCACTATTGGGACTCGAACTTCCTATCTCGCTTCAAGCCTAGATATACCTACTTCACGCCCCATTATTCCCTCGAAAAAAACTCTGATTCAAGAGAGCGAGAAGAAGCAGAGCAATCCAATAACGAATGATCCAAATGACGAAGATCATCATCTTGTATACAAGTAGCATTATAATAAGGACGAACACGCCATGTGACAAGGAAACGATGAAAACCACCATCTTTAGAAGTCACAAATTCATCATCAAGGATAATATCAGCCATCTCCTTAGAATACTGTAATGAAGGCCTAAGTGCACCTTTGCTAACTTCACTTATAGACACACTAGAAGGCAAAGTAGAATGCTCAAAAGTGTCTCGATAAGGTAGCAAAACCTCTACATTGAAAATACTACACATCTACGCTATTAGGCAACCAAGAAGATACGTGACATCACACATTTAAGGATAGAATAAGGGCCCATGGCTCTCGTGATAAAGTTTTTTGAAAACGCTTAATTCTTTAAGACAAATGCGAACCATGACATATTTGTACCAACATTAAATTCTTTAATCTACGATGCACATCAAGAAACATTTATACTCTTCTATTACTTAGAGAAATCTTTTGTCTAATCTCACATGTAAGTCACGTATGTGTTTTGAAAAGTTTTCATGTGTTTAGACACATGAGAGGTGGTAAAGGAACAAGATCAATGAGTGTTCGAGGTGAGTAGCCATTAACAATTTGAAAAAGACTTTAACAATTTGTTTTACAGGAACATAACTCAATGGAGAACCTCAAAAGTTAGAACTTTTCAATTTAGATCTGTAACTTTAAACGAAGTTTTAAACCCAAACCTTCAATTTCAATATTTGTATTTTCAAAACCTTTTTGAAGAACATAAAATAAAAGTTAGACAAAATTCTAGGCTTCAAACCTTAAACTTTCCTAACCAAAACTTAAAATAAGCTTATGGAAAACTATTTCACTTTAGCCCAACATTTCAACATTTGCAAACCAATTTATTTGCTTTATAAATCGAAAAAAATTCAAATCCTAAAACCAAGAAAAGCACCTAAAACCTTATCAAGGAATTAGAAACCAAATTAGCCTCTTCGAACCATGTTAATGAAATCGAGTTAATTAATATAATTAAAAAATTGGCTCTTCTTACCGAACAATATGAAAAACTAGTAGTTAAAAACAAGTTCATACCTGATATTTATTCTATGATAGAGTCTTTCTTTCTACAAAAATATTATGAAAAAGTTTTTAAAAACCAGAGACTTTTATATCAACAATTTCGAATAAAAAAAAATGGAATTAGAATTTGATATAAGGGCTTATCAAAGATCCGTAATTGTTTTGTTGTTTATCTGTTATAAATATGTCCATTTTAGATAAAAAATATTTTGAACTCATCCCTAAAATGATGGATTAAGGGATTTTGAAAAATATATTTTTAATAAGTAGTTACCAATCCCTAAGAATTTTCTTGAAAAATTAAAAACCATTTTAGACTATCTTTTCAAATCGAGCATATTGTAGATCTTTCTGTTGAAATCATTCCGCCTCTATTCAAAACTGATGGAACCATAGTCTCTGCTTATCATTGTGTTTATATTAAACATAATAAATAGCCTTTAGTCCCTCAACAAAAACCAAAATGGGAAATGACCCTTCAAAACGATTTTCCTTTATATTTTAGTAGATATAGAGATTTTCAAAATTTTGATTTTACAAACACAAGAAATAAAAAAAAAATTATTGGAGAAACTCAAACCATGTTTATTTGGAGAACTGGACCTTTGGATCAAATTTTCAACCCAAAAATTTTTGTAACCCCTGAAGAAGAAGATTTTATAAATCACTGAAGTGCATTCACTGAACACCTACCACGATGATGCAAGCTTTCTAGGAGAATTTAGATGATGAAAGTTATTTTAATTTGGAGAATTTAATGGAAGGATAAAGATGATATCAAATCAAGCAACAGTATGCATTTTGCAAACAGTATTCACTCTGCAAAGAAGCCCTCAGAAACTGAAATTCAATTTTTCTCGAGAGTGGGAAAATGATAATTGTGGTCAAAAATCCAAAATTTTCTAGATCTTGACAAAGAACCACTTCACCATTGAATCGTCTCACAACCAGCTTTTCACTTCGTCGACCTCGAGGATAATCTAACTTCACTGCTGAGGCACCGAGAGTCACGAGTGACACTTGGCACTTGTGAGCGGCTCACATTGAGCCACATGTTAAGTAGTGAACAAGTCAAAAACAAGTCTAAGTGGGGCCCATATGAGACATGTGCCACCACATGATTGGATGGGAACCCAATGTTAGGGATAAGTGGATAAGAGAAAATCCAAGGGAGCAACTGGTGTGTTGACATGTGGCAAAGAGGACATCCCACTTGACCCATCTTGGGCCAAACCGGTGGGAAGGGGGGGAAAAGAAGGAGAAAGGAGAAGAAAGTAGAGAGAGAAGCTCTACCTTCTCTCTAGATTCTTGGCGATCGGACCGTCAATTTCCGTCGAAGCAAGAAGGAAAGTTCGTCCTCATGGTAAGAGCTTCGAGTAGAGACCGGAATCGGGGAGTTTCGACAAACTCCAAGAGGTAGGGTTTTTCTCATACTTGGTTTAATTCTTGTCTAAAAGCCATTAAAATGGCATGGATTGTTCGAAAGTCAGGTGACCAGCTTCCAAGACCTGAATCGATGTTGGGAATCCTTGACGATTTTTGACAAATCGAGATCGACATGACTAGAAATTATCCTAGTGTGCCATTGTTGTGTGTGATTGCTAAGAATGAGTAACATGTTGGTTGTGTGGGAATTATGTTGATGTGTGCTTATTTGACGTATTAACATGAATTGTTTGATGGATGTAAATTATATGTAGAAAATATAATTATTAATGTATAGAAATGTTGCATGTAACATGGTCAACATGAATAGACATAATTGCATTTTTGCATGCACGGTAACATCGCGTTGAGTCGGGTGTGTGTGCATGGAAATGTTTATTCACCATTCTTAGGAATGTGTAGAACTCAAATGACTGGGCCTCAAAATCGAGGACCACGGTCGGGTAAAATAAAGAAAACAAAATATATAAACACATGTACTGGGCGTACAGAAGATGGGGTAGATCCCCCCCAGGGTGAAAGACCCAATTTCATATGCGGTTAGACGTGATCACCGGCGGTAAAAGACCGTAAAAATGTTGAAGAGGTGTCCGACGATCCTGCGATGAGAACCCAAAAAATGACGCAGCCCACAAATACATAATACACGGGAAATGATGAAATCAAACGCTATCGAGGGTTGTCCAACGGGTTGTTATCAGCGGAAATACCAATGACTGGTTTTCACACTTGGCGTTGCATGTGTGAGGGAGTTGGTAGGGACTTGGGTTGTAGGCGTGAGGAGTCACATCTCAAGCATATCATGAATTAATCCCATGTAGGACTGTATTTATGTATGGAATGTGTTTTGTTGTTGAATGTCATTGCATGCACATTTAGGTGAGGAGTAATCCTTGTAGGAAACTTCAACCATCAAGTATCAAGCCACCCAATTTGTAAAATAATTTGCATCAAGGTACTATGGAATGAAGCCCACCTGTTCCATTAAGAAAAGGGCCACCTTGTCTTGTTCTGTATTTTGTAAATTCTGGATAGGAACCCATTTTTTTTGTATATGTAATAAGAACCGAGTTGTAATTAAACTCGTTTTGCACGATTAATACATTTTGGCAAGTTTTTCAGGTTCCATGATGTCCTTGAAATAAAAAGGTTAATTTACATAAAATTCAAGGTGTTTTGAAAAGGAAAGAAAAAATGGAAACTAGAGGTACAGGGGACAAGAGGGGGGCCATTGCCCATTTTGGGTCCTTTGCTGCGACAGAGAAAATTTTTCGTGACAAGGTTTCTCTAGCCCTGTGTCACGACAGGGTCTTCCATGTTGCGACAAGGCTCTCAGGTTAGACTCACGACCTTGCCTGGGCGTGCACACGACAGCGCAGCGTGCGCACACGACAGAGCTTCCTGGCCCTGTGTCGCGACAGGGGTCTCCATGTCGCGACAAGGTTCCCAAGCAAGCTGGGTAGATGGGGTAGTGACAGAGACTTTCTCTGTTGCGACAGAGATATTTTGGCCTTGTTGTCGTGACAGAGATTTTGTGTCTTGACAGGGTTTAGGCTTGGGCATGGCGACAACACCTTGAGAGTACACAACAGGGGAGTGTGCACGACTAAGAGGCTGGTCACAAATGTAGAATTTCGTCGTGACAAAGTTCGCCTAAGAGTAAGGTTTTACGTCGCGACAGAGAAATTTCGTGTCACCAAGATGGCTTGCCAGTGAGGAGGATTCTGTTGCGATAAAACCTTTTGGGTCGCGTATAGAGTTACCCAAAGCCGTGAGTTTTCTATCGCGACAGCACTCGTCGTGACAAAGTCGCTGGCGCGTGGGAAGGTATGTCGCGACAGGGCCAGCCTATGTTGTGACATAGTTAGTTAGCGAAGGGAGAACTTCTGTCACGACAGAGGAATCTCGGTCATGACAGGAAAACTTTTAGGTCGCGATATAGCGTTGAGCGCGCATTCGTGAGGTAGTACACGTGCGACAGCGGAGTTCTCGTCACAAGACACGGTCGAGGCATACACAATGGGCCCTCGCAAGACACGACAGCGCGGCACGGCGCACGACAAAGCGGGAGAGCGCGTGCACCTGCGGCGGTGTTGCTAGTGAGACAAGGTCGCCCGTGCGCACAACGCTACGCATTCTGTCCAAAGAGCCAACAATGCAATCGTGTTGTGCAATCGTTTGAGACACTATTCACCGGGATCGTTTCATGGACAATCGCTCATATTAAAAAATGACCTATGGATTTGAGGATTCACAAGCCCCTCAATGGGCCTTATCACCAAAACCAGATTCATGCTTATCTAGAAAGTGATCAACAAAAGGAGTCACTACGCGGAGAAGGTTACTTTAATTACTTGTACATATTAATGTCAAAATAGTGAAAGTATTTACTTTGTAAGTAAAGCATAGTGTATTTTGGGACACTTGTCTTCATAGGTTACAAGTTTGTTTTTTTGTATTAAATCATAGTCTTGTACTTTTAAAGCCACTTGGCTTTGATGTCCTATCTTGTAACTATTTATAAATACTCTTAGAGTTTGTTTTTTTAGTTAGTTCATTTTCTATAAAAGGAAGTAGTATGAGCAATAAAGAGAGCAATACGATAGAAGGAAAGAATAGAGAGAAAGTCGTAAAGGTTCATCAAACCGTGTACATCTTTGTGAAGATATAAAAGTAAGTTTTTTCTTTTCACCTTCTTTTATTTATATTTTGCTTTTATCTTTTTTATAATATTTAGGGGGGAAAAGGGGTAAAAGGGAATCGATCGACTTAAATTTTGCCATAATCCCAGTTAACATACATGATCTTGTTATCTCGTGGACGCCCTATCCCGGAGTCTCATTGACAACTCGTCAACTCATGGAACCTGTGGGATATCTGTGTCCCGATATCACACTCATTTGTCTCATATATTGAGACTCATTCCTGCATATTTAATTCACAAATATACAAAAATATATGATAGACTGACTATTAAAACCATAGTCCATAAGAGTTTACCTTACGTCACCCTTATACAACACATATATCAAAATTTAACATTTTAATACATGTTTTACAAAATATAAATCAAAGCCACAACCTGGCTTCCTTCTCAATATCGGCCTCTAGTGAGTGTCGTCTCTCTGCACATCCTGCACCGAAAGGGTCCCACGCATCAGGTGAGCAAAGCCCAGAGTTCCTTTTCCTACAAGGATTACTCCCCACCTAAAATGCACATGCAATGACGTACAAACAAACCAACAAACATTCAAGTGAATCATGTATGTCCCTAGTTGAATGTCTATATGCCATGGATGAGAATGTGGCTCACCCTATCCCATATTTTGAGTCTACACCGACTCCTTCACACATGCTATTTTCCAAGTGTGAACTATTGTCATTTTCTAATGACAACCATTTTCCAAACAAAGGTATTTGTTTTTACCCATGGACAACCCTCCGATATAAATAGTGGACACACTCCGATAATCTATTTTGTGGACAACCCTCCGATGTATATCAATTGGGCATACTCCGACGATTGACATTATGTGGACAACCCTCCGATGTATATCAATTAGGCATACTCCGACGATTGATATTGTGTGGACAACCCTTCGATATTATAGTGGACATACTCCGATAAATAATATCATTTGGCCAACTCCGAAACTACCTCTCTCAAGAAACCACCCTACGCACTCACCCTATTGTTCCAGGACGCCTCACGCATACGAAATCTAATGAGCCATTTCCATTTCCTTAACCCGTGCGACTCATTTGGACGTTGTCCTATTAACCGAGCCCACTAATCAACACCATACGCAGTGTTGATCCATAACCATGTACTCACGACACACCATCGAACACCTAACACAGTGATACTCCCAAAAGTCGACACTAAACATAGGATTGACCCAAACCATGCACTCACACCCAATGTCATGCGATGTTCTTGTGCATACCAATGCATGATGCCAATGCATTTATTTTATGTCACATGAATATTTACAATCTACATGCAACATAATCAATAACATACATTAACATGTTATTCTTCACACTGCATGTTATTCGATTAAGCAATAACACACAAAATGGCCCAAATCTCGGACCCATATAAAATAAAAAGGACCTATTATCCCTTCACCAGCTCATCACCGAATTATTATGATACCAAAACACATCACAAACCCGAAGACATTAGTCCCGGGATAAAAAAAACAAACCTCAACATAGTACCGAACTACCTGAAAACAATTTCGAAATTGCCGATTGTTCAAAACAACTCAAAATTCAACTCGAATCGTTCGTAAACAAATAAATTCAACCCGCATCATCCAAAAATACTCGAAAATTTCTAAAAATTTCTACACTCAGTC
The DNA here is from genome assembly GCA_016808115.1 of Tetrastigma voinierianum. Taxonomy (NCBI): domain Eukaryota; kingdom Viridiplantae; phylum Streptophyta; class Magnoliopsida; order Vitales; family Vitaceae; genus Tetrastigma; species Tetrastigma voinierianum. The sequence continues at coordinate 28,933 of JAEQBH010002587.1, read as the reverse complement.
CAAAAACTTTGGAACTGAAATTTATGGCTTCTCATAGCCTCTAAAAAAATCTCAAGCCATTAATTGGCCTTTAGGATAGAAATAAGCCAAGTAGAAAAATTCTCTACCTCTTGGAGTTTGACGAAACTCCAAGATTTTGGTACCCACACGTAGCTCTTGCTATGTGGATCAACTTTACCTTCAGTCCCGATGAAAACCTGCGATCCGATTTCCGTAAATATGAGAAAAAAACAAAAAGAAGAAAAATAAAAAATAAAAATCTCTCTGCACCCTCTCTCTCTCTCTTCACGCTCCCATCTCTCCCACCCGTTTGACTTTTATGCTTTTTATCTTCTTTTTTTTTATCTTTTTTATTTTTTTTATTATTATTATTTTTTCTTTTATTGCATCATCAATCATATGGCTAATTGTGAGCCACATATTCAAGCGCATCACATGTCATGCCATGTGTCACCCGACACCCGATAACAACACCGAAAAACGTGAAATTCGACCGGCCCCGAACCGACGAAATTATGGCTAACTAGGATTCACGAGACAACCCAAATCGTAAAGTCCGTTTCGCATCTAAGATCTAGAAAATTTCCGGGTTTTCAACCAAATTACCGCTTTTACCATTTTTAAAATTGAATTTTTCTGGGTTTGCCATATCTTCTTGTGAAAGAAAATTTTTTATAACAATTGATTTTGAAACTATGTTTTGAATGGAGAATTTTAAAATTAGAGTATTTATTCTTAACCCATGACTTGTTACCTGTTTTAACCGAAGAATAGTCATTATAGGGGGACTTTTGTCTAGTCTGGTGGGGGGTTTATCCTTTAACATGAAGTGTTGTTTTAAAATTTCGAATTTAATCCATAGTTTTGAGAAGAGATTGTCACCTCCATCTTTTTCGTAAGAGAAATGGTATCATAGCTCTTGTGTATTGATTAGTGATTATAGAGAAAATTTTAAATTAATTTTCATAATACCGAGCTGCATCTTGCTCCGTTTAAAGTATTATTGTGATAAATCGTTTGAAACTTAGTTTTTCCAGATCTTTATGCAAATTCTATATCTTTTATTCATTATCCCTCCCAAGATTATAATTTAATTACGATCGTTGCAAGTAACTTAGTAATAGACTTTATATTCAACGTGAAGAATTTAGGAAAAATTTAGATAAAGTACATGCTTTAAGAAATAGTATAAAAAACCTTACAAAGATATTAAAAACCTAATTTCTCTTAAATATTTGTGTGAATACAAAAATACTATAAAAGAAGTTTACGAATAACGTTTTGCTACATAACCTTAGTAAGGATTGAAATAGTAAATGTAGTAAATCTAATTCTTCGCAATGAAAACATTGTTAAGAAAGGAATCTATAAGTGTATAAACTCGAGATTGTGTTTGTGATACAATTAATTTTATGACATTCCTTTTATTGTGCTTGCATTTATATTTCTAGATGTGATTGGTTAATTCCATAATTTAAGAGTTGAAAAATTAATTTCGTTTTAGGTGTCACATAAAAGTATTACAATATTTATTTGTGACGCTTAACTAAAAACCAAACCTACCATAGGCTTATCTAATAAAGAAGATTAGGCCTAGGTGAACGGGTAATTATGAAACTTGTTTATTAAAACAATGGCGATGAAAAAATTTCTTTTTATGTTTAAATTTAAGATGTACAAAAAATATAAAAAGTTAAATACCCTTTAATAATCATGTCTAGGTCAGTCGCTAGCATCTTACCTTTCCCGTCAGACGTGAAAATTGCTTGAGAAACACTCTCTGTTCGATTCCTCCTATACATTTCTTGCCTGCTTCGACAATTCTTTTAAAACTAGACCCCACACCTTAAATATATAGAAAAGTTATTAGTTTATCGTTGACTAGTCAAACTGATGGTCGCAATGGAATTAATGCCATTATAAATATATAGATTTTATTTTATTAAAAACAAAAACAATTATAAAAATTGAAAAAACATATGTATATCTAAAGATTTTAATAATACTTTCTTTTTATATTAATATTATTATTATTATTATTATTATTATTATTATTCTTAGAGTGGTACAATTTATAAATTTCTGTCGAATTTTATAAAATCCGAATTCATTTTCTTTGATTTTCAAAAACAAAATTTCTATTCTTTCATCTATTTTTTTTTTATAAATTCAAATATTTTTAAAAAAATCAAAGGTCATTTTTTTTTAATTCCTAAAAAAAAAAAAATCAAAAGTCATTTTCTCTAACCTCAAGAAGTCAAAAATTATTTTTAACATTATATTAAGAAGTGATTAGCTTTCATAAAAAAAAGAAGTCAAAAATTATTTTACAATGTTAAATTTAAAAACAAAAAAAATCATTATCTCTAACTTTTAAAAATTCAAGAATCATGTTCTTTTATTTCTAAAAAAAATCAAAAATCATTTTCTTAATTTAAAAAAAAAATCAAATCATTTTATTTAATTTCTAAAAAAAATTTAAAACCATTTTCTTTAATCTTAAAATTAAAATTTCATTTTCTGATTTTAAAATTTTAAATTTAAAGAATTCAAAATTTTCTTATTTTAAATTCCCCAAATCTAAATTTTTTTTTAAATATCCAAATTTCAAATCTCTTCTCTTCCAAAATGACATTCTTATTATTATTTTTTTCTTTTCAACCCGATTTTCAAATTTTTGAAAGCACGATTTACTCAATTATTCCAATAAAATGGAACCATATGGAATCTATTCATAGTTAATAAACTACTTTGCACTCCAACATCTAATGTATCATTCATTAAATAATTTAGCGCTCATTTTCTAATTTAATCATGAATATTTCTATATTTGTCATTGTACTAACCCTATTTTCTATTGATAGCCTTTTCGATTTGCCACTAAGGTACACGCTCTTACTTCATTTAACTTTGATTTATTTATTTATTTTTTACACGTTTAATGCGCTTCTGAAATGCTATAATTTTAGTTTGCTTCTTGGCATCCTTGGATGTATTCATTAGTTTTGTTATATTAATCTTAACTTCATTATTAAAACCCAAACTTAGTAGCTTGAGGTTACAAATCTACATCGTACATTCTTCGGGAGAAAATCTTATAGATCGTTTTTCAAACCCGTTTTTTTTCCATATTAGAAATACATTTAAGATTTTTTTTTTATTGCTTTCCTTAAAAATAAAATGTTTTCAAGAACTCCAAACCGTTTTCAAAATACCAAAAAATGAGTATCGCCTTTTAGTGGAAAACACATCATAGCCAAAATGAGATGTCCATACCTATCTCACTCATTTATCACTTGAGTCAAGCCTTGAAGGCTAAATTGAATGTAATTGAAAATTTTAGATAAAGTGCATGCTTTAAGAAATAGTATAAAAAACATTACTAAAGATATTAAAAACCTAGTTTCTATTAAATATTTGTGTGAATACGAAAATACTATAAAAGAAGTTTACGAAAAACTTTTTGCTACAGAACCTTTGTAAGGACTGAAATAGTAAATGTAGTAAATCTGATTCTTTGCATATGCAATGCGGTTAAGAAAGGAATCTATAAGTGTATAAACTCGAGATTGTGTTTGTGATACAATTAATTTTATGATATTCCTTTTATTTTGCTTGCATTTATATTTCTAGACGTGATTGCTTAATTCCATAATTTAAGAGTTGAAAACTTAATTTCGTTTTAGGTGTCACATAAAAGTGTTACAATACTGATTTGTGACGCCTAACTAAAAACCAAACCTACCATAGGCTTATCTAATAAAGGAGATTGAGCCTAGTTGAACAGGTAATTATGAAACTTGTTTATTGATGAAAAGATTTATTTTTATGTTTAAATTTAAGATGTAAAAAAATAATATAAAAAGTTAAATATAATTACAATAAAGTAAAATTTTACTTGTTTGAACTTTGAAATCGGAGGTAAAAAAAAAAAAAAGAACTACTAAATTTAAGTTTAAAATTTTACACGAGCAAGTAGACATGGCCTACGCAAAGGACCCATTAAGAATCCTGTCCAGGTTGGCTGCCTAGCATCTTTACCTTTTCCTTTGCTTGAGGAACACTCTGTGTTTGATTCCTCTGATTCATTTCTTGGCCGCTTGAGCAATGCTTTTAAAACTAGACCCCACACACTTAAGAGTAGAAAAGTTATTAGTTTATCGTTGACTAGTCAAACTGATGGTCTCAATGGGATTAATGCCATTATAGATATATAGATTTTATTTTATTAAAAAGAAAAACAATTATAAAAATTGAAAAAACATATGTATATCTAAATTTTTTAATAATACTTTCTTTTTATATTTTATATATGAAATTAATGATAAAGATAAATATAAATGTATTTTATACTATTTTTTATCAAATAGGATATAAAACATTTAATATTAAGGTAGGAAAAGTATACATTATTTCTCATTTAATTATACATGTAGGTATTTTTTTGCTTAAAATTATAAAAAAGTATTATATGATTACATCATATTTTATATTCATCATTAATAAATATTATAACAAAAAACATGTTGCGAATATATATGCATATTTGGTTTAAATAATGTTATATCACAGAATTTAAAAAGATGATTGTCATAATTAATTGGCCATGAAGTAGGCCGGTTGATTTTCCATTCTGGAAACAAAGGTCTTAAAATAATTTTTTTAATGTTTAAATTTAATATGTAAAAAATTATTAAAATAAATTTAAATTTTTATTTCTTTGAGCTTGAAAATAGGTGGTAAAAATAAATTACTAATTTTAATTTGAAATTTTTAGAAAGCAAGCAAACATGGCCTAGGCAAAGGAGCTCTGAATCATTTTCCAGGTTGGCTGCTTGGCATCTTTATCTTTTCCTGCTGTCTCTGAGAATCGCTTGAGGAACACTAAGGGTGATTCCTTTCTTCCCGGAGCCTCATTAACTACTATGTCTTCTTTGGATTCCAAGAAGTGAATCCTTCCACAAACTCTGCCTTTTTGATACCTCTACCTTCCATTTCTTCTGTCACAACAGATTCAATCAAACACCAATCTTTCGTTTATTTTCCTTCTCCTTCCCATTCTCCCCTTCTGCTCGTTCCGTTCTTTATTTACCTTTTCCTTTTCTGTTTTTGCTCATTTCTCATCTACTTCTAGAAAAAAGAAGTTGGAAATGGTTGAAATTGTTAATTCCGTTGTAGGGGAATTGGCAGCAAAAGTTACAGGGTGCCTGCTTGATCCAATTACTCGTCAATTCGGTTACCTGTTTAACTACCGTCGCAACATTACGGATTTCAACCAACAAATCCAGAGTCTCGATCGTGCGAGGGAGAGGCTGCAGATAGATGTGGATGCGGCTAACAGGCAAGGGGATGAAATCTATCCTGATGTTCAGGAGTGGCTGACGTATGCGGAAGGGATCATCCAAAACAGAGATGATTTCAACGAAGATGAAAAGAAAGCAAGCAAGAGCCGCCTCTATTTAATTTCGAATCCCGCTACCGTCTAAGCAAGCGGGCAAAGAAGCAGGCTGAGGAGATTGTTGTTAAAATAAGAGAAGCTGATGGCTTTGGAGGCAGAGTGTCTTATCGCCCTCCTCCTACTCCTCTTCTTCCATTGATCAACTCTGATTATGAGGCTTTCGAGTCGGGCAGAGCCTACTTTAACCAAATTATGGAGGCCTTGAGAAACGAAGATATGCGCATGATTGTGTATGGGGAATGGGCGGCGGGGTAAACCAATTATTGTGAAGCAAGTAGCCAAACAAGCGGATGAAGACAAGCTCTTTGACAAGGTGGTGATGGCGTTAAACATATCCCAAACTCCCAACATCTCAGAAATTCAAGGGAAAATTGCAAGAATGCTGGGTTTGACATTTGACAAGGACGAGGAAAGAGCAGATCGATTGAGGCAAAGTTTGAAGAAACAGGAGAAGATCCTGGTGATCTTAGACGATCTCTGGGAGAAGCTTGATTTGGGAGACATAGGAATTCCTTATGGAGATGATCACAAAGGGTGTAAACTGCTGCTGACTTCCAGAGAGCGCTGGGTGTTAGATACGGATATGCGTACTCAACAGGAGTTCCATGTTCGACATTTAAATGAAGAGGAAGCCTGGAGTCTATTGAAGCGGACAGCAGGTGATTGTGTGGAGTCGCCAGACTTGCAATCCATTGCAGTTAATATTGTTAAAAAATGTGATGGTCTACCAGTTGCAATTGTCACCATTGCAAATGCATTAAAAAAAGAGAGTCCCCCTGTGTGGAAGAATGCCCTGGAAGAACTGAGGAGATCGGCACCGACAAACATCAGAGGAGTAAGCAAAAATGTCTACTCGTGTCTGGAGCTGAGCTACAAGCATTTAGAAGGTGATATAAAGTCATTGTTTTTACTTTGTGGTTTACTGGGGTTGAGATATTTCCATGGATCACTTGTTACAATATGCTATGGGTTTGAATTTGTTTAAAGGATTGTATTCATGTGAGAAAGCAGCAAATAAACTAATTAATTGGTGGAACTTAAAGTCTCGTTTTTTCTGTTGCCTGACAACGAAGACGGAGACAATGATATACATAGGAGCATGTTTTTCGATCACGCATTTGTCATTAGAATGCATGATGTTGTTCGAGATGTTGCCAGATCAATTGCATCCAAAGATCCCCATCGATTTGTGGTGAAAGAAGTTGTTGGATCACAAGAAGCTGTTGAATTACGAGAATGGCAGAGGACAGATGAGTGTAGAAATTGCAGTCGCATGTCTTTGATGTGCAGAAATATGGATGAGCTTGCACAAGGATTGGTATGTCCTCAACTTGAATTCTTTTTATTGAATTCAAGTGTTTATCACTTGAAAATTCCAGATGACTTTTTCCTAGACACCAGACAACTTAGAGTTTTAGGTTTGTATAGTGCGTCTCTTGCACTATCTCCTTCATCATTCGGTTTTCTTTCGAATCTGCAAACGTTGTGTCTAAATAAATGCGAGCTCCAAGACATAACAGTAATTTTCGAAAGTTGAAGAGACTACAAATTCTTAATTTGGCTGTGGTCCGACATCAAACGGTTGCCAAAAGAATGATGGAATTGAGTGATCTTAAGGGTGTTGGATTTGCAGGATTGCCAGAGGCTCCAAGTAATTCCACGAAATGTTATATCAAGTCTATCACAATTAGAGTATTTGAGCATGGAACGATGCTTTGATTTTAAATGGGATCCGGTAGGATTCAACAGCGGAGAAAGAAATAATGCTTGCCTTTTCTGAGCCAAACACCTGCTCTGGGTTTGAGGACTTTGTGGTAGGAGACACATCTCAGTTTGCTTCTAAAGATGATGTGGTCTTTCGACAACCTGATCAACTTGACTACATTCAATATCAATAGGTTCTAATTTCAATGGGATTGGGTATAAAGGCACAAGAAGGTTGCTGTTAGAACTAGATGAGGTTGAAAGTTTTCAAAAGGTGAAGAGCTTCTCCAACCTGTTGAAAAAAAGTCAATGTGTACACTTGGGGAGACTAAAAGATACTAAAGATGTGGTTTATGAGTTAGACAAGGATAGTTTTGAGGAAGTCGAATATCTACGTATCTATTCTAGTCCTGCCATTCACTCAATACCATGTAATGCTTTTGCTAAGGAGTCTTTTGTTAACTTAAGAATTATAGAACTGGAGGATTGTGAGAGGTTGAAATATGTCTTCTCTCTTCCGCCAAATGGAAGGGAATTAGATTTTCCTCAACTGCAATCATTGTCACTGGACGGTCTCAGTCAACTCATCAGCTTCTACTCCATAGGAAGCGGTGGTGGCGAGGAATCTACGACATTATTCAATCAGAAGGTATATCTTGCTAATTGATATCTGATTTCTTCCATTACTATTATTTATTTACAATAGATAAATAAAAATAACCTTCAAAATTATTTCCATTCTTTCTGGTTAATAGTTTTTTTCTTGTTTAAAAACTAGCAGTAAAAAAGTAAACTTAAAAAAACCAAAATTGTATAAATTTAGTGAAAAGTATTCTAATTGTCTTCCTTTCATTTTCTTATTTATTATACATCGATAATTATTTATTTTATCATGACGCCTAAACTCAAAAATTCATTGACCATCCATTAACTCCATCGAATATAAGTGGATGCCTGGGTTACCCGACGCCACTAAAAATCGGCGTAGTCTCTCAGGCGGAGCTCACTCCAAATACAATAATTTATAACCTATCTCAATCAACAATCACATGAGCAAACTACTCGCCATAAACCAATACGCAAACATACCAACTATACAATACAAGAGTTGCAATTTACTTTATGCAACACATATTAAAATCTAAAATTTAACACATGTAGTACATTGCAAACCAAAGCCACAACCCATTCTTTCTACTAAAGCTACTTCTATGATGAGCCGTCTCCCGTGCACCCCAGACTCGAAATAATAAATCTCACGACTGCAGCGCTATCGGCCGCAGTGGAATCGCCCAAGTGGGTTATTCTCCACCTGCCGCATACGCACGCTCAGTGCAGAAACACACATCCAAGAATGACGGGTCCTACTTGAATGTCTACACCAACTCGATCCCGAGCCCTCATCGACTCTCACACTCGCCTAAGCTCTCGTATGAGAATTATTATTTTGTTTGTTCGTGGACAACCCTCCGATGTGTATATCAATCGGGCCGCTCGACGATTGATATATTATTTGTTTGTGGACTACTCCTTCACGAATATCAATCGGCCGCCCGACGACCGATATTTTGGCTGACTACCCGATAATGAATATCTTTGGGGACAACCAACCGCTTTTCTGCATCATCTCACGACTCATCCTATCATCCTAGAGGTTTCGTAAGGCATATGGAATGCATGATGCCACTTCATTACGCCTATAACACATGCAAATAAATAAACATAATATATTCACATAAAAATTAAATCACACAACCTCGTTAGCGCACTCCTCATTTCATCACATCAAAATTAGCTCAATGCGGGTTATCGATCAAACACGAGCAATTCGATTTGAATTACTCGACCAAACATATATTTTCACAAATTTTATTTTATGATCACTGCTTCAGAACAAAAGAAACCCCGACATCGTTTCCTAATAAAACCCAAATTACCTGCTCACTTTGTGAACTCAGATTTCTGCCGATTCCACCATACACATAAACACAATCCATGGTATGAATCACACTATCAGTTACTTGAAATGAGTCCGGTGACTAGTCACCTGATCAGGAATTTCCTGGTTCCATAACCAAACAATTTGTCCAAAGTTTCGGATCTGATCAAACGGTCCCTTACGCCTCAACCAACTCAAAGATCAACATAGCTTTTAAACAAAGGATAAAACCAAGAGGAGTAAATTCCTACCTTGGGCGAGCTTGTCTAAACTCCTTAAACTCGCACCCACGCCAAGCCCTTCCTACAGAGAGCAAACTTTTCCTTCGCTCACACCGCCAACTATCGGATCACTTCCAAACTGTGGCAGGCCGAAGACACTCCCTCTCAAAAAACGGTATCCAAACCTCATGTTAGATTTTCCTGCCCTCATGTTTTTCTCTTCCTCTTTTCATAGTATGGTATGACACTATTTAAGTTCTTTGGTCTCTGGGGAAGGACTTAAAACAAATCCCAAAATGTCTATTACGTCCCTTCATTTCCGTGACGATATTCTGACTATCTCGCCCGCCCATTTTCATCATTTCTCTATTTCATACCACTCATGGCACATGAGTACGTGTTATATGTGACTTTCGTCGCATCGAATATCATTTTACTAAGACTGACCAAGGACGCTTCTCGTAAAACGCGCCAACTGAACATTCTCGAATTTTACGTAAATTTTACGTGCTAGCTAGATTTTTATGAGACGATTCCAACGGTGCAATCCGCTTTGTCATCCGAGATCTGCAGAATAAATTACTTTATTTAACCGAATGACAATTTCAGAATCGAAAATTACGTATTTTGTCATTTTTCCGTAAATCTAATTTCGTCTTACATTTATTTTTTGCATAAGTTTTAAGGCTTAATCTTCACCGTTTTTTTATAATTAATTTATTATATTTTAAATAATTTTGAAGCATTAATTTATTCTTTTTTTACTATATGATTTTTTTGCTTATCTATTTTTAACATTAATATTTTGTTAATTGTCTTTCAACATTGAGCTCTTTTTATTTTTATGAAAGTGAAATTTGGCACAAATATGGTTCCAACAAAATTATAGATTTATTTTTTATTATACAGAATAATTAGATTTTGGAAACGATAAAATACTTTTCACAGGAAGTAAAGTTTTTAAATTATGAAATGCTTTGTTTATAACAAAAAAAAAAATCAATGATAACCAAAAAATCAGATTGAAGAAATATAACAAAGTACTGATATTAATAAAATGATGTATTTTCAATTGAAAACAAATATTTTATTTTCCGTTTTTAATTTTATAATTAATACATATGATGGTAAATCAATATTTTGGCAAGTGTTATATTGTATTTTTGTGTTCTAATCTTATTTAATCAAACCATACTAATAAAGCTTTTTTTAAAATAATAATTCAATCAATAATAAAGAGTTATGAATTTTTAGATTTATGTATCTTTACTTAAAATGTATTAATCTTTTTAACCAGGTTAGTTTTAAAACATATTTTTATTATATCATAATATATGCCTTAATATTCTATTTTACATGTGTGTAGTTATTAATGTATTAACCAAAGCGATCATCAATTGCACAGGCTGCATTTCCTGCTTTGGAATTCTTGTATATATCCTCTCTACCTAATGTGAAGGCATTGTGGCACAACCAACTCCCAACACACTCATTTTCCAAACTAAAGACATTATTTGTGCTTGATTGCAACAAATTGTTGAATGTTTTTCCGCTTTCCGTGGCAAAAGCCCTCTTGCAACTTGAGAAGCTATATATAGAATCTTGTGGAGTACTAGAGAAAGTTGTTGCAAATGAAGATGAAGATGAAACAACACCTTTATTTCCTAAACTAACCTCTCTCCAACTGTATAAGTTACACCAACTTAAAAGATTTTGCCCAAGAAGGTTTACTTCAAGACGGCCACTTTTGAAAAGACAAAAAGTGAGACAGGAAGATGAAATTGATACCGAAATTCAAGAACCATTTTTCTTAGTCGAAGCCTATTGATGTCTCTGAGCTTTTTAAATTTCTTCTGTTATATTATAGTCTCCCCTTATCTAATTTTTTCTATTCAAAAGTCCAAAAATATTCCTCCATTTTTTTCCATCTATATTCTTATCTAATTCTAAATTAGATTAAAAGTTATGAAAAAATAATAGAAATATCAGGATTAAGGTTGTTGAAAAGCAACTAAAAGTTTTAAAAAAAATATAGAAGGAAAAACCATTAAAAGGTTTGCAATTACATAAAAAATTAATATTAATATTATTTTTCTAATTAAAAAATGAGAAAAAAAAATGTTTGTCTTAACAGCTATGAGGCAAATAGATAGACGGCTATTAAGGCATTTCAACATATTTTCTATAAAAGTTCATCAAATTTGAAAGAGAAGGGAAAAGATTAAAAATAAAAATATTTCTCTAATTATCACCTTATTTGAAAAGCAAAATCTTGGAGGTTTTTTTTGCTTTTTTTTTTTTTTTTTTTTGTGAAGTTTCATTGGATTTTCAAATATGAAATAATTGTTTCTCTATTTTTCCAAGCTGTTTTAATTTTTTACTTTACCATATTATCATATATTCACATTTTACCTCTCATTCCCTACTCATAAGTGTATAGTTATTGCAAATGTATATTACTAACCAAAGGGTATCATCTATTGCATAGGTGTCATTTCCTAGCTTGGAGTTCTTAATAATAAAAGGTTTAAGTAATGCGAAAGCATTATGGTACAATGAACTTCTAGAAGACTCTTTTTCCAAACTAAAGACATTGAAGATAAGTTACTGCAACAAATTGTTGAACCTTTTTCCATCCAGTATTTTTAAAGGGTTACAAAGTCCGTACTTCGAAATAAAGAATCAGATGTTTAGAGGAGATTTTTGATTTGAAAGGGATAAATAGGAAGGAAACAGAGGATATTGTAGCCACTCAATCAGGGACCAGTTTGTTCTATAAGGATATCCAAGGAGTTTCTATTTTTCAAAACTTACAATCTTTCAAAGTTATAGGTTAACCTCGCTGTTAATGCTTTTCCCGCTTTTTGTGGCAAAAACCCTTATGCGACTTCAAGACCTACTAATAGACTGCTGCGGAGTGAGACGACAGCTGCCAATGAAGTTGAAGATGAAGCAATGCCTTCATTCCCATTCCCTAAACTAACCTCTCTCCAATTCGTTAAATTGCCCCAACTCAAAACATTTTGCTTCGGAAGGTTTACATCAACATGGCCACTTTTGAAGGAATTGGAAATGAGCGATTGTGATAAAGTGGAGATACTTTTTCAAGAAATGGGTTTGAAAGATGATCTTGATGACAAAATTCAGCAGTCGCTCTTTTTGGTTGAAAAGGTACAAACCTAGCTTTCCTTGAGTTTTCTAAATTATACATGTCACACTATATGTTCTAATCTCTTTTAACTAATGTGATATTTTTTAATCTTAAACTTTAATCTCAGGAATTTAAAGTAGTGCAAAATAAACTTATATTCAATTGCTAAATTAATCATACAAATCATACGTCATGAATTTGTGTGAATATGGAAAATAATACACCATTCATTTACAAATAGATTTTTTTGGTGGTGCAACAAACATAACTGTGCATGATAATAATATAAACTAAAACTAATTCTTAATAGAATTAGCTAGCTAGCAAACAAATGATAAAGATAAATTACTTTGGGTCTTTATATAATTATTTTTTAATAAATATTAGAGTCAAACACTTATGCATAATCCCTTGAGAATGATTTTGTTTAATTGAATCTCATTCTAAATTGAACTAATTGTTAGTGATATATGTTTATTTAGAATATAACAAAAGGAAAAGAAAAAAAATAGTGAAGTTTTATTTGAATTAAATGTGCATCAATGATCCAATTTATTTTTTAATCATATTACATTAAAAGCTATTACACGACTAATGATTTAATGGGTCCACAATCATGTACATGCAGCAAGTAATAAGTTGAGGGGGGAAAAACACTAATAGTGTTTGGTTTATGAAAAATACTAAGGAAAGAAAAAAAGTATAAAGGAAAATGATTTTCTCATGTTTAATTGTCTAATAAAAAATTAGGTTGTATTTGGTCTTTAAAATACTAAGGAAAGAAAAATGTTTAGAAAATAATTTTCTTGTGTTTGGATTGTCTACTAAAAAATTTCAAAGAAAATTAAATATAAATAAAATTACTTAGAAATTTAAGTATTTTAAAACTATTTAATCTTTATATTGATGAGTTTAAATAAATAAAATTGACTTGAGGTAGCAAATAAAAATTTTATACCAAATTTAATTCTATTTTTTTAGTTCCTTCATTTTTTTTCTTATACTTTTTCTTCCTATTTTTTTCCTTTGATTTTTCCTCGAATTTTCGGGGATCCAAACATAACCCTAAAGAAAATAAAATATAAATGAAATTACTTAAAAAATTATAAATTCTTAAATTATTTAATCTTTAAAACTAATAAATTTTGTTTGAAGTAGTAAATAAAAAAAAATATAGACTGTCCTCTATTTTTATTTTTCTTCATTTTTTTCCTCTCATTTTCTTTCCTTTACATTTTTGAAACCAAACATGGTCCGTAAATTTCATAAAGTAAAATCAAACACAAATTAATAAATGGTTTAATAAACAATTAGATATTACTCGAATTAAATATATGTTTAAATCCTAATATATATATATATATATATATATATATATATATATATATATATATATATATATATATACAGATAGAGGTGCTTTATTATTTATTTATTTTTATTTTTATTTTTCCAAAATTCTGAGGGGGAATTTGCGCCTCCGCCTGCCCCTGTCCCTAAGCCTCCTCCTCCTCCTCCTCCTCCTCCTCTGCTAGGTCCTCACGTGCAATTGAACACAGATTATTTAATTGTTGTAGTTTATTAAGCAATGCATGGAAAACAATATTAACAACAATAATTATAATATTACAAATAACCATAATTATGAAATATATAAATGTTAAGGTTGTAGATGAAATGAATTTGATGTATAGTATTTGACGAGTAATTAAGGAATTAGATTCTTGTTTTATAGGTTATGGGTTCTAACTTTGAGGCCTGTTTATGTATTTCATTGGTCCAGTTCTTTGCAAGAGTAGCTTAAAGAAAATTTATATGTATATTATATTTCACTTATTTATTTACCATGTAATGTCCATGAATGAAATGTCACTTTATTGTGTAATTGGCTCTCCGCGAGCATTCCCGATTTGGAGAAATCGACCTTAAGTGGTGGCTACGGATATGGCGGCCACTCTCGCCGACGCTCTTCCAAACTAAGAACGCTTAAAATATCAAAGCATGGTGGTATTGACAATTTCGAAAGTGTTGTTCAAAAATTATTACAGAATCTAGAACGACTAGAGGTGGAAGAGTGTAATTCAGTGAATGAGATTATCCAAAAGGAATGGTTTTCAACACTTCCAAGGTTAACTGAAATTCGCCTGAAGGATCTACCTAAGTTGATGGATTTATCTGGATTAGACCTGCATTTTCATAATCTTCAAACTCTAGAGGTGGTTGGATGTGAGAGTTTGATAAATTTGCTAACTCCATCAACAACCAAAAGACCGCGCAGTTAACTCAAAATCTTATTATAATAAGATGCAAATAAGGAAAAGAAATATTTATGAAATGAGGGAGGATGAACTCAATTACGATGGTATTGAGATTGAGTTCACTACATTGAACAAATTAACACTTCTTCATTTGCCAAACTGAAAGCTTTTGTTCTCAAAGAAGATACACCTTCCCATTTATCCATAAGAAATCAACGCATAGGATGCTTCATGGAAATGTTTTTGCAATCTGAAAGTTCCTATACACACCGAGGCTAGAATATGGGGACTCATGGCATTTCATAAGAATATCGGGAGAGTGACCTCAACACAAAGATATACAAGATGTTATGGATCGTACGAATGGACTAATTCCTCTAATGAATTCTTTTACCTTAATACCATCTTTTCCCTTAGCTATTCTATAATATGGTAATTGCTACCTAACCTATCTCGCTTCATCATCTCTCAAAAGGTTATTTAGAGTTATTATTCTAATTAAAAATGTTTTTATCTTTAACATTTGTTAATAGTATCATTAGAAATATTTTAAATGAATTAATTAGTGTTAGATATAAACTAGTAACATTTCTTTAATAGTATCTTTTGTTTATAACAAATAATTGTCTAAGAACCAATTCATACAATTCTCCAAATTTAATGCTAAAAAAAATCTATCAACACCTTATTTTTTTATAATAAAATGATTTACATTATGAATGCTAACAACTTTTCAATATTACTCCCAAATTTATTCTTAATTTACTTTGTTATGCAGAAAAGACACAAAGCACACCCATATATTTTTCATTTTTTTTTTGTCTAAAAGAACGTGTTTAATTTGTTAATATAAGATATTGCCTTGATGATATCTTTGCTCTTTTATGTACCAAATTCTTAACATGTTTAGACTATCACTAAGAACAAAAATAAAAAAAAATAAAAAAAAATTAAAGATCAATAGACAAAGGAAATTGGAAAAGGTCATGAGTCTCTTTTATGTTTTAAAAAGTAAAAAGTGCAGGGCAAATAAAATTTCCTCACCACCTTAGATGTATAGCTACAATGAGAAATTCAGAGTTATGGTTAAAGTAAAGCTTAGCACATAAATTTAGTAGAATACTTTAGAGAAAGAAATATGATCTGGCTGCATTTAATTTTAGATACACTTTCTTTCTTTTTCTTTTTTCTTTTCTTTTCTTTTTTTTTTTTTTTTGAAAAGAGTAGTAATTCGATCACTTTAAATAATACAAGAATAATTTGAAGCAGTAATCTAATCTTGTATTTTATTGGCATTTTAAACTAATTCTTTCTACTCTTAATATCATCTTTTCCCTTGGATATTCTATAAATATGGTAAATACTACTCTAAATCCTATATATCTATCTCTCAAAAGGTTATTTAGGAGTTGTTCTAATTAAAATGTTTTTATCTTTAACAATTTTTGTTAATAGGATTTCCATTAGAAATATTTCTAAAAGAATTACTTAGCTGCTTAGGATATAAACCAAAAATATTTCTTTTATAGTATCGTTTTTGATACAACAATTAACCAAGAAAAAATTCGTATAATTCTTCAAATTTTTTACTACTTTCAAAAATCTATCAAACACCTAATTTTTATAAGAAAATGATTTCAAGCATTATGAATGTTATTAACCTCTTTCAAAATTACTCCCAAATTTATTTTTAATTTACTTTTTAATGTAGAAAAGACACAAAGGACACCCTTAGAATTTTCATTTTATAGTCTAAAAGAACGAGTTTGATTTGTTATATAAGATATTGCCTCTTTTATGTTCCAAATTCTTAATATGTTTGTGATGCCCCAAAACCCGGGGGTCCGTTGACTAACCGTCAACATGCGGAAAACTCGTGGATATCGTGATAACCAAATACCCCTTTGTGTGTCCCATTCATAAGGATCCATAATTTAACAAAAAATGGGACATAGTCTCCTTTGTAAGAGGAGCTCTATCCAATTCCCAACATGTACATTATACAACAACATGACCCATCCAGGGCCTAATATAACACAATGACTGCACCGGGTCCATTTATGAGTAAAAGTGGCCTTATCGGGCTCATTTATCCATACTAAAAAATATACAAGGCTATATCACAATAGTCCCAGAGTTTAATATAATAACACTCTTTATATATATATATATATATATATATATATATATATATATATATATATATCAAAACTGATTTGTTCCAATATATTTTACAAAATAACTATCAAAGCCACAATCTGGCTTTCTTCACAATTTCGGCCTCGAATGAGCGTCGTCCACCAGGTACACCCTGTACCTGAAATGTTTTCTCATAAAGGGTGAGTCATGCCCAATAGAGAATATTTCCTACAAAGGCTACTCCCCACCTAAGTGTACATGCAATATTTATGTTCCACACATTCACATTCACATTCACATTGTGACGCCCCAAACCCGGGGGTCCGTTGACAACCTGTCAACCCGCGGAATACATGTAGCCATTGAGTGTCTCAATACCACAAAGTGAGTGTTTCTCTACCCGAGACTCAAACATGAGTAAAAATGGCCACATAGGGCCCATACATCCATACTCACAAAAATTTAACCAACTATATTACAATAGTTTCATACATGTTTTACAAAAATATAATCAAAGCCACATGTTGGCTTTCTTCTCAAAAGCGGCCTCTAGTGAGTGTCAATTCTTCCGACACCCTCAGACTTAAAAGGATTCACCACGGGTGAGCAATGCCCAGTAGTTGAATTCTCTTACAAGGGCTACTCCCCTCCTAAAATGCGCATGCAATGGCACACCACAATCATCCACATTCCATATAATTTGCAACACACATGGAATGATTTATATCATGCATGAAATGTTTCCATGCCCATACCCCGAGTCACTCACCGACTCCCTCACACGTGCCTATGCCAAGTGTGGCAATCGTCACTGGTGATACCAATGACACCCATATACCGAGCCTTTGTCGGCTCACCAACACCTAATGCAATTTGCCAATGGGTAACCAATCCTGAGTCAATCCCGACTCCTATCACTCAACTCTAGGTCTAAGTGTTAAACATGACCGTGTGTTTTCTTTTGGGCAACAGAACTTTTCAGGCTTACACCGCGGGTCTTTTACATCCCCACAGAACTTCTCGTATAGCACCGCGGGTCTCTCACACCCATACAGGACCTTTCGGATATCACCACGGGTCTCCCACACCCGACCTGGTGCTTTTCACCCGAGGGGTTTAACGCTCCTTCGCTTTCGCCCACTCACATTAATTATTATTCCATTTATGACTTAAACCATGAGTCGTTTATTGGACCTTGTCTGAAACATGAGCTCATCACACAATCACCACGATATGGTGAACAACCATACCATGCACCCACACCCGACTCGACGTGATGTACCCGTGCACATGAATGCAATGATGCCAATTCATATCTTCCATTCTTACACAATTATATTCCATATAATTCAACCACTCATGTTAACACATCAATTTAGCATGCATTAACCTATCATTCATGCCACATATCAATTCAAGCATACATGGACATCACAAGTCACTACCACCCAGATAATGATACACATAATTCCTTAGGCCTAGTGGTGACACAATTTGTCCACGACTAGCCTCCAACGAGGCATGTGATGGCCTCAACCATGTACAACTATGTGTCATTCATTTGCCAAACAATGACACACAAACAACTTAATCATGTTATTCAACTACCAAGCAATGTAATGTAAACAATTTCTCATGGACACTTAGTCCAAATAAAATCGTCGCATCGTCTTAATAAATTCCACCGCCGTGGGATCGGCCCATGGATACCTTCACAAGCCTTTGTCCCATTTTTCGACTGTAATGTATGGCCATTTCCGGCCCCACAACTCCCAAAACCATTTTTATGGCCTTTTAGACAAAGAATATCCAAGTAGAAGAAAACCCCTACCCCTGAAAGTTTGCTTGAAACCCACAATACCGGTACCCACGTGATACTTCAGAATGGGATTAACTTTGCTCTTCATTCCGCCTAATCCGACTTGACCGACAATGAAAATCTAAAGAGAAGTTAGAGCTTCTCTCTCTAAAAGCTCTTTCTTCCTCTCTCTTTCTCTCTTTCTCCCTTCCAAACCGGTTGGGTCAAGCTTGGTCAAGAGAACTTGTCCTTTCTTGCCAAGTGTCAAGCTCCCATTGGCTCCTTAGATTACACCTTATCCCCTTATCCATCCACCATGGATTTTCACTCACTCACATGTTGCCACATGTCTCTCATGGGTCCCATTTGAGCTCATGTTTGACTCATTATGCACATGACATGTGGCACCTCTTGAGCCACTCACAATGTGCCAAGTGTCCCGCACACTCCCGATGCCTCGAAAAACATGAAATTCCGACTGTCTCGGAATCCAACTAAATTCGACGTGATAGCTAGATTTCGTAAGACGATTTCAACGATGAAGTCTGTTTCGTCATACGAGATTTAGAAAATTTCCGGTTTTTTTATCAAAATTACCGTTTTACCCTTCCAAAGAAAATTTGGATTTTCCGGGGTTTTACACACATTCCAAGTAAAAACATGCAATTTCTACTATGGAATCCTACATGTCATGCCATGAAATGAGATGAGACTCAATCATGTACAATGCCCTCGAATCCTTATCGATTCATCACACAATGCCAAAGCCCATATGATAAAAATCCATCATTTATGTGGATTGCATCCAATGATCATTTTACAAAAACAAATTCATTTGTTTTCAAACCAAAAGATTTTTTGGATGTTACACTTCAATGATCATTTCATACAAAATCATGTGTCTTTAAGGCTGGGAACTGGTCCAACCGCAGGCTCCGCAC
The DNA here is from genome assembly GCA_016808115.1 of Tetrastigma voinierianum. Lineage (NCBI taxonomy): Eukaryota > Viridiplantae > Streptophyta > Magnoliopsida > Vitales > Vitaceae > Tetrastigma > Tetrastigma voinierianum. The sequence goes on along the minus strand of JAEQBH010002587.1, from coordinate 9,324 downwards.
GCCTTCCAACACTTTTACGGGCTTTCACCACTGGAATTATGTCTAACCACAACTAACAAGTCTTTCATGTGAGGGGGTGTCTATATCTACTTGCTATTACTCGACAAAAGTTTTCTTTACCATGTTATTCAACCGTGCGACTCTAATGGACTTCGCCCACTTAACCGAGCCCACCTAATCAAACACCAAATGCAATGTTGATTTTTTTCAACTATGCACTCACACCCATTCAATGCGATGTCTCCGTGCATATGAAATCTAATGTGCCATTGCATGTTATATCATGCCACATGTATAATGAATGCTACACGGACAACTCAAACCACACAATTCATCATGTGTCATGAACAATTATCTTAATTGCATATTTCCATACAATCACACATTCTATGTCAATATATTTATACACACATATATCAACATCTTATCACACAACTACCACCAAGCATGTTATTCAAAACCATAACACCTCGATCTCGAGCTCAAGGGTGACATTTACTATGTCCACAAAATGGCCCCGAGACAAGCCATGAATAGGTTGCCAAACCAGCCATCCACAAGCCTCAATCATGCCCTAAATAAAACATGAGGACAGTCCCAAATTCAGTCCCATAGTAGCATTGAATTCAATCCTAATTAGTCCTGAAATCCGCCCCTAAACAGTCCATAAGACTGGTTACACATAGGCCACAAGACCAGCCACAAAACATTTTCAAAATAGGCCATAAACAACCCAAAATCTGACCACTGTTCGGCCAGCTGGACGGTCCCAAATCGGGCCCCCGGGAATCAAGACAAAATCAGCCCCAAAAATCTGACACAAAGGGGTCATCAACCTAAGCTATGGCAATTCCGGGAATGAAATTGACCATAACTTGAGATGTAGAGGTCCAATTTGGGTGATTCAAAAGCCTAACATCAAGTTCACTGATGTAGCTACAACTTCCATGAAGAACACGAGTCCAAATTTCCTCCGTTTCCCAACCAAAAACCAATCCCAAATTATGGACAATGTGTAGGGTCAAAACAGGGCTATGGCTATCTCGGGAATGAAATGGACCATAACTTGAACTGTAGTGGTTCAATTTGGGTGATTCAAAATCCTAACATTAAGTTCACTAATGAAGCTACAATTTCTATGAAGAATCCAAGTCCAAATTCCCTCCGTTTTCCAACTGAAAACTAGTCCCAAAATCCAGCCAATGTGTAGGATCAAAACAAGGTAGCATTCCCACAGTCTCAAAATTTGGCCAAATAGCCCCTTAGGGTAAAAAACAAGGCCAAATAGCCTCTTAGGGCAGAAAACACAACCAAACAACCCCAGTAATGGAAAATAAACCAGCAGTAAGAACTCTACCTTCAAGCTGCAGGTGGCAAGCCCTACGACACTTCCTGCATCCGAAACCTTGATTTCGAACTCCTTTGTTTGATTCTCCCTCGACGAACTCCCTCATTTTCGATACCCACGAGTAGCCTTCGTCGAGTAGATGAACTTTCGTTCTTGGCCTGATGAATTCCGACCGACGGAACTCCGTGGATCGAAGAAAGAAGTTTGGATTTTTCTTTTTTTCTCCTCTCTCACACGCACTGCATAACAAAAATGTGATATTTCTACCCCAAAAATGATTTTTAACCCCTTTTTCCAAATTTTAAACACTTGGCTCATATCGCGCCACATGTCCCCTAATTATCTGTGTCCTTTTTTTGCCCCAAAACAATTTATTTCATCCCGATTTAAGTTCAAATCATTTTAAATGAAATTTAATTTATTTATTTTACACTTTTGAGATTTTTCTCAAAAGTCCCGTTTTTAGGGTCCACAAAGCATCTGATGCCTCGAAAATCGTGAAAACTCGACTATCTTGGAATTCAATGAAATTCGTCTAGGTAACTAGGTTTTTATGAGACCTGAATCCAACGACAGGTAATGCTTTCGCCATTCGAGATCTAGAAAATTTGTGTTTACAACCCGTGATCAGAGCGCACTTACCGTTTTACCATTTTTCGAAAAAAATTCAAATTTACCTAAATTTTTCAATGTTTCACTATCAGGTAGAAAGATAATAGGAAAAGGAAATTGGAAATTGGAAAAGGTCATGAATCTCCTTTGTGACTTAAAAAGTAAAGTGCATGCCAAATACATTTTCAATCAATTTATTTGCACAGCTACAACGAGAGAATCTAGCATTATGGCTGAAGCAAAGAGTTAGCACATCAATTTAGTAGAATACTTAGAGAAAGAAATATATCTTTATTTACTGATTTAGGGTACACTTTTTTTTTCTTTTGGAAAAAAAAGTAGAGAGTAATTTGATTACTTTATATATAATACAAGAATAATTTGAAGTAGTAATCTAATCTTATATTTCAACCATTATAATTTTCATCTTTCCTACTTAATATAAGACTCTACATTTGCAAAATGCTGGGATTATAATGAGGAAAATTCTGAATAATTGGATAATTTTCATCTTTCTTACTTAATATAAGACTCTATGTTTGCAGGATTATGATGAGGAAGATTATGATGAGGAAGATTCTGAAGAATAGGACTCTATACAGAGGAAGATTATGAAAAATAGGATTCTATAAAGAGGAAGATTCTGAAGAATTAGATTCTAACCAATGGCTACCACAAGGTGGAGGCAGTGGCAGAAAGATCTTAAGGAAAAGGAATTTAAAGAAGATCTATTTCATTTTCTTTTTACAAAAGAGCAGTTGTGTTAGATGTTTCAGACATATCTAATGTAAGTGAAACACTACCTTCACTTATCTTTTATCTCATATATCTTCACATTTTTGAAGGGTTTTTTTTTTTTAAATGCTTAATTAGGTATGTTGGACTTTTTTCTTTGAGAAGATGTATATATTAACATCTTCTAATTAATAAATCTCTAAATTAAACGTCTTGCCTTTTTTTTTAAATAAATATTTTTTTTAGATATCTTTAGTATTTTTTTTTCTAAAGAATATTGAAGTATGTAACTTGTTACAAGTCTACTACTTACAATATAAAATGTATGCTAATTTGGGAATTTGTGCACTTTTTTCCTTTATTAGTACTATTCTTATTTATTTGAGCTAATACTATTTCATGACTGAACCACATAAGTTACAAATCAACTACTTATAATCTAACATATATTTAATTTAGTAATTTGTGCAACTTACATTTTAGTATTATTCTTGCTTATGTGAACTCTATTACATAATGATATTTTGTTACAATTTGTGCACTTTTTTTTTGCTTTATTAGTACTATTCTTATTTATTCGAAGTTAATACTATTCTAATGATTGAATCACATAAGTTACAATGTCAAATCATTTATAATCTAAAAATAGGTTAATTAAGGAATTTGTGCACCTGTTTTAGTATTATTCTTTTATGTGAACTCATACTATATAATAATATTTTGTTAAGGATTATGTATATCCATCTAAATTCATAAATGTATTCTTAGTAATTTCTTATACATTGTAGTTATTTTATGAAACGCCTTCAATGGTGATATCTCATACATAAAACAAAAATATATATATATAGGAATAGGCAACCATAAATAAAATATGAAAACAAGAACACTCATATTTACATGGAAACCCTAAATAGCGATAAACCACGTGCAAAGGAGGAGAAACCCACTATCTCAAATATAGATACAAGATTGAAGTGATTGAATATTACGATTGTTAGGAAAAACCACAAACCCTAGAATACCCACAATATTACTCACCTCATAATCTAATAAATTACTCAAACTTAAAAGTGTACACCATATATTTATTGGTATTTCAAAACTAAATGTACTCAAACCCTAATAATATCAATACCTGTCACTGACCTACTAAAAATCCCTAAAAAATATATAATGTTGCATCATGAGAACTTTTAGGTCAAGTCGAATAGAATTCAAGTCATAAAACTCTAATAAACTCCACATTGACGCGCATTCCAATTAATGCAAGGAATGAACAAACTCCAATCTTCAAGAAAGAAAGTCTCAACCTCTTCGACAAAGCCCAAAGCCCAAAGCCTAAAGCCCATCCAAACAATGCTATAAGGAGTGACTTTTTCATCATATTTATAGGGTTATCACAAGTGTTGGGCTTGAGATTGTCCATATTTTCGTCCCTGTCATTATATAAGAAGATGGTCGCCTAACATCGTAATTGATAAAGATTTCCATGATCAAGATTGAAGTCCCTAGAAGAACCAGGATGATGTATGGACTAAGGCACTCCCATAGTGTAGGGATGAGCAAGACTCAATGAGTCCGGACTAAGGTTGGAATTGATGTGGGATGCAAGTCAATTTTAGGGCTGTGGAGGCCAAGATACTTGGGGAGCAAGTAACCTATGGGTCTGAGATCTTTTAGGCAAGCGGATAAAGATCAAATCAAGAAGTTCGAATATTCTAAGCTATCAAACCATAATTGGAATTAAATAAGGATTCGATTATGAAGAGGATACTTGAGTAGTAAGTTTCTTATTTCTGTGTGATAGCTTAAAGCAAAGTTCGGGATAATCTGGGCCATTTGTGTTCGAGTCATATTAGGATAATGATCCTACCTTATGTAGTCTTCCATGACCAAATATACAAGGCTATATATTTGAGTCGGAAGATACTCAACATGGATTTCAGGAACAAAGCTTGAAGAAGAACAAGCGAAGTCTGGACTTGCTGAAGGAGTGCGAAGTGCATATACTTGATTGAGGTATTGCACGTTAAAAGCCTTTCACCTTTGGTGAAAGATGAAGGTTCTTAAATTCTTCATTTTATTTTGATAGATTGTGGGTTATGGGTGTGCGATGCTATAGAGAGGGGAATAGAGGGAGTTCATTTTGAATTCCACTAGGAGTGATTAGGTTTTTATGGAGGGTCAAGTGTAGAGGGAGTCTCATAAGACAAATTCAAACCTTGAATTGAATAGTGGAAATCCTGCCACATGAGCATAGCCTGGTGGACGTATGCTAACGAACCATGTAAAAATTCAGTGTGCCTTACTATTATTGCTAAGTCCCAGGGGGAGTTCTGACTGACCGTACTAGTTCGACGGGAGGTCACAAATCTCAACATCAAGGACTGGATCCTGGAACGCACACGTATACCTGTCAACAAATACTAACTTTACCTATAATAATATCACAATCTAATATGGAGGGGGGCAATGGCGGCTGCATCACTTGTAGCGATAGAACCCTATAACATATATAACTTGGTAGACCTTCTCTTCCCTTTCATAAAAAAATAGGTGCTTTTGTTGATCATCAAAACTACACCTTCACTAGTGTACTTGTACCCTTTTGAATCAAGAATACTCAAAGAATATGCAATGATGGTTTTCTCCTTCAAAAGTATCTACGTTGATAGATGAAGATGAGTTTGAGATATGGTTTTTTGATCCAGAACAGTCTCATTTTTACCAGCCATAACAAAAATCTTGTGTTTCGGTCTAACAACAAATATCATACATAATTGTTACCATTGTTGAGATCAAATCCAGTTTGCTTTAATACCAGTTTGTTAAAAGTGATGAATGAGAATAAGCAATAAGAAAATAAAATATACCTGGCTGAAAAAATCCCCTATCTCAAATATAAATACATGATTGGAGTATTAGAGTGTCAGAGCGATTGTGAGAAAATCACATAACTCTAGGATGCCTACAATACCTCTAAATCCTCTCAAGCAAGTTTGTAGTCTATAACACTTTAATCAATTCTCTCATTAGAAATACTTTTATGAAGGACTCCTTAGTGTTATTTACATTAAATCTTACAAAAAATGGATTTTTGAAATAATCTATCGATTTGCAACCCAAAAATTTGTTTCGGTTTATGTCCGAATCTAAGGCTCGAGGTGCTACTTTGGTTAAGAAGTTGAGAAAAATAGGATATGTTGTGTGAAGAGGAGGCTAGGCTGTTAGGCCTAGCTCCATAGCCCACAACCGACTCCTTTCGCTCGATATTTTCGTCATCAACACATTAGGATTCTATTTCATTCCGATGTACTTTGTAATTCTCTTATATTCATCGTGGCGCTTTCCTCGAGCCGTAGTTTCTTCCTCGAAGGGTTTCCATGTAAATCTAGTGTTTTTCTTTGTTTTAGTATTTCATTATTGTGACATTAATCATAACAAGTGGTAACATAGCCATTAGGTTTTTCTGATCTTGTCAATGACAACCATGAAATAAAAAATTCCCTTGTTGGATCGTAGTACCAGATTTTCCATTATGGCAAGTTAAGATGTGCATTGTGCTCGCGTAGATGGATATGGATGAGGTGTTGCTAGGGCTTGACAAGATGGCATTGTCATGGACAAAAGAGGAGAAACAACGTAAGGATCGTAAAGCACTATCTCATATTCACCTTCATTTATTAAATCAGTTTTTGCAAGACGTTTTAAAGAAGAAGACCGTTGATGCATTATGGCTAAAATTGGAAGAGTTGTGCATGACGAAAAGTCTTACGAGTAAGTTTCACTTGAAGTAGCGCTTGTATTCACACAGTATGGCAGAAGATACGTCTTTAAAATAGCATCTTACGACCATTAAAGCAATTGTTGCAGATCTGGAAACTTTGGAGGTTAAATATGAAGAAAAAGATCTAGGGTTAATTTTGTTGTGTTTTGCTTCCATTCGTATGCAACTTTCAGAAATACGATTTTATACAGTCATGATACCCTAACCCTAAATGAAGTCTATGAGGCTTTGTTTTCTAAGGAGAAAATGAAGCAATTAGTTGTAGGGCCTAAAGCACAAGGAGAAAGCCTGTTTGTACTCAGTAGGCTACAAGAGAAGAATTCTGAAGAAGAATAGAGGAAAAGGTCAAAATCCAGGAATTTTAATAAAATTTGCAATTACTTCAAGAAAAAGGGCCACATCAAGAAGAAGTGTTTCAAGCTGCAGAATAAGGAGAAGAAATTCGAGAACAAAAACAAGAGCAATCTGTAAATTCAGAGGCAAGTGTCAGGAATCAGATCGATCGACGGAGAACTTCGTCATAGATGCTAGAGAATTGGATTTAGATTCTGGTTGTATCGCTTCACATGACCTCCAATCGACTGGTTCTACATACGAGCTTAGCATAAAAGTGCTGCTTTGATGGTAAACAATGCATCTTCAGAAGGTAAAGGTGTATTGAGACAAGCTTCGCATTAAGATGGTTGATGGAGTAGTTCTAATTTTAGTGACGCCGACATATTCTGATTTAAAAAGGAATTTGATATCCCTTAGTACTTCAGGCAAAAGGGCACAAGTGCCAGTGAAGGAGTCTGAAGATTAGAAAAGGAGCTTTATTTGTGGTGAAGGGGTCATCAAAAGACCGCCATGTTATATGTTATGCAGGGTTCTACTGTTACAAGAGATGTTGTTGTTATATCTCGTTCATTGTCAGAGGATGATATTATGGATCTCTGGCACATGCGTCTTAGGCACATGAGTGAAAATGGTATGGTAGAGTTGAGTAGAAGAGGACTTCTAGATGGACAAAAAGCAAGTAAGTTACAATTTTCTAAGCATTGTGTTTTTAGGAAACAGAAACGAGTTAGATTCTTTTCAAGAATTCATAAGTCAAAGGAGCCGTTTTACTATCTACATTCAGACCTTTGGGGACCTGCAAAAGTATCATCTATGGGAGGTACTACTTACATGTTGACGATCATTGATGATTTCAGCGTAAGGTATGCGATTCTTCTTGAAATGTAGTGCGATGTGTTTTCAACATTCAAGGATTGGAAGACAATGGACAGAAGCACCGTGAGGCGAGGGAAGTGTTCTGACCGATAATCGGGTTAGAGTTTTGTTCTAATAAGTTTAACACTTTGCGTAAGAAAGAGGGAATTGTTAGACATCATACAATTCGTCATACTCCACAATAGAATGGTATGGCGGAGCGTATGAATAGGACTTTGATGGAGAAGGTCAGATGCATGCTCTCTAATGCTTAGTTGTCGAAGTCTTTTTGGGTGGACGCTACATCCACTGCATGTTATTTGATCAACCGTTCTCCTTTAGTTTCTATAGAGAAGAAAACTCCTCAAGAGGTATGGTCTGGTAGTCCTTCTACTTATTTAGCTTTGAAAATTTTTGGATGCCCTACATATGCCCATGTTGATAATGGGAAGTTAGAGCCTAGATCAGTGAAGCGTATATTTCTTGGTTATGAATTTGGTGTGAAAGACTATAAATTGCGGTGTCTGAAAACCAAGAAATTAATAAATAGCAGATGTGTGAGTTTTGATAAGACTTCCATGATTCAGGTTTTGGCTCCTAAAGACTTAAGTGTTGAGACCGTGTAGAGAGCTGATGAGCAGGTGCAATTTGAGACTGGTTTGGTTCCTAATTCAGATGAGCGAAGTGTTCCTACAACTTCAGTTCTAGTGCAACAGTATTCTATTGCCAGAGATACAGAGACGATCACTATTAAGCCACCATAGAAATATGGTGAAGCTGATATGGTTGCATATGTGTTGAGTGTAGTAGATAATATTGAGTTTAGTGAAGAGCCATTCACTTATGAAAAGAGTCAAAGTCAGAAAGTGATCTCGTAAGTGGATGGTTGCAATGCAAGAAGAGATGGAGTCCCTTCATAAAAAGGGGATATGGGACATGGTGAGGCTACCTAAAGGGATGAGTTTACTGCAAAATGGGTATTCAAGAAGAAAGAAGGCACACCAAGTGTTGAGAATGAAAGGTATAAGGCAAGACTAGTTGCTATAAAGGCTATGGTCAGATTCTTGGTGTTGACTTCACAGATGTATTCTCTCTAGAGGTGAAGCATAGCTCAATTCGAAATTCGATTCATGATTATGAGCTTGAGCGGTTGGATATGAAGATTGAATTTTTACATGGGGAGCTCGAGGAGGACATCTATGTGCAGTGGCCAGAGGGTTTTATAGTTTCAGGTATGGAGGACTGTGTTTGCCTACTTAAGAGGTTTCTTTATGGTTTGAAACAGTCTCATAGACAATGGTATAAAAGATTTGACTCATTCATGATCTCTCATGATTTTAAGAGGAGTAGCTTTGATAGTTGTTTTTACTTCAAATGATGCAATGATGAGTCATTTATGTATTTTATCTTATATGTTGATGACATGCTAATAGCAGCCAAGAGTAAAGAGGAGATAAGAATTGTAAAGGCGCAAATTAATAATGAGTTTGAGATGAAAGATTTGGGAGTAGCTAAGAATATACTTGAGATGGATATTATGAGGGATAAAGTGGTAGGAAGAATATCCTTAAGTTAGAAAGGATATATTGAAAAGGTGCTTCTCAGGTTCAACATGCAGAATGCAAAGCTTGTTATTACTCCACTTGCG